>VFFE01007042.1:1013928-1191642 GCA_008921705.1 Burhinus oedicnemus
AGCCCGCAGCCCCCGGCCCGCTCCTACCGCCTGCGGCGGGGTCCCGATCAGCATCTCCAGGTAGTAGCCGCGGCCGGAGTCTCCCTGCAGATTCTCCACCATGGCTAAAAAGTTGAGGGTGCCCCCCGGATCCGAGGCCAAGGCCAAGCCGTCCGCGCCGCCCAGGGGATCCTGCTGCCGGCTGCCGCTCCCCGGCCGCAGCACCACCGGGGCGGGCGGCGACCCGCCGGGGGCGGCCGGGTGGGACACACGGAGCGGGAGGGAGAAGAAAGCCCGGCAGAGCCCCGCCGTGCCGGCCAGCAGGAGCAGAAGGCCGGGAGCCGCCAGCGGCGTCCCCATCCCGGCGGCAGCGCGGGGGCCGGGGTCGCTTCCCAACTGCAGCGGCCGCCTGGCTGCCAGACTGGAGCAGCCAGGAGGAGGAGGAGGAGGAGGAGGAGGAAGGGAGCGGCTTCCCCACGCCCCGGCTTCATCTCCCCCCTCCCCCGAACCGAGCTCCTCCTCGCGTTTCTCCCGCACGGCCCCCGGGCAGCCGGAGCGGCCGGGGCCCCGGCCGCTCCGGCTGCCCGGGGGCCGTGCGGGAAAGTTGCTCCGGGCCGGTACCCACGGGAGAAACTTCCCGGCTCGGCTCAGCCCAGCCCGCAGCCCCGCTAACGGAGCGTGACGGCACGGCGGGGAGGAAAGTTTCACGACAGCCTTAACGGGAGGGCGGCGGGGCGGACCGGGCGAGCGGGGATGCGCGGCGGGGGCGCCGCTGGTTTCAGGACCCCGCGGGAGCGTAAGCGGCAGCCGGGCAGGGGGTGGAGGAGGAGGAGGAGGAGGAGGAGGAGGGAGGAGGAGGAGGAGGAGGTGGGAGCGCGGAGCCGAGTGCGGGGATGCCGGCGCGGGTGGCCGTGGCAGTGTGTGGCCGTGGTACGGGTGACAGCGGCGGCGTGTGGTGTGAGGAGCGGGTGTGTGTACGTGTGTGTGTGTGTAAATTCATCTGCTGCGCTAGTAAGAGCGAGGCATGAAAGACGTCTGCTTGTTAGGAAGCCTGCGAGGCTTTAAATGTCTTCATCATGCACGGAATTAATAACAGCAGTCGAGTGTGGCCTTTGGAAAGATGGGAACACTTAAGACGGAATTAGTCTGTGCACCTCTGGAGTAATGACAGTGCCAGATAGATCATTACATGGAGCAGATAGTGCAACAGCCTTGCAAAATAACACTGGCCAAGTCTAAGCAGAGTCACTTTGGTTTTGTTTGTTCCTGACCCTTCCACCCCATCCTTTGTAGTAGATAAAGTGAAAAATATCCAGCCTAAGTCATGCCTGCTCTCAGTACCCCACACCAATTTGCTGTCCTAGGCAACCACCTGGTCTGTCCTTCTGTGTAAATCTGCTCCAAGCTGCGCGAACTGAGATCCCTCCCCTGCCATAGTAAATAGCAAGGGCTCCCTCCCATCCTTTCTTGAGAGGGAATAATCGTCTCCAAGATTTCCAGGTGTTTCATGGGTATTAAATGAAGTTTCCCTAGGAGGTGGATAGTACTAGTGTTCACTCCCGGGAAGGCTGAGCAAACTATTTGCTGGAAGGGTACTCGGGTGAGGCTGTTACTCGTAGCCATTGCCGGAGTTGCTTGCAGAGCATAATCCTTAAAAAGAAATCAGGGCTGAAGGAGAAAAGGTGTTTTCACTTTTTTCAGTGACATTTTCAGTAGTCTGTCTCTCTGTCACTTAAAATCTGGAGCCCTTGCTCCCACTTTGTAGCTCCTCCCTTAGATCAGTTCAGTGCCTCTGGTGCTGTTGATCGCTTTCCCTTGCGTCCGCAGCAGAAGGTGGATGCTGTCCCTGTCCCTGCTGCCCACAGGGCTCTCTGCAGGGAGAAGGAGAGAGCTGTGGTGCTCTCAACCTCGCTTTGCCGCAGCTGGGGAGGTGGGAAGCCTGCAAGGGGCTTGGCCTGGCTGGGGACTGGGGTAGAGGGCATCGACGAAGCTTGCGCTCAGGAGGTTATTTTACTTGCGGGAAACTACACATCTTAGTAAGAGGTGAAATGGTGCAAACTTCCCCCGCTGCAGGAAGCTTTCAATTTGCCTGACAAGCAGGAATGTGAAATATTGCGGTCCTGGTGTGTCTCGTCTCACCTGCTCTACACAGAGCTGGAAAATGCTGCTCTAGGCTGATGGCAGCTGAACACCTGAGGGAGTGGCAGCGTGGCTCACACGCGGAGGTTATCTCCGGGGTGCTACTGTAATGGCTTTTTCTAATGTAGCTGGGATAGTGACAGGTTATACTGTAAGGCCTGTCTAGTCGGAGCTGAAGCTGAAGGGGAATTAAAATGCTCAGGGCTCTTCATGGGTGAGCTGAAAACTGGAGAAATGCCCCCGCCCCTTTGCAAAAGGCAATGTGAAAAGTAATCAGGAGTATAATTGAACACCCCCTCAGAGTGGTAGGGATGTATTTATAACAGTCAGCAGCTATATACATTTTGTTTTAATTCTTTTACAGTACAGTAAGTCTTCCCCCTTGCCACTGTTGCTAAGATACGTTACCGTACTTCTGTGTCAAGCAATCCCAGTCAAAAGAAGTGTATAGTTTTCAAAGTATAGAGGATATAGCATAGCCGTCAAGTGTTCAAGAGAAAACTTGTATTGTTTCATAGTGTTTGTTAAAAGTTCTTCTTGTCCTGTTTTCCACAGACCTAGGTAGTTCTTGTAGTAAATGCCTATCAGACAGCTGCTGCATATGAAGTGGTGTACGTGTAATGTTTCTGTCCTCCCGTCGCATCATCACAGCAGGGCTCTGTTCATGCGATAGCGTGTTGTGAGGCTTCTGCCTTGCCTGGTCTGCTCCTTTATTTTTCTAAGAATCTGATAAGGCTTAGACTGTGCCATGTGCAGGTGAGTGGTCCCAATGCATTTATGAACAGTGGCAGGAATGGGCCTTAAAAGAGCAATGTAAACAACCGCTTTTGAAAGAAGGCATTATAAAGTCCTCCCAGAGAGCTGCATGTAACTGTATCCAAAACGCTCATCGGAGAGGAAATCATCTGTATGCAATGAATGCCACTACAGTCAATATGCACATTTATTTCTTTGTGTATCACATACAGAAAATAAATGAAACTCTAGAAATCGACACAAGTCTAAGTGTCTGTACTTCTTGTTTTCTAGAATATTTGGAGAATCTTTTTTTCTGTATTTTTGTTATTCCAAATATGTAGTCTTTGAGTAAATAATAATAAAAATGTTTAAATATCAGACTCTATGAATAGGTCTTTTTAAAAAGTCATTTGTCCACATACTAATTTGCGGGTATATCTTGACTTTGATCCAACTCTGCATTATTTTGATTTGATGGTATTGTGGTGCTTTAAACCTTGAGCCACTCGACAGTGAATTAACATATGTCTCTATAACGTAAGCATCCACCAGTATTTACAGAATACAGTGCATCATAAAAATGCAACTGCTGTGTGTTATGGACAAGGTATATTAACTAAGTCAGAAGGGCAGTTGCTGTACAGAGATGTTAAATCAGGACTGTTGAGAAAACAAGCAGGAATAGAGAAGGCGACTGAAGATGCAGAGGAAGTGCTGGAGCTGATCTGAGCAGAGGAACTCTGGATGGCTAAAAAGAGGTCCTCGCCTTTCAAAAGAGGAAGCTATTAGGGAACTGCTCAGACCGAAATGGTTCTCTGCTGTGTATCTGAAGAAGTCAGGCTGACCTATGCTGTCGTTATGCAATGATAAGGGCAGATGGACACAAAATAAAGACTTCTATTCTAAAACTGCTTTGTCTACTTTCTGTGTTCCTACTGTTAGCATAATCAATACTTCAGTTTTAAGAAGACTGATTGCTCTTTACTGCTAATTGCACACTGGTACTGAAAAAAACCCAGCTGGACCTGCAGTGTACAAACAGTTAATTTGCAGACTGCGGTAGCCTTAGGAGTGGGGAGATTTTGTTCTTCCTGGACCTGACTGGGAAATGGTCTTCTCTGTCTGTGGTCGTCCTGCAATCAACTTTTTCATGTCTTGAGCCTAATCCAGTGAAATGTTGCTGGTAAATGACAGACCAGTAAATGATCAAGTGGCTGCAGAGGCCACAAGACTGGGCTCTGTTGCATGTCTGCCAAGGCAGTATGTCTTCAAAGGCAATGAACAAACCAGCTGCCCTGTGGGATGAGAGATGTGCCACCCATGAGAGCTATTCCAGTGGTACTGCTAGGGCTCTAGTAACATCTCCTGTGCCAAAGTGAGGGCTTGGACAGTTCTGGGGCTTGTTTGAGGACTGAGCATATGCACCATGCATAGACCTCATCCAGAATGAATCTTGTGGCTGGAGAATACGTGGCTGGGGATGTAGGTGCAAATGTTTAGTGCCCTTCATCTCTTTACTGTGGGTAGAGAATCTTTGGCTAGGGGTGTCTTCTTTGGTCACTGTCTGTGCAATTAGTTTTCTGAATGATGATCTATCCCTTTGGCTACAGTTGAACATGTTAAGATGTTGAAGAACCAGCTGTCTTCTGTCAAAGTTCCATTAAAAAACAAGCAAAACATCATCCTTAGCTGCTGCTGGACACGTGTAATCACTGGTGGAGCCTGGCTGAGCTGATCTCAAAAGTAATTCCAAGACTTTGTTTTGTGGCAGAGGCTGTCACCCAGTTGAATGCCGAGGTCCCTATTTTGCATCTTTTTCCCTGGAGTAAGTCCCTCCACCCCTGCAAGATTTCACAGGATGTCAACTTCTCTCCATTTGGAGTATGAGGCCCTTTCTTCTATAGAAATCTCCATGCCCCAAAATGTTTTCTTTCTCTCCTGGGTCTTCAAGTCCACATGCACAACACCCTCTCCTCTGTCCTACCTTATCCCTTTTTCTCTGACAAAATGGTGTGTCACCAATCAAAGGGAAGAAATGCAAAAAACAGCTTGATTTCTGTTTGTCCTGGTGTTAGAGCAGAGGAGCTGTGCAGAAGCCACCATCCCTCCTTTGTGGAAAGCAGTAGGAGCAAAGGAAGGGGAGGCAGAAACACAGCTGCAGGTCCAAGTGGCTCAAAGTAAGGCTTGCTCAGGCCCTGTAGGCTCAAAGGGCAGCACAGAGCAGTGGTGAAGATTAGGGTCACGGAGATCCTGATGCTACAGTACTGTCAATACGTTTGGTATTGTGTTTTTTTTGTTTGGATTTTTTTATCACCTTTTGTTTGAATCTTGCTAGTGGTGGGCCTGGTGTAGCTCATTGCTATCTGAGAGAGTGGCCATTTAAGCTTCTGCCCCATATCTGAGGGAGTCTGCAGAATTCTTGATGAATGCATTGACCACTCTCAGAAAAGTGTTATTTCTCCTTAGAAAGCTCTGCAGGCTTCCTCAACTCTACTCTCTAGCTGGCACCACGGAAGAAATAATTTGTGGGTTAGACCTTAAAATGATCCAATATCGACCTTCTGATTCCAGACCTTCCTACGCCACAAACAGCAGTGGTTATAAATTTATAAACTATGAAAAATTAAACATGTGGTGAACTATAACAGCACTTTAAAAACAACACATTGAGAGTTGGCACATACTGCTGAGATTACTCAGATACTTTCATAAACACGCGGGGCTTCAATCCACTTGCCCAACACTGGTAGACTATTAATTTATTGTTAATAGTAAGAGTAGTAGGAATTGCTTGTTAGTGGATGTTCAGGAAACTAGTCAGCTTGGTCAAGAATTTGCAGAGGTGCTTAGACTTCCACAATGTTTACTGGGAAGTGGAGGATGTGGGATAGAGAGTCCTCTTGGAAATCTAGGCACTAGTCGCTTTGGGGAGGTAAATGCATGGAGTACGGTTTTGTTCTGATCCACCTGTGTGCCAGATGTTAAACAAGGAGATTACAGGCATGCTCCTGGCTGTGCTCCACTTAAAACTTGCAATCAGGAATGTTTTTTTAAATAAATTTATCATTTAATAGAGCTGTGGGTCTATATTTATGCCCATTCTTGGAGAGACTGAGGAATTCTGTGATGCTCCACGTTGTCTGAACAGCCAGCCTTAGGTTGGGAAGTTGCTGGCTGTCTTAATTTTCTTTTTGGTAGTCTGCATAACCACTTCAGTCTGGAAAGTTCAAGGAACGAAGGATCTCACATGTGACAAAATTAGTTCCTGCAGCCTGTCTTTATAACTTGCTGGGTTTTTTGGTCCACCTTGCTTTATCACCCTGATGCTGACCATGGCAGGCCTCTGAAGACTGGATGCAGCAGGTACGTTTTGCCATGATCTATAAAGATCTGCAGTTTCCTTAACTTGGGTTCCTCAACTCAGTGACTGCCAGCTGGACACAGAGCTTCCTTCCTTCCTTTCCTCTCCTGCTTGAGCAGTAAACTTCTGGATTCCAGTTTAGATATGCTGCTGTAGTAAATAAAATCTGAAATTCTGAAGGCTGAACATGAACCACAGACTTCAGACCAAGTGTCTGAGTGACACTTGGATGAAGGATGATTTGGAATGAAAACCTACATACATGTAATTAGTAGGATTAATAAAAGTTTTTCTAAAAATCCTTTTTGTTTTGATAAAACATTATTTGCAATCTGACAATGAGCTCTTTGTTTTTTATTTGGGCTTTTTAGTATTGAAATGATACTTTTTTTATAAATTTTGCAGGTTTTTTTGGTCCAAAATAGTAACAGGGGTGTGGGTCAAGTCTTCATCCCACTGGAAACAAAATTATTACGCTGGTCGCAATGATCTTGTTCTAAATAACCTATTCTATATCCCATTTCTTTCTAATAAAAAACCAACCCAAAACTTGAGCTCTGTTTTTCAAAAATTCTTAGAAAGATTGAAGTTTTTCTGTTCATGCACATAAAGATAACTATGTGCATGAAAAATGAATATGTTACCAGCAAAGTAGTCCACAAACACTGAAATATTCTTGGCATCTAAGCCATGGGGAAAACCCAGTGCATCTAAGAAAGGTTTGCAGCTATCAGCTTTGTAAAATAAGGTCTTGTTGTTATTCTTCTGGGCCTCTGGAGACCCCTGAAGTGCTTGATTTGGGCTAGAGAAAGGTGAAATGGAATTGTGTTTCACAGAATGAACTCCAATGGCAACTGTAATGCTAGTTCATGATGTACCAAGGTATATTTAGCCTTTTGAGTGTGTGTGCTAATAAGCCCCAAATGCTACTTAAAACTCACACATACTTTCAAAAACTGATAATGAACTGGTTTCAGCTATGAATATTGGACTTTCCACCGGATAGAGCTAAAAAATGTTTTAGGTGCTTTAAGGTTAAATAAGTCAATTAGTAAAAGGGCCGTTATCCTACAGTTGCCTGGTAATGACAGTGGATGAAATGGTCCAGATAAAATATGTCCTAAGGCAAAATACTGGGCTCCCATCCTAAAAAAATGAGAAAGATCTGTGATCTTAGAAATTTTGATTACATTATTAATGTGTAAAATGTTACATGCCTTTGCACTTCAATTTTTCTCTGTCTTTACAATAGTTCATTATTCCTCATCAGAGACAGACTTATAGGTCTTCTCATAATTTATGTCTCCTGCCGTTTGTTTCAAGTATCCAACAATGAGAATAATTATGCTTGCCTTTTGGTACTCTTTGTTTTCAGGAAACAATGCATCAGGGAGGCTGTTTCGGAGATGCAGGCTCTCGCAGGCAGGCAGCCAAAAGAGGCAGAAGTCTGAAAACAGAGCTTAAGAAACTTCAGGTGATTCTTCCCTCATTTGTAATTGTAGAGCCCACTGAAGTAAGCTAGATTGATCTGCTGCTTTTAAGGGCAAGATCTAGCCATTTTACTTCAATTTTTCTTTCCTTCCTAATAGTTTATACTATTTCTTATGTTGGGCATCAGAAATACAATACTTGGAGCTGGTTGCATGACTTCTCGTTGATAATGCCTAGAAACTCAAATTAGAGAAGCTTATAACTTTGCTAAACTTAAAGGCTGAAGTTTTTTGGGCTGCAGGTTTGCCAGAGACTCATCCTATTTTCTGCAAGTTTGTTCCTGGCCTTTCTGAGAAATGCACTGGAGAAAAGCGTATTGTTGTGCAGCTTAAAAAAAATCAGTCCATTTGAGGGTATTTCTTTGTGAGAAGCAGATCTGGAGTGTCCCGGTACTAGGAGAAAAAACTCAAAGGAAAGTTGCCTATGAGATATATCTCTTCTATTGTTTTCATAAAAACAAATCTAAGCATAGTCATAGTTATTATCCTATAAAAAATCAGTTTACACGTGCTCAGTGGCAACCCATCTAACAGCCAATTTCTTCCAAGAGCTGCTTTTACACTGAACACATTCCATCTCTTTGTTGGTCTTCACCTTCAGGCTGGAGAGCACTGTTTGGTCCTGTTGTGGGCCTTGGCAAGACTTTCTTTGGAGTTACTGCTCTTGGGCACTGCAGTGCTCGATACAGGGACAGAGATCGCAGATGTGACAATAGACTTCTCAGGAGAGTGCAGAAGAAGAAGACAGCTTCCATACTGAAATGGAGCAGGACTTGGCCTGGCGTGCAGAGGGATATGGACAGAAGAGCTGTGACAGTGCAAAGAGAAAGGGACCTGCACAGTGACATGACTTGGAGGGAAAAAAAGGGTAAATATGTTGGAATGACAGGAACAGCCTACCAGCACAGAGCAGAAGAGCCCATGGTAACTTTAGAACACCTCTTACCACATAAGGATATGAATCCAATATGCCTCAGATGAAGTGGTTTGTTAACTAATTAAGATTTCCCGTAAAGGAATCTGTTCTATCTTTTTTTTGAGAGTGACTAGACCTTCTGGATTCTTACAGGCGTGTCATTGCTTTTTCCTTCATAGTCTCTCTCTGCTGGATGACTTTATTGACTGCATTTTAATGCCCTTTGAAGAACCACACAAAAAAACCTTCACGGTACTCTGGTCTCCATGGCAAAGGTTTGGCTGCTATTGCTTTTGAATATGAATTTCAGGATATAGTACTGATAATCCTATTAGTCTGTCTAGGAAACAAAAAAATACGAAATAGAAGTTGACTCAATGTTGGAGGTAATCTTCTTTATTAGACTTGTATGAGAATACATGTTTCAAAGAGAAAAAGCATTCAAGAATGGCTGTTTCATCTTTCTAGGGTTTAATACATGCTGAAGTGCCATATTTTGACCGTATAAAAGGACTGACTAAGTTTTTGGTTACCTTACATTAGCAATACCCTTATCCATCTCCTGTACTCTAACACCTAGGTAAATCTTATCTATTTATAACAAAAGAGAGCTATAACGTGCAGTTTGGGTTCACTCCACCATGTATAAGCAGCCTCTGCTTTAAATAGTTCTTAATAACCATTTAGATTTGAAGGAAAGTTGGCAGGAATGCCTTCTGCTAGGTGACCTTTGCAAATGCGTCTGCTGCTGCTACACGTAGTACCTAAGAAGATGGTGTTTACTGTACTGGTTCCCTCCTGGGAGCTGGGAAAGAGGACACAGCAGCTCTTTGAGGCTTGGCAGAAGATAATCAGAGATGTCACTTGCCACTCCATTCCTGCCAAAGACAATTAGAACTTTTGCTGGGGAGAAAATCATTTAGGGGTTGCACTTAAATCTTAGAAGAGAATTTAAGACACAGGTGAAATACTTCATTTTCAGCAGCTGATGCTGTAAACAGAATGTAGATACTAGCAATAGAGTAGAATTTGTTTTTCTTGCAATGAATACAAGGTATAAAGTGTTTATTGACTTAAAAAGAAAAACTGAACAAACAGAATAAAGAAGAAAGCATGCATGGCTGCTTTGAAGGAAAGAATGTTTTTATTTCATACTTTGAAGAAATTGTTCAAGTAGTTCAGCCGTGTAAAAATGTGACCCCTCTAATGCTGCCAAGGGCAGTGAGATCAGGGATAATCTGCTGAGGAAATGCAGCTCACGCAAGCCAAAAGGAGAGTTTTAAACTTACAACACCAATTTTTCCAAGTGAAGCATGTGCAGAAGGGGAGACTTGAACTGTTCGTTGCTTGCTGAAGAATCCCGTTACCTGTTTTGCGAAACGTTCTCTCTTCTCTTTGCTATAGATGCATGTGGACGTGAGGGACAATCTGATGCATCTTCTCGCTCCATACTCCCTTTTCTTTCCAGTTAAAAGCTCCATATAAGAGTAAAGCGGCTTTAGGAGAATGATACAAGTTACCTTTCATCTCGCATCCTTCTTCTTCCAAAAGGATTGCAGGATAACTGCCAGAAAAAGTATAGACCAAATTGGTACATTGCAGCATCATTACACGGTGATACAGAAGCTGATGCTCTCATCTTTGCTGTAGTAATGGGTGATGTGCACATGCCAGCCTTATCATGATTCTGAGGGTTGCAAGATATTATTCATATTAGTGTGCTACTGTAGTGCCCTTGTACACTGCTGCATACACCCTCTGACTCCCACTTTCCGCTGTAAAATTTAGGCAGTGCTTTCTCTACATGATAGAAGTGAGAAGGAAGAAGAACGGACGGAGACCATTTCCTCATTACCTGTCCCTTGCAGATCAGCGTTGCCAGGTCTCTGCGGTGCTGTGAATACCAAAGGGAAGTGTCTGAAAGAAGGGTTCTGTTGCATAGGTAGTCCTAGGGTCCTCACATCAACTTGAGATAGACAAAGTCTGATAGAGCAGGTCTTTCTAATTAGAGAGAGAGACATACCCCCTCCAACACACTACTTCTCCTAAAAGATCATTGACTTCTTGTCCTTGGAATATTATAATCTCTTTTTGGTATCCCTGTTGTGAAAAACTCCAGTGAAATTGGTCAGGGGCCCCTTGCAGTTCCAAATATAAGGTCCTACTTAAAACAGTCTAACCCCCAGTAGTTTTCTGTGCAATGTGGAGGTACCCTCTGGCCATGCCTAGGTTTGTGCTTCCAGACTTGCTGTCTGGATGGAAGGTGAATCTGGTCTTCAGGATGACTTTTCCTAGGACAGTGTGAGCATACATATTAAGTGGTATAGATTATTGAATTACTTTTTGTTTAAGCTCTTCAAGTGATAAGGTATAATACCAGTTAGTCACATGTGGACCTTGGTGAAAATGTATTTACTACTGTTTGTGAAGAACTAGTACACTACAATACAGACATCATAGAAAAGCTCAAAGGCAGGATTTGGGTGACGTGATAATTAACTCATGGAACACCCACCGAATAGTGAGGATAAAAGGTAATCTTGAATAGCTGTCCATTTAGTGATTACTGCCCACCTTGTGAGCTCAAGGAGGAAGAGGTCCTGCAGAAAAAAAAAATGATTGTGATAATAATGCTAAATAATAATTAGTAAAAAGGGAGGGACCCTGAGAGAAAGCTATACTGACAACTTTAATTCTGACTTTAATTTAGTGCTTGACTATGTGTCCTTAATGTTCTTTTGAAGTAGTTCTGGCATACACATGCACATGTTTATTTATGTACACACACCCTCTCTGCAAAACCCTGTAGTCCAAAGAATAATTCTCAAGGCATTTTTTTGGGGGGGGGCAGGGGGGAAAGCTCCCTTTGTACTTAGGAGCATGAAATGATTCTCTCAGTTTTTTCCCCCTGGGGAGGTCTGAGTCAGTGAAAACATGGGATTATAATAGAATGTCTCTTCTGTATAGTTTTGACTCTTACAAGTATTGCTGTACTGGAATTCACTAAAGAGCAACCACTTCTGAGTGACTGCTGAACATTGTCCAGAGGCCCTATAGGTCAACTTAAAACAAAAATAAAGAATGCTTTATTTATTTAAAACTGCAGCAAAACCAGATTTAGGTATGTTGCTACTGAACTATCAAAGTACCTATGATACACTTACCTATTTTTTTTGTTCATCTACAGGGATTATTTCTCTAAGACATGTACAAGGACATAACTAATGTTACTTTAACTCTTTCAAGTTCATTTGATCAGTGGTTTTGTCTTATGCTTTCTTCAGTCTCACAGAGAGTTTATCAGTGCCTTCTCTTCCTTAGCTTTGATTCCTCTTTCTCCGTGTATTTCTTTGAAAGCTTAAAATGATTTCCTACCATATGAGCTGGCATCAATGTTTTTTTGTAAAGGCAATAACATTGCATTCTAAAGCATCTTTCTATTCTACGAACAACAGACTAGAGGAGTCTTTATGTCATGTTCTCATCCTTGCCCTGTAACTTATTTTGGCTGCAGTCACTCAGCACTTCCATTCTCTTGTTTTCGAAGTCTTCCCTAGAGCTGTTTGTGCTACAGCTGAAGTCTATAAGGTCAAAATATCAGTTTTCTTGAGTGGGGAGTGATGGTATACCTATTGTAACAGAGGAAAATGGTGGTGCTGTACTTCTCTGCACCTCAGATTTTGTTCCTTCACCCTCCTGTGTGACAGCTTTGCCCCTTCTGGGAAGAGAAACCCCAGACACAAGTTAGTGGAATTCACAAGTTAGGAACGCACCAAGTTAGAAAGAGATTCTGCAGGAAAGAAATGTAACCTTAATGATAATCCTGAAGCATTAAGTCATGAGCCACTTTGTAGCAGTTTGCCCTTCAATACTCTTGCTCCCTGTCATTCTACTACCAGACATCCTTGCTTTGCTCAGGAATCAAATCGCCAGCGCTTTGTTTGCCACAGCGGTTTGTTTCCTTCTTCTGCATTATCATGGTACTGGGGTTTCATTTCACCTTTCTTCCAACCTGACTGACTAACTCTGCTCAAGTTTTTAGCAATTTTGAGGTGCTTCTCTTAGCAATGTGCCCAGGGTGTTGTTTTTGGTCTCGGTGTTATCTTTATATTTACCCTATCAGCATCACTTTTGCTCCTGGCCAGTGATATTGGTATGCTCATAGCACCCAGGTATGTTCCTTCTTTCTTGTCTGCCCACATACTCATCAATAATTCTGTTTCTACCTCCCTTATCTCCCTCTTGGAGAGATACAACCGCTTTAAAGATAACAAAACCAGAAATTCTTTTCTTCCCCTCTGATTCTCACTATTCATCTTTCTTTTCTCTGTAGCAATGTTTGTGTCATTTTTGTTGTTATTGCCAAGAAAAGACTTTTTTAAAAACCAGTGGTGCTCTGCTCTGGACCCTTCTCTCCCACACTATCAAAACAGGCATGTATATTTTTAAGCACAGTTCACTGTGATTCTTAATTTTGGTTCAGTGGATAAGCCCTTCCATGTATCCCTTGTTTTGTGCCTCAACACGAACCATATTATCTATGCCTATTTCTTAATTTCCCTACCTACCCTCTGCAGTCTCTTAAAGCTCATACAAATCAGACTGATTTTTCACTTTTCTCTGTTCCTCATGATCCCCATCTTTTCAGAAGACTACCTATTGTTAGTCTAGCCTTATCCTTATTATGGCTGTTCTGTTTATTCTTCTCAGCTCCCTCACTGCCTGCCAATTCAAATTTTTCATTTTAGCATTCCTTGCTTTTTCTACACCATGCTTTTCTCATCTCGTCCTTTGGATTTTTTTCATTAACTCCTTTCACTTCTTGTTTGTTTCCATAGCTTAAATCTCTTCTTAAAAGCAGTTTCTGTGTTTTGCTACTTAATCCCAAGCATACTGTCTCTCATGGATCAGCATTGCTTGTTTTCTTTACTAGGCTACACTACTGTGGAAGGTATTGAGCTTGCCTGTTGTTTTTATGTTTTTGTTGGGTTCTGTTTCTTTATATAATCCTCCTCCAAGTGTCATATTGGAAACTGTTGCAAGGGGTATGGGTCTTTTATTTTCAGTTTCATCATTATTCTGTTTCTGCTTAGAACTAGGGTAATTTTAGGATTATATTTCCCAGAAAGACAAAAATATAAGAAGACTTCTTTTGGAAGGGATCAAAGATATAAGAACCCACAAGCACCTTCTTTAGTGCCTGAAAAATTATTGCATTGGGCAATCCAGCTGTGGAAGAGAGAGGAAAACTTTGGAGAGGGTTCAAGACCCAGCTAAACGTAACACCTTGGGCCACAGACAATTTCTTGGCCTTTTTTTATCCTGTGCATTTTCATCCCATGTGCCAAATACAGTTGGCCACGGATTTCAAAAGTGCTGAATGAGCCACGGGGAGAAAGAAAAAGACTACAAAACTGTGCTTCATGGGAGCCTGGAAGCCTGCAGGCAGAACCCAACTGTGAAAGCCAAAGTAAAATACTTCATTTTTGGGGATTCACCATATTGTTTAGGATCTGGATTTCATCTCAAGTCTTTCTGTATTTGATGTAACACTCAGCTCCTGGAGACAGATACTTTTGGTGCAAGTCTCCCTTTTCACTAAACAAACCCCAGTTTTCTATCCTTTACATCCCTAGAGGGAAAAAGATTTGATGTGACTATGTCTGAAAGGTTCATAAACCAGAATGTACTTGTTGTGTGAAGATTTTTTAAATTTTTTAAAAAAACATATTGTGATTTTTAAATCCATCTTCTTGATTTGGGGGACAGGTGATTTGTCATTTGTCATCACAATCAGAGTTTGACAGTACTGACTGCGAATACCTCTCATTCCTACCAGCGGTGGGGAGATGCGGAAGGATCACTTCCTCTGGTGGGCCTTTGTAATAGGAGGGGCAGTGGAGGAGAGGATTATTTCCATGGGAAAGTACTGAAGAAGCTGGATTTATATGACAGAATTACTGGGGGAAAGGCCCCATCATGTACAAACTGAGGAAACTGGGAGAGAGTTATGAGAAACTCTTTCATGTGGAGGCATGCCTGAGAGGATAAAAATCTCTTAAAATGCTCTTAGCTGTAGCTAAGTCTGGAGTGGGCTTACGCCTCTGGTTCAGAGGTGTGAAGCTTGAAGACCTGTATTAAAGCACGCAGGCTTTTTAAAGACCTGGAAAGATGGCTGGCTCCCCTGTGCAATTCAGTGATGCACAGCTGCAGGGATTTAGACCAAGGATTTGATTTCCTGTCTGGCTTATAGGAAGCAGCACAGAAAGAGAGGAGAGAATGATAGTACTTCTCAGAAAGGGAAAGGAAGGCTTTGGGTAAGGGAAGCCTCAGGGATCCTGGTCTTCATTGTAGAGAGCTGCCCTAGGCTTTTTATGAGGGGAGGAAGCGACAGATAAGGGAGTCAAATAATAAGAGCTGGACAGGTTATCTCTCACTAGGATGTCATGATGCTCATTATCCTGGAAGGTGACACCAACCTGTGGCCACTTTCAATATGTTATTAAAACAGTGGGCCCAGTTCAGGGGCTGTGATAGCCAATTTACTGCTGCATACTTGACACCTCAGGAGACCGCCTAGGTGCAGAAGTAGTTCAGCCCATGTAGGGGAATTCTTTAGTTTGAATGTCAGATTGCAGAACACAGCTATAGTGCTTTTGGACCTTGACCAGTACGTGTGGGTGCTGCTATGCTGAACCAGGCACATTTGTTGGCCTGGGGAACATCGGTCCTGTGGTCCCCTGAAAGATGTAGACAGACCTGAAACTATGAGACGGATGTAGACTGCTGAAACTGGTCTGCATGCTAGACTCAACATGTGGACCTTTTTCTGTCTCCTGCACTGCAGGGTGTTGTATTGTCTGCACTCCCAAAATAGCTCTGGAAGAAATTGTTCTCCAGGAGAAAAACCTCTCTGAAGTATGGTTTCTTCCACGCCCTGAGTATTCATGCAGACTCACAGCTGGGCTGCATTAGCAATAAATTATAGGAATTGGCAGGTAGTCTAGTTGGGCTAATTTGGGATTAAGGGGTGGGAAGGAAGAGATCTGCACATGCTTCCCACCTACCTGCAATAGCAAGGAAATATTTGTTTTGGGGTGCCTGCACCCCTCTCTGGGCAAAAGTCACAGTGTGGCATTCTGTCATGTAAGCAGTGGATTCTTATTTTCCTCATTGTCTTCTTGCACAGGCATATTCAAAAGCCATGAAATCCTTAGGTTGATTTTATGCATTTCAGTCCAAACTATGATCCTGAGGTCCTTGTGCTTGTTACCGTCTAAACTTGGAAACTGCCGAGTTCTTTTGTCTTCTCTCCTCCTCTCCCCTGGCATTTTGCTCCCCTGAAATACACCTGAATGAACATCTCTGTACACATAGAGATACAATCACTTCAATATCATAGAATCATGGAAAAATCTGGTTGGGAAGGACTTCTGAAGGTTATGGAGATCAAGCTCCCACTTGCGGTCATAGTATTCCAGACACTAAGTCAACTGTGGTTCTGCCCAGCCAAGTCCTCCTGTAAACCTCTGAGGATGGAGAATCCATGATCTCTCTGGGCAGTGTGTTTCAGTGCTGTGCCACACTCTCCTGTGGAGGAATATTTGCTACTGTCCAATCTGAACCTCACAAAATGTAACTTGTAGGTGTTGCCCATTGTCTTACTGTCTGACGCTGTAGAGAAGAGTTTGGCTATGTCACCTTTGTAACTGTCTTTCAAGTCGTTGTAAGCTGCTGTGGCATCTCCTCTCAGCCTCTTGTCACAGGCCCTGTGTGAACCCTGACCTATCTGCCAGTCCCTCTTCTCTTTCTCCAGATCCCTGTTGAACTGGGTTCCCACAGCTGGCCACAGTCTGTTCCAGGTGTGATCTCACCAGTGCTGACCAGAGAGGGAGAGCAACTTCCTTGGATATGTTGTCCATGGCTCTCCAAATGTGGCCTGGTGTGGAGTTTGCTGTATGCACAGGGCAAGTACGGTGTTGGCTCTTATTCAGCCTAGTGTCCACCATCACGCTAAGTCCTTTTGAGTCCTTTTCAGTTGCTTCCCAGTCTGTCCTGATGCATGGAGTTGTTTCCTCTCAGCTGCAAAACTTTGTGCTTCTCCTTGTTGAATGCCAGGAGGTTTCTGTTGGCTCAGTCTTCTGGTTGTTCAAGGTTCCTTTGCATTCAAGCTCTACAATTCAGCGTGTCAACTACTCCCCTTTTCCTGGTAGTGAGGTCACCTTCCCTGATTGCCATTTTTTTGCACAGATGGTAGACAGGGGCCTTGCTATCACATCAGCCAGATCTTTCAGCACTCTTTGGTAAATTCTGCAGATCTGGATTAACTTTACTGTATGATCTGCAACCAGTTGCTCTCCCACTGTTGACTGTCCTCCTTCCCGAACTCTGTGGTAAGCACAAAGGAATTGGACAAGGCTTTAACTTTGAAGACTGAGGAAAAAGGTAAGCATTGAATACATTGCCACTTTTTGTATTGTCCTTCTCTGTGCCTGTGCTGAAGTACACGCCGTCTCTGCAGGTACTGTTGGGATGTACTCAGAGAGTTGTTAGTATAAACTGTTGATGCTGATTTAAAAAATTATAGCTTTGCATTGCGGCAGATTGGCCCTATTTGTAGTACTCAAACCTATGTCTTAGCTGAGGTGCAGCATGTTCTGTCTGAAAATGTCTGTTGAAAATGTCTCAGGCAAGCTTCATTTTGATGAAACAATCATGCTCTACAACTGCATCTAATGCAAAAGAATGTGCATCAGCGTTAAATGCTTTCCTTGAGGTTTTATATGGTTTCAGAACACAGTAATGCTGATATAATGACCATGGCTTAGCTGGTACGTGGCAATTTGTTAAGCTGCAATGTGATGTAGTCCTCAGAGTGCTTTGGAGGGGGCTGCACAAAAATAATGTGGAGGGAGACAAACTAATCTTCATACTCGGGACATTTGTTACATTTGGGGTATTTGTGTTTCCACCAGGGCAAGGGCAACAGAACTGTGTGAGACTGACATCCTCCCTTGTTTTAATTCTACTGATAGGTAATGATCCCAACAAGAGTTCACTGGGCCACTCTTCTATCATTTGAAACACGAGATAATCAAATTATCTGAGAGATCAGAAGAATTTGATGAAGGTGGACCAGAACTGCAGGATGAAGGCATGCTTCTGCACAACGGGAACCTTAAGCGTAGTGCTTGTATAACTTGGTAAAGACTTCAGATTAAAAGATTATGAAACAAGCCTTTTTTGTCCCGAAACTCCTTCCCACTTCAAAGAACAAGAAGTTTCCTTACAAGAATGAAAGGCGGTGAATTCATAACAAACAAGTCAAACCACAAGTGCTTTGTGTAATAGCGACCTGCTGCAGGCAAAAGACATGAAGGGCTCATTTCCTCACAGCATAGGAACGGAGGACCGCTGGGAAAGCTGCGTTGGACCACGCGCCTTCTGAGCTCAGAGCCTGGCAAACATCCGTCCAATGCCTGGTGTAAGTTGGAGTGGTTTTGGGGAAGCTTTAGTTACCTGCTATGTCCCTGGGCCCCTTGTAGCTGTGTAAAGGAGGAAGAGGCTGGATCTACAAGCCATGCTGCTCCTTTTTGTGTCCCACATGTCAGCATCCTCTTAATGGTCCTTCCTTCAGCAGGAACCAGGAGAAATGACAACAAAAGGCCATTGTGTTAGCTTTTCCTGGTGGAAAATGAGCAATGTGTAAAGCCTCATGTTGCCTTGTGCTATTTCTGCTGTTTCGCAACATCAAAAGGTAAGGTTTGTATCTATCCTAAAAATACATATGGGAATATAGCTAATGTTTCAGGTCAGAAATCTAACATGCAAAATTAAGCTCGCAAGGAGTACTTTCAGTCACAGAAGTATACTAACAGTCGAGTATGCTATGGATTTCATTTTTTCTTTGGAAATATCTGAAGCTTAGTAGTTGTCATAAATGCTGGACCTCGAGTCACAACTCTTCTCTTATTGTCTACATCAGAGTATTGTGTGAAGATTGCAAAACACTGCCACCTCTTTAATAATTAAAACTTCCCTGTCTAAATAAATGTCCAGCAACTCCTATGTGAGGCTATTGGTGTGCTGGAGTATTTGCTCCAAGGCAATGTTGTGATGATTTGAAGTACCAAGCTATCTCATCTGCGTGTGAGGAATGCAGCAGACTCTCATTGTTCACTGTCATCAATGCACATGAAAATAAATTGCACTTAAATATCTGGTAGTTTTCATACCTTTAAGCAAAAGGTAATAAGGAATAATGGTCCAAAAAGTAAAAATACTGATTACTGTGAAAATACTTTTCACTGTTCATGAACTGTTTGTAAACTGTAACTGGATTCTGTAAATCTGTTCAGTTGATCATATAGATGAACAATTTTCAATTTACATGTGCAAACTATTTCGTTTTGACTGTTTGGCCCCTCTGATAAATGGCTGGTTGCATGGCTACATAGCTGTTCCTGCACTGAAGGACAGATTTTTAGGCAGTAGAATACCGAATAGTAAATATTTGTGCTGCTGCATTGAAAAACTCAATTATGTGCAGGCATTTTGCAGAGAATAGATATTTTTCAAGCATTCACATGAATCAAAAAGCTATTCCCTGGAATGTTTATGAACTTCAAAGCAGGGGTACATGAACAGAAAAGAGCATAAGAGTGCTTCAGAATTCAAAGAGACATTCTTAAACATCACTTGGCTGTGCCAGCCTTAGGCCAAGTGTCAATGCTGTCTCTCTGCTTACTATTTAATATTCTGGTGATATATGCACTGAACATTTGGGATGGCAAACTGTTCTAAGTCTGTGTTTTTCTTAAAATATTTATGTCAGCTAGGGGTTGTAATCTAGGGGACTACTCGGAACTGCAGGCAACTGGGAAAGGGAATCAAGGCATTAAAAATGACTGCCATCCTTCATAGGAGACAAAACTTATTCTCTCTTCATGAAAGCTAGCTTGAAACTGTTTGACTGGGTGAATGGTCCTGGGAACAGGGAGAGTTTAAGTAAATTGCCACTTGTTGACTGTTGAGGAACTCTGAAAGACGTCTGGGGAGAAGTATGTGCTAATTTTTGGTTTGTTTACGTGGAATTTCCCCAATTGCACCAGACTGCCATGGAGAGACTGTGAGGAATAGAAAGTAACTTGAAACTGGCCAAACTGGATAGTTTGGACTGCGAATGTCATACTTGGAGCATGGTGTAGTTTTTTGATTAATGAATTACAGGCAGACTTATCACTCATCTCAAAGTCTTCAGCAAAGAAGGAAATACTGGAATTGGGAAGGAATATCCCATGCAGGAGAGTGGTTCAATACTGGAACAGGTGCCCAGAGGGGTCTGTGATATCTCTGTCCTCAGAGATTTTCAAAACTTGGATGGGGCCTAGAGCAACCTGATCCCACTGTGAAGTTGGCCATGCTCTGAGCAGTGTGGACCTGAAGTCTCATCTAATCTGAATCTTTCTATGATTCTAGGTGCTGAAAGAGGTGTCCCCAGGGAAAAAGAAGAGGGCACAAGGCATGAAATTTATATCTGTTTCCTATTTGGGCTGCAGGGCAGAATTCCAAAGAGCATAATAGCTGGAGTCTCATCTCTGCTCCGGGAGCCTTGCACAGTTTCTTTGTTCAGCCTTGGTTTTTCTCTCATGGACTTTATCTCATCTCTAAAGTCATGGGAACTGAAATGTTATGCTACAGTTTTTTCTCCTCTTATCAGAGAAACATTGCTTTGTATTATGTTATCTGTCTTGTCTGGAAACACTTCTAGCATGTTTTCAAACAACAAAAACATCAGGCTAGGAAGAGAATTATTGTGTAATTAGATGTAACAGTGGCGTGCAGTGACAAGTGGTGTTCCTCAGGGGTTGGTACTGGGACTGGTACTATTTAACATCTTTGTGGGCGACATAGATGTATGGACTGAGTGCACCCTCAGCAAGTTTGCCGATGACACCAAGCTGTGTGGAGTGGTTGACATGCTGGAGGGAAGGGATGCCATCCAGAGGGACCTGGACAGGCTTGAGAGGTGGGCCCGTGCCAACCTCTTGAAGTTCAAGTGCATGGTCCTGCATGTGGGTTGAGGCAATCCCAAGCACAAATATAGGCTGGGTGGAGACCGGATTGAGAGCAGCCCCAAGGAGAGGGACTTGGGGGTATTGGTAGATGAGAAGTTCAACATGAGACAGCAACGTGCGCTCACAGCCCAGAAGGCCAATGACATCCTGGGCTGCATCAAAAGAAGCATGGCCAGGAGGTCGAGGGAGGTGATTTTGCCCCTCTACTGCAGTCTCGTGAGACCCCACCTGGAGTACTGCATCCAGTTCTGGAGACCCCAACATAAGAAGGACACGGACCTGTTGGATTGGGTCCAGAGGAGGGCCACGAAGATGATCAGAGGGCCGGAGCACCTCTGCTATGAGGACAGGCTGAGAGAGTTGGGGTTGTTCAGCCTGGAGAAGAGAAGGCTCCGGGGAGACCTTACAGCAGCCTTCCAGTACTTAAAGGGGGCCTCCAAGAAATCTGGAGAGGGACTTTTTACAAGGGCATGTAGTGATAGGATGAGGGGTAATGGCTTCAAACTGGAAGAGGGTAGATTTAGATTAGATCTCAGGAAGTTCTTTCCTGTGAGGGTAGTGAGGCACTGGAACAGGTTGCCCAGGGAAGTTGTGGATGCCCCATCCCTGGAAGTGTTCAAGGCCAGATTGGATGAGGCTTTGAGCAATCTGATCTAGTAGGAGAAGTCCTTGCCTATGGCAAGGGGTTTGGAACTAGGTGATCTTTAAGGTCCCTTCCAACCTAAACCATTCTATGATTCTATGAAATGAAGAAGAAGGTTTAGGACAGGTAACAGGGAAGCCTTTCATTGCAAGACTTCAAGAGATGTAGCAGAATTGTTTAAGTCATTTAAAACTAGTCTGAGCAACTTCTTGAGACTAACACTGTATACAAATATCCTGTATCCCTTGTCTGCAAACTACTGAGCTCTTGTAAGTCCAATTAGAGAGGACAGAGCATATATTAGAATCTAGTCTTTTTACATCCCAACAATTTCTACAGTAACACACCAAAATTACTTTATAAATAACATTTCATTTTGCATGTACTGGCCTGAACTGTAAGCTTCATTTTTGGGGGTTAGACTGCAATGGCTAGATTGAAGCTAAAATATGTTTAGCATATTTCAAATTCATGGTTGGCTGTGTTCTTATGTAAGTAAAAAAGGTTACTAGGCGGAAAGTCCAAGTGGGTTACCTAAGCGATGATTGGACAGCAGTAACTGTTACAGAGAAATAAATAGGGGCTGGTGGACTTTGATTTACTTTGGCTGCTGTGAAAGTGAAGCTATGAGAGAAGAGCCTTGGTGTAACCTCTAATGACCCTGGGGCAGTGCAGCCATCTGACCACAGGGTGGTCAGTACTCCACATCCAGTGGCATATTCATTTGGGTGATGGTGGTTCATGACTGTCCAGATCATGTGCTTGCTTGGCTTTATAAATTCTCTGCTGTGACAGGCCAGATGTCACCAAGTCTCTCTGAAAACTGAAAGGGTAATATTTAGAGTCTTGTCTGGGGCCAGCACATAAAGGCATAACATTACCTTGTAGAGCCATTACCATTAAAGAATAAATTAAATGCGCGGTAGTGTTATCTCTAGCTTCAGCCTTGAATAATTTTATCAACTTTTTTCTAGAGAACAGCTTGGAACATTGAGAAACTGTCTTTTGCAAAATATGCAACATCATGTTTGACCATGGTAATAAATTATTAAATAATTAACCACTTGCATAGATCACAACATGTTTAAAGCAAGGAGGGTCTGCTTTGAGAGGACAATTGTAATTTGTGGAGCTAGGGCAGCTGAAAGCTTCTGAGAACTGGGCTTGAACTTGTGCAGGGGTAACTCTGTGATCTATGAGAGGGAGTCCCTCAGTCTGACAGTTTCTCCATGCTTGTGACAAGTATGCTGATGGAATTTCAAGGGGTTACCAGTCATGTATGATGTATAGTTTACATATATTTGTATTACTGAGTGAATCAGATCTGAGAACAAAGTGAAAGACAGCTATTCTAGTCCGTGAAATGACTAATGATGAAGGTTATAAAGGACTTTGCATTTTAAAGTATTCTCAGTGAAAAATGGTATAGGAAACATAGGCTCCTTGCATGCTGATGTATTGAGTCACCCATCTCAGTCTCTCATTCAACTCATGAAACTACTTACAACCGTATTTTTCCATTGATGAAGAGAATGTTAGGTGTGTGAGGCAATATTTCATTTCTGTACTATCTGGAGTATTTTCCAGTTAACATTTTGTTGTGATTTGTGGAGAAAGATTTTTGTTTAAGTCCAATGAGGTGTCAATGTGTTGATACAGAACCTCATGAAAATGCAGTTGTATCAGAGGGCAAGAAGGCTGAACCATTAATTGTCTCACTCATAAAACTCCCAGACCAGCAACAGTATCAGACCTAGTAGCAACTGTATGGAACAACTGGTCACATACGCTCCTTGCTTTTGAAGAGGGAAGAGCTTTCATTTTTCTTTTGAGGCTAGTGAGTCCTTGGAGGTCTAGCAAAACTGGAGATATTATTGGTACCAGGTCAAGGGAGGAACCTGATATACTTGTTATGGTCTGCCGTTGGCAATTCAGTCAAGATGGTGAAGTGTCTGTAATACTGAAAGTGGGCATCCTACTGTCAAACACCTTAAATACAAGAGTTTTCAATCCAGAATAGTTACTGTGATGTTGTTTATTGAGAAGATTATATCTCTGATCTTGACTTCAGTTACATTCAGTTACATAGGAGTTTGCTCTGCAAATGCTGAGAGTTCTCTTCTCCCTGGGAACGGTGACTTCGCCAAGTTCTGGTCTTTCTGACCACTAATTATCTTTTTAATTGAACATCATTTTCCTGAGATGTGTAAATGAGATAACCGGTGCAGCTGATAAAGAGCTCAGACACTCACTGTAGAATCTTGTCCTTGTAATTTGAATGCTTTCTCTTTCAGAAGAGAATACTTTAAAGTATCGTGAATTTTTGTGGTTATATTTTGCATACTATATGAAAGAAAAATACTGTTTATCTGTACAGCAATTTAATTCTGTTTACACATTTGAACAAATGGACAAGGTAGGAATGCCTTTTGTTAAGCTTATTTCCTGTCTTTGATTTTGCCAAGGTGGGAGCATCAGCTTCTGTGTGAAAAAGTGTTTGTATTTTGACATTGATTCATCACAAAAAAGAAGTAGTAAGCCTCATGAAAAATTGTATTTGAGTAATAACCACACATCCTGTGTCAACCATGTGCATTAAATTTTTAGCTATGCCTATTTTATCTCATAAAAAATCATTCATAGATTTCTCTAAAGAAGCTACATTTGGAAGTCTTTAAATTGTTAAAAAGAAGTCTAATTATAAATAATTTTCATTTTCTGCTCACATAACTTGCTCACATTTCAGGATGCCTTCTTGTCTGCCACTACTTTAAAGCAGGAACAGCCCAAGCCCTCTCACATAGGTCAATTCATGCCCATTCCCACCAGATGTCAGTATGATATAGGTAAAAAGCGGCACCAGCGCAAGAAGCAATATTCCAGCTCTGCAAAGCTTTTCTGCCAGAATTTATTAGTCATGGCAGTCTTGTAAGGCACATTCATCTCTTCAGGTCCAGGCTAATGGCATCTATAAGGAACAGCCTTTACTCTGATTGTGCTGGCACTCATCCAGGATGCCAAAATGCCAAGGCTGAGTCTCTGATTTTGAACTCAGGGCAGAGTCTGGAGTGTAGAGATGTTCAGTAATTAGGGCAAATGGCAGGAAGGAGATTGTATTTGTTTATGAGTATCTTGGGTTTTCTGGTTTTACTGTTTTTCACGGTACATTCCCGTGACCAAAATGTGAGAAAAAACCCCGCTTCTTCATCTCTCCAGCACCTTCTTGAAGTTTCTATCTCTAGAGCAGTGATGACAGTTAATCGGAACCTTTTGTACTTCCAGTGCTCAAGTTTTCCAGTTTTTCCTATATTATTCCAACACCTCTTCCCCCTGCTTCATCTCTGAAATTGGCCTTAAAATAATCTGAAAATGAAGATACGGCTGTGTGAAAGGCATTTATTCCCGGTGGGAACTGTGCTGCTTTGAACACTGGGAGAAGGAAATAGGAATTCTTCTTGTGGAATTGCTTGTTGTTTGGTTGGTTGTTTTGTGTTTGTTTTTCAGCCACCTTGTCTCATTCTTGCCAAACTGAGTCACTGAAGACTCCTGAATTCTGCCTGCATGGATGACAGCAATGCAATTAAAGGAAGGTGCTACTAAAAATAACAGGCCTGTTTTCCTCTGCTTGGGACAAGATTCCTGACCAGAGGTGACTGTGCCTGGGATTGGTGGGTGAGCATTTACTGTGGGAGATAAGGGAACTTTATTGCTCTCCTTACCATTGGTTTGTTTCTCATGCTATCTGGGAGTATGTGTCTGCTGTTCCCCAGCCTCTTTGGCTTTTCCCACAGCTTCATGCTTTGGGCTCCTCCCTGTCTTGTGACAGGTGACGGGCCGTGGATGGAGGTGGAGATTGGTCACCTCTTTCACACCAAGTTCCGTTTGGCCCTGTTATAGCAAGGTAGGGTTGGAAAGGGCCAGGCAGGATCTCAAGGCCACCATCTTAAATGGCTAACAGCAGACGATGCAAAACCACACAAAAAAGATCAAAAGAGATAACTGCCTATCTCCTGATCCTAGGGAAGAGTTCAGGACATACCTTCCATCTGGAGCCTACCTAACCTTAAAAAAAACACTTCCATCTAGTCTCCCTTGTGGGGAAGAGGAAAATCCAGAGATGTGAACTGACTCCCTTCAGATCAGCCTTGGTGCTACGGAGTCTGCATCTTCCATAATCCTAACCGGAGCTTGATCCAGCTTCCATAGCCAGACTGGGTAAGGCAAGAACAGGATGGTATCTTTTGTATTGTGCAAACTCTGACGTTCATTTTTCAAAATTACCAAGGAGTGTTGTGCAGCAGACTTTTTTATATGCCTCATTATACTTTTTTGGCTAGTGTATTGCAGGCTGCCATATGGCTCAATATAAAAATCTTTATGGGTATCTGCTGTCTCTCATAATACATAAAGATATGTTAATTAACACTAATTAAATCAATCTAAAACATATATGAAACATAGCCCTACAAATTAGATAATTGAAGTATGTTGGCCAAGTCCTTAGCTTTTGGCTAAATGCTAACTGTTCAAAGTTGATGCCTAATGAAAGCACCAATAACACTCTCCTACTCTGCCTGTATTTATGCTGTGCAGACATTCCCGGTGCTGGTGAGTTTTGTTATTCATTGAAGGTACAGGAATGTAAGTGCATGTTGTCATTTTGAGCACAGCTGGAGAAACTCGTAGCAACACAATAGCATTTCTTGCTGATGCTCTGAATGGGTGGTTTTTTTCTTGACTGTCCTTCTGATGTCAGGAGCCAATTTCGATTCACAGGCTAAACCTGGCTTATGCTGTAGCAGGACTGAATTTAAAACCGGAGTTAGGAAGTAGGAAACAGAAGGTGGATTTGCTTACATGACTGTATCTGGAAAGTTGTTGTTCAGAATACTGAGAAAGAACAAAGTATTGTCACAGGCAAAATGTCTCTACTCAAGGAATTTCACTTAATTTATTACCATTTAATATAAGCCATTAATTACTGTTTCAGACATTGAGAAAAGATGGGAAGACAAACAATTAAACAAACACCTAGGGAAACACATTTCCTTCCCTTCCCCAGGATAAACTTCAGTCCACCTCTCCTCCCTTCTTCCTAGTCTCCAAGTCCCTTGTTCCTGCGTGCTATAGTAAGTCCCCACTGACTCCTTTGGGCAGGCGATGGGCAGCACATGAAGTTGGGTCAGTGTGTAATGGTTTCTTTCTGCTAATACTTGCTTCTTGCTCTTTTCCTCTACTGCTCCTTGCTTCTCTCTGCTCTGGCCTGGGATCCTCCATGAGCCACCGTTCCTTTGGGGATGCCTCTGCTCTGGCATGACTTATCTGCAAGCTGCCATACATTGGGGCTATCCCTGCTACAGCATGTGTTGCCCATAGGCTGCAGACTCGGAAGGCTGTCCCTGCCCTGGTGTGAGTCACCCACAGCTGCAGACCCTCTTTGGTGTCCTCACTGTAGTGCGAGTTGCCCTCAGCCACAGTCTCTTTGGCATGTCACTGCTCCAGTGTGGCTCATCCATAGCCACAGTCTTTCCAGGGCATCCTTGCCCCGGTGTGGGTCACCCATGGGCTGCAGTTCCTCAGAGGGAAACTTCTTCTGGCAGGGAGTGCCTCCTTCCAGGAGTGTGTCTCCAGCTGTGTCCCCAGCAGCATCTTCCATGTGCCCTCTCCCCTTCCGTTCCCCCAAAATCTGTCTCTTTACTTTCTCTTCACAGGTCTTCTTTGGTACGTCCTCCTGTGTCTCCTGGCCCCAGCGCTTGCCACCATTTCTTAAATATGTCTGAACAGAGGAGCCATGTGCGTCTCTGACTGGTTGCAATTTTGAGGTATGAATTGTTTTCATGTTTCAGAGCTGTCTGGACATGGCTGTGATCAGCCCAGGGCAGTTTGTGGCCTCCTCCCACACAGGTCTCCCCTGCAGTCCTCTGCGACCCAAACCCTGCCAGCTATGCCCAGTACAAGTATTCCCAGTGGTGCATGAAGAATGTCCTCACTTACCCTCCAGGTGCCTATAAAACACAGAGAGCTTTACACAGCTCTGTTATCCACAAAGAAACAGTCAATGCAGCACTTAAAGAAAGAAAGAAAGAAAGAAAGAAAGAAAGAAAGAAAGAGGAAGGAAGGAAGGAAGGAAGGAAGGAAGGAAGGAAGGAAGGAAGGAAGGAAGGAAGGAAGGAAGGAAGGAAGAAAAAGAAAAGAAAGAAAGAAAGAGTTTTTTCTAAAAGATTTCTCCAGCTTGTATATTTTCTTTCAGATTACTTATTTATTTTAAGGAACCAAAGTGTTTGCTGACAGAGGCCTAAGACCTTTCATAGGCTAAAATAACAGCAATCTGTCTCCTGCTGTAACTCCCTGACAGCTACTAAATCAATGACAATAAAACATCAATGGTTAACACTGTACAGTTTATTCTGAAAAAAAAAGCTATGGGGTGTTCCTTGTGGTTCTATAGTTAGTTATACACAGAAGGGAACTCAGTCTAAAACTGGGCATTTGGCATCTGCATAATGTAGAAGAATATGGCATCTCCAACCAATGGTGTTAGAGCCAGACTTATAAAGAAGTCAAAGGGCAAAATTCCTGACTTTGGCACTGATTTTCTGTTTGACCTTGACTTCAATCTTTGATGAAGGCAGGGCTGCTGGTATTTTCCCATTGGTAAAATGAAAATAGCATCAGGTTTTGATCAGTTATTTGAAGGTCCCTGACGGAAGGCACTAAGCAAGTATTGATTATAACAGTTGTGTTATAAATGTTGGCTGGAGTGGAATTCAGTTCATAGTTTTCCCACAGGAGCAGGAGAGTCAGCATTGTGAGAGAACTTGCACATGATGTAAAGTAACTTGGTTTTCTAGTTCGATGGATATAGGTTGCTTACAGATAAATTCTTGTTTGGAATGAAATGATACAGCATTTGCCTGGTTGGGGTTTTTTGCTGTTAAGGTTACTTAGTAGTAAATTTTAATCTTTGTGGTGTTCCTTAAAAGGACAGAAAGTACAAGTAAAATATGACATCTGTTTGGAACTCATTTTAAACAGAGGATTATGTATTGTTTAAGAGAGAAGTACGTATACAATTTCTGAAACAAGACTATTTAAACACAAGATAGAATTTTGCCAACAATGGAAGGAGAAGTGATTAAAAAAAGTCTCGGAATTAAAAATCAACAACGTTGCTTATTTAGAAGAGGGAGCTGTAATATCCTGCAGAATTTGTTTATGTTCTGAAAACACATTGATGGTGAGGTGTGGAGTGATGTACAATAGGCAATGTGACTGTAGGAGGAAGTTCCCTCATTAAGATTAGGGTTCATTTGCTGTGGTCAGCTTATGCAATGTAAATGACGTACGTGTCAACTGAAGGATAGTCATAGAGTCAAAGGGACCTCCAGAGGTCATCTAGTCCATTCCCCTAAAGAGGATGAGGTAGACCTATATGATTTCTGACAGACGTTTCTCTAACATATTACTAGACCTCTAGTGAGGGAGAGACGGCCTTAGCAGGAAATCTACTTCACCGCTTCACTAGGCTTTCCAGTAAAATGTTTTTCCTAATGTTTAATCTTTCTTGCTGCAAATTAAACCTTCTCTCCTAGCTACTATTTCCATGAAGAACAGATTATTCCCTTTCTCTTTGTGATAGCTTTCTATTTATTTGAAGATAGCTAACCTATACATTTTACCATTTTACTCTTTATTTTCAGCTGAATATGCCAGTTCTTTCAGTTTCCTCCCCTCTGAACTCTTTTCTTCTAGTCCACACTTTTCCTGGAGTGCATTGCCCCAGCCCAGCTGTGTTCTTGCCAGTGCCGAACAGAACAGAAGGATCAATTCATGTCTCAAAAACCTTATTTCTGTTTCTGTATCTCAGTATGACACTTGCCATTTTCACAACAATGTGACGCTGCTGACTCACGCTCTGTTTGTCATTGACTGTAACACCTACATCCTTCTTTGCAGAGCTGTTACCTAACCTGTTTCTCTCCATCTTGTATTTGCACAGTCTGTTGAGTGTAGATATTGCAATTGCATCTATTGAACTTTGGGGTTTTTTCCCTATTTTGCTAGTTCGCAAATATAATTTTGCATTCTATTCCCACGTGCCTCTAGTTTCTTCTAGCCTTATTCCATGGTCGTAGCTATTAGTGAATACACTGAACAGCACTGAATCTAGGGTATACATATGTAGACAGTTCCTTCTAGACTGGGTTTTAGAACTTTCTTGTGTAAATGGTATGTCAGACCATATAAAAAATCTTACTAAAGTCACAACAGAGGATATCTTCTGCCTGTCCTATATTCAAAAGACCCTCTTATACTTTTATAGATAGAAATTAAACTGAAGTAAAAACCTTTCAGAAGCTTTTGTGTTCATTTGCTCCACAATGTTTATAGGAGTGGCAGTTACAAAAACCAGTCTGCAGTTCCCTGTTTTTTCTGATTTTCCCTTTCCAATGATGTGCATTGTTTTGTGCCATTGCAGTCTTCTACTGCCACCTCACCTGTCCACCTCCTGTCCTGAGAGATGACTGCTAGTGCTTTTGAGGTTGCTTGTGGCAGTTCTGGAGAAATCCTAGGATGAAGTCTATCATGCCAAGCCAATTACTGTCTTCTTTCCTTCACTGGGGAAGGATCCTTGGTTCTCTCTTTTATTATGTCCTTTTGTTACTGATAGTAACAGGGTAGTTTACAGGGTACACTTTTCTAGGGAAGACTTGATGCAAAAAGGGCATTAAGCATCGTGGTCTTCTCAGCACCATCTGTCAGTCACTTTCCCTGCCTGTTAAATAGCAGAGTAACACTTTCCTTGTTTACAGTGAGCAAAGCTTTTCTCAGTCTCTTTTTCACTATTAATGTATTTATGGAATTATTCTTGTTACCCTCTATGTCTCCCGGTCATTGCGTTCTCCTTTACCCTTATGTGCTTATGTTATTCTTTTATACTTGTCCTTGGCAATCTGGTTTAGTTTCCATCTATTGTGTTCCTCTGTCTTATGGCTAACATCAGCGAGGAGCTCATGATATATCTTAATTGGTTTATTATGCATGGTAGCAAAGTGAAGTTTCAGCTCTTGATAATTTTTGCCTAAATTGCTGCCATGCAATGTGTCAGTTACCGAGAACCTTCATCATTCATTATTTTGGGAGATTTGATAAGGTGAATGTTTAGGACTTACTTTTCTCCCCTCACATTCCCTCTTAGTGCAGAATTAAAACAAATGCCTATCAAAAAGTTCCTTGGTATGTTTAGAAGTAGGGTGACCTATGGTTTAGTCTACTGTTCTGCAGAGATAGACTCCTGCTAGTGTTCTGTGTCCAAAGGGAGACCAAATGTGCTATTTATACCACATGTCTTACTATCCAGTGGTTCATAATTAATACAAATGACTAATAACAACACTAATACAATCCAAGAGCTGACTTCAGTTTGTAGTTCAGTTTTAGAACTGCCACGGTTCAGTGTGGCAAGATGATCTGCAATGGTTTTATGCTACTGACGATCATCTGCAACTCCCCCTGAGATGAGTGTCGTGGCTTCTATTAAGTGCTGTAATTCAGCATCTCATTGTGTATGAAAATGAAAGAGATTAATGTATTTGTACCGAACATACTTGCACATCAGTAAAGTGAAGGTGCGGTGAAAAGACAACTCTTTAAACCCAATTAGCAAAAATGAATCCCAAAGATCTAGTCCTATCTTGTTTGAGAAATGTCACCTAACATTGTAACATGTGTTACCAGGAAACATACTGTTTGATCATGTCAAGAGCCTTCAAGGAACTAATGCTCAGATAACCTGGAGATACTCTGCCAGAAGACATGTGAAGGGAAATGCAAGGCAAGTTAAGAGAACTCATTCGTAGAGTTTTAAATAAATGCAACTCATCAAAATCATCTAAGAAAAATTCTTTTAAAATGAAAATCAAAAGAATATGACTTTAGATGACTAATTTCATTAGTTTGACTAATGTTCGTTGAGGATTTTGAAGATTTAAAGCACCATATGAGGCTAAGTATTCTTTTAGACTGCTGCAGGGTTGGATAAATGATCTCACATTTCTCACCTGCCTACACTCTACGTTTCCACCCCCTCTGCTCACAATCTGGGTTTTGCTACTCTCCCTGGCCTAATGTCTCAGTATGTTCTGACTCCTCCTTCTTAGTGCCAAGACGTACCGAGGAACGGACTAGAAATAAAGGCAGAGGCAGATTCATGTTTACTTTGTACACACACTCAGACATTATGTAATTTCTATGGATCCTTACATATATAGAAAAAGACATATTTGTGGGGAAATGGAAATATATATTAATTTTTAAGTGCAGTGTACATGATATTGAGCTGGAACCTGTGCTTGGATATTGTCTTGGGTTAGTGTCCAAAGCAAAGCCTGAAACAGTACTTTGTACAGAAGGAGAGGTTTGTAGCAGGGGTTTACTGGAATTCCTGCACATTGTTGTTAAATGAGCAGGAGTATGCTGTTTGATACCTCTTAGTAAGTCCTCATTCTTGCCGAAAAAAAATCCTGCGAGGCCCCATAATTTGGCTAACTACTCAGGCCTAACATCGAATCCTTGGAGACATCATGAAGAGGCCTTCATTCTGCTGCAAACAGATTGGCACTGCAGTGATGATAATTGTAATTATCATGAGCATAATAAATAAATGGCAATGCATTTTGCTAGCTTTAGGAGCTTGAGTAATCTGGCAAACAGCTTGCTGCACTCTGTCACACAATAATGATATTCACTGCCAGCCCAGGAAGTTTACCTAGGGGCTGTGACTCATGTTTGTTTTGAAAGGCACGGTATTAAAGGCCTGTGAATTATGTCTGTTGTGAAGAACACTGCATTTAAGTAATTACAAAAACAAAACTAAAACGAATCCACAAGGCAAAAAAAATGCTAATTGATCACACTGTTCCACACACTTTAAGTCTTTATTTTTCTTTATAAAAGTTTTTGTCATTGGAGTGGATTTCTTGGGACCATTTAATTTCTGGTGCATCAGTACTGTACATCTACTGGCACACACGTGTGACCTCCTGCCCTTACTAGAGCAGCTGGATGTCTCCCCCTTCACTGTCCTCCCTGTTGGCACATGATGAGGAATGGAACTGCTCAGGGAAACCCAGGGAAAGTTGGGACGTTGGGTGGAAAATTCCTGGCCAAGACTGGGAGCAAGCCTTTCAGATCTCTTCTCTTGCCATGCATAAAAAACCCTGTTTAACAGTCCTCGGGGTTCATACTGGATGATGCAAGAGCAGGGCTGGAGAAGTAGTCCAGGGGCTTGGCTGGAGTGTTGCTCCAGGTGCAAAGCCTAGCCATGGGCTCCTGTGCCACCAGCCCTTGCACAAGTCACAGCTGAGTGGTGGGTCGCAGCTCAGGCTTTGGGAATGTGTGAAATACCAGCTGAGCTGCAGGGGAGCGTATGGGAAGAGCCAGCATTGCATGTCTCTATTAAATGCGTGATGCTCAAAGTATCCTTAGAAGCATTTTTGTAGAGCCGTTATAAAGCCATTTCCTACCAATAAAGTGCTCCTGTTATGGAGACAGTTTTTGTCAACAGAACTCCAGATCACTTCCTACAGTGTACCCTCACCCCCACCCCTGCTTCCCTCCAGAATCCATTATTTCCAAAACCTGCAACTATGCCAGTTTAATTGTGACAACCTCTATGGTTTTGGTCACAGTCACAAGCCAATTTTCATCACCTCCTCAGCAATGTGGTTGCAGCAGCAGCCATCTTACAGCCTGGCATGAGGGACTTTCTCCAAAATCACGTAAGTTTGTGCTATAAGAGAAGTTCAATTTGCCAGCTCTGATCATAGCTCATCAGCCGCAGTGGGGCAGGTTTCTGAAGTGCAGACCTTTCTCTGCTCCAGACAGTCCACAAATCTTCTGGGCCTACTTACTCAGCATAAAGGATCTTATGTACCAAACCCTTTAATTTTGAAAATATACAGCCTCTTATCTGTGAAGTCCTAATACTTTAAAATGAACAATAAGAGGGTAATAGTCAAGGGACTAGAGCATCTTTCATATGAGGTGAGGCTGAGAAAGCTGGGATTGGAGAGTTCAACCAGAAGAAGAGAAGGTTTGAGGGATCTTATCGATCAATAAATACCTGATGGGGGTGGATGCAGAAAATGGAGCCAGGCTCTTCTCAGTGGTGTCCAGTGACAGGACAAGAGGCAATGGGCACAAATGAAAACACATGAAATTCCATCCGAACACAATAAAACACTTTTTCCTGTGAAGGTAGTCAAGCACTGGCACAAGTTGCCCAGAGAGGTTGTGGAGTCTCCTTGGATATATTAAAAAACTGACTGGACACAGTTCTGGACAGTCTTGTCTAGTCGATCCTGCTTGCACAGGGAGGTTGGATTAGGTGATCTCAAGAGGTCCCTTCCAATGCAAACGATTCTGTGCTTCTGTGAAAATAGGAATAATTACCTAAAACCTTCTGGAATGACTCATACTTCCAAGAGTGATTTCTTGAGTGACCCAAGCCAACAGAAGTCCAGGCAGCTATCAGTCCTATCCCACTCTCTGGCGCTTGGTACATGCAAAGGCCATGAGAATTAGCACTGATTCTAAGGCTTTGCAGCCTTTTGGGATCGCTGTGCACTGGCTTACTTTCATCATAGCATCACGGTTGCTCTGACTCTGGGAGCTAGCCACTGGGTGAGCCTGAATCTGGGGAAAGCCGAGACTTGCCCTGACCTGCTACTTGGGCAGATAAAATATGTCATGGAAGGTAAGCTAATTTCTGGGGTGGTTTTTTTTAAAGAGATATATTATTATAGAAATGGTTTCTTCTGTTGTTTATCTCACCTGTAGGCAACTTCATCAGCTGCTAGCAAACAAAAGGTCACCTTTGTGCTCAGAGGACTTCCAGGGCCAGTGTTCTGCTATTTTCATGCTGTAACAAATACATGAAGAGCCCCTAAAATAAGGTGCAAAACCTGAAAACACATTCATATCACAGATGGCTAGTTAGTCAAATATTATGAACAGTGCCTTAAGAGGAATGCTTTAGAATATGCTCTGATAATGAAGAGAAAAAGTACAATTTTGAGTAGTTGTTTTTTTTTTCTTTAAAAATTGCTCCCTGTAACATGTAGTATATAGGCCACTGAAAATTTAATTTCACTTTTGTTTCTGATCCTGCAAACAAGTGGGCAGGCGCTTAGCAGCTTCGCTAAACTGGGGCCAGAGCAAAGAATGTAATAGGTGGAATCATTTCTTGTGTGCTGAACTGCAGGTTTCAGCGGTGTGCTCCCTGGAGCTGTGGCAGGTGAGCTGTCATGGCAGCGTGATGCCTGATGCATGGGCTCACTCCGGCGGCTTCTCCTGCTCTGTGCTCCTCCACTTCATGCCATGCCACCTAGTGTGCCTGAAGTTCAATGGTGAGGCTACTAGGTACATGATAAACATAAAAAAGGTTTGCAGATAAACTGGAAGATTTATTTTTTATTGCAGATAAACTGGGAGATTTATTTTTTATCAGCAAACCCTGTTACCTCTGCCAGCCTTCTAGTTTCTCACCCAAGTGTTGTTTAGAGTCACTGGCAACCTTTGCTATTGCCAAGCTTTTAGTCAAGATGAGTCAGGCTAAAATAGGCATGGAAGAGTAATGCATAAGACTTGGGGAAAATAAGTTAAAAATCTTTCACATTTGCCTTCTAGCTTCTGAGTTATTCACAGCACATTTGTTAGGCGCTTCTCTGCAAACTTTGAGGCTAGAAATCGTTTTGAAAAAACAAGTATGTTAAGGTAGTGATACGATTGCTTGCCTCCAGGACTTGACACGTGATGGAAAACACCAAGGCTAACCAGGACAAGCTGAAAACAAGCTGCTGATGCTGGGTGCCCCAAAAGTCGGTTGCAGCTCTACACAGTAGCTTTGGCATTGTCAACAGTCTTCTAACAAGGAGGGCAGCCTGTGGCCAGGGCGTTGTGGCACCGTTTCAGCTCTGTGACCTCTTCTTCTCCTTGGTCTTCTCTGTAATTTCTTGAGGTCTGAGGTGGCTTGTTCCCTTCCTGAATGAAGAAAAAGACTCAAAAATTCACTTGCATTTTTTGTTCATTCACACAATATGCTATTATTGGTTTTCTACTGCATTTAGAACAATTAACTTGGTGTCATATCTTCGGTCAGCATTAATTAGAAGATGTCCAGTATTTAGTACGGGTAGCCCCTCTATCTGTGAGAGAGGCTGGCATGAATATATAGGAATGCTTTCAGGAGCATGATATGTTATTGCTGTGTATCATTCATGTGTGATATTCATTATGCATATTGCATTATCTGCATAATATATTCTATTCATTTTGACTGTATGCATTTAATATAACATATTTAGAAAGTTTTGAAGTTGCATACATGAAGTATTGCAGTAACAGTAACCACTAAAATTTCACACAGCCACGATGAATCATCTCTTGTAACCAAGGAATGTTATGTGCTTAAGTATAGTGAATGTGAGGTAATATGTACTAAAAGCAATAGTTCAAAAATACATTTCCATTTTATAGGATGGTAGCTAAATAATAATCCCTCCCACCGTCAATGGGATATGTTTTGATTCACAGTTCCATTATGGAAACTGCCTATTTCTCTGTCCAAGGCTTGGCTCAGAAGATTCACAGTTGATCCCCATGAAAAACAGGTGATTGGATTTTACTTTCATTATCCTGCCTCTAGTTGTATTGAAGTGTGCTTTAAAAATATGATTCTGGAACAGGAGAAGGGAATGATGTTTAGAGCAACCCTGAAGCATCAGAAATCAGACAGAGGCTCCTTGGGCAGCAGGCTGGCCAATATCTGCCTCTGAAGGAGCTGATGCTAGCCAGTATCAGAGCCAAGAGGCTGAAACAGGAGGGCTTTGGATCTCATCAAGTATGGCAGTTCCGTCTTGTAAAAGAATTATCAGAGGGGAAAAAAACCCAACCCAACCAACCCTAAGGCATTTGGGTAAATAAAACCTGGAGTGGAAAGAGTGCAGACTGGAGGAGAGGTCAAAGAAGGAAAGAGAGATTGGTGTGGGGAAGGGATTTAAGGAAAACAACTTTTCATAACCTGCTCATGAGAAAAAAAAAAAGGATAAATTCATGGACAGAGAAGGAAGACAGCTGATAAATATGATGCATACTAGTGTTTTTTGCTTTGTTGGCAAAACAACTGGCTGAGACTTTTGAACATTCACTGTTGACTTCTAGCAAGGAAGTTGCAAGGTACTTGAAGAAGCTAATGATATGCTGATTTTTAGAAACTGTAATTGATTTAACCCTAGAAACTTTAAACTGGGTCATCTGATATTGATTCCAAGAAGACTCCTGGAAAACCTTTTGCCTTACCTCGAGCGGAGCAAAAATTAAAATACTGTTGTGTAATGATGTCATTCAACAGTACTTCCAGGTAGAATAAATATTCTCCAACTTCATAGTTTTTAATAAAGCAAGAAGTCATTGCTGACATGATTTACTCTGATTTCTGAGAGTTATCTGAGTGGCTCCTGCCTGCCCCTCTGGTAAAAGAAAAATTACAACAGCACAAAGGCAGCAGTAAGGTGGGTTAAAATCATCCTTGCTCATGAGCCATGGGAGTATTACAGGTAATGAGGGTGTTAACATAAGGTTTCTCCAAGAATTTGTTCTTTGTTCAGTGCTGCTTAGTGTCTTCAGAGCTAATCACAATTAATCCCAGGTGATGGCACATAAATAAACAGGAAAGAGAACTGGTTACTGATACAGACTCGCCTTGATCTCTTGAGGAGGTGGGTTCATCTGAACAACGTGCATTTTACTAATGTGACATACCAGGGCACACATCCAGGGACAAAGAAAGGAGGTCTCACTTGTAAGACGGGGCAGCGCGTTCCCGAGACAGTAGATCTGCAAAGGAGGAAGAGGCAATAGCAGGTAATCAATCAAGCATGAGCTCCAGTGCAGTAGCATAGCTAAATAACAATGAAAAAAGGAGGCAGGGGGCAGTACTTCTGATTATTAGCGAGATCACTCTGGGAATACCATCTGTTCGGGTGTCAACGCTTTAACAAAAGAATGTTGACAAGTTAGAGGCGATGAACCATGTGAGGTCTGCGAATTTGCCTTAGCAGAGAGGAAGTTGCAGGTCTCAAATATTACACAAGATAATAAAAAAAATCGCATTTAAAATATTAAATGCTTCAATCTGTCAAAAGGTGGCTATGTAAAATGACTTGAAGTTTCAAAGATACAGAATTCCTGCAGCTGCTGTTAGCATAAATAAGATTTGCAGGTGCTCCGCACCTCTCAGAGCATTTCTATTTAGGAGCTTAGACATGAAGCCAGGAACATGAATTTTATTGACTGGTTCTGAAATTCTCGTTTGGAATCAGGGAATATCAACAGCAAGCTGGTTTTGTCTCACACCTTGAAGCCATCTCTCCCTCCCAACCCAGGAATAATTTCCCTCTGTTCTTCAGCTAAAGGGAAGGCATGTGGCACCCTGCAAGCCATCCTTGCCTTAGCTGTGTGCACCTTTAGCCCCATTAGACAGAAGAACTTACTTGTTTTCTCAAAAAGCCAAGCATCAGTTCCAGCAGAGCAATCGGCTTCTTATGCCAATCTTCCGATCTAATGTGACTGATGGTATTGCAGACTTTTCTCTCTACTCTGCCCAAGCCTGGGATTTTCATCTGGATATTCCCCATTTTTGGGAAATGGTTATTTGGCTGGGGATCCCAAGTTAACATCTCTGAGGTGTACTTTGTCAGGATATTAAACTATTTTTCTTAATGGCAGAATAACAAATAAATGTGTGTTTCCCTGCTTTAGCACTAAGCAACCAAGCAAGGGAAAATGGCAAGTTTTTGGCTGTATTTGACACAGGAGTTCAGTACAGCTTTAAAATCTTTCCTTCAGACACATTTACCAGTATCTATTCAAGGAGCTGTACAGAAATGCTGTGGGTACATTGGCATGTTCTCTTGAAATCCTAACACTGCTCTTTGAGAAAAATGCATCACAGAAATATTTCAGGTATCGTGTTGCCTATGAATCATGCATAATGCTCTCACTCCGGTAACATTTTCTTTTGAACAGTGTTTTTTCCTACAATCTGGGACCGTAAGTGTTTTTCAGAGATCCTGGTAACAGAGTGTCTGCTCTTAAAATAGAGCATCTGGCAGCAGAAGTACGCACTGAGCTCTCCCATACAGCTGGTGCATAGGTGAGCAGCGGCACCTGCGCTGAGGCCATCTGGGCTCAGTGGCAGGACTGCGGGCAGGCAGGCAAGGACAGTGGCAAGGCTGGGACCATGCCCTGGGATGAAACATATTTTCCCTCTCCGAAGAGCAGGGGTTATAAGAAAGACAAGCACCAAAGAAGACAGAGAAATGTCTTACTTGGCTGCTTTTTCTCAAGAGTCATGTCAGGGATTATCAAGCATGAGGGAGTTATGCCACATGAGTTCTGGGCCCCTCACTACAGGAAAGACATTGAGGTGCTGGAGCGTGTCCAAAGAAGGACAACAAAGCTGGTGAAGGGTCCAGAGAGCAAGTCTTATGAGGAGCAGCTGAGGGAACTGAGGTGGTTTAGTCTGGAGAAAAGGCGGCTGAGGGGAGACCTTATTACTCTCTACAACTATCTGAAAGGAGGCTGTAGCAAGGTGGGGGTCAGTCTCTTTTCCCAAGTAACAAGAGATAGAACAAGAGGAAACAGCCTAAAGTTGCGCCAGGGGAGGTTTAGCTTGGATATTCGGAAAAATTTCTTTACTGAAAGGGTTATCAAGCCTGGGAACAGGCTGCCCAGGGAAGTGGTTGAGCCACCATCCCTGGAGGTATTTAATTGCATGTAGATGTGGTGCTTGGGGATGTGGTTTAGTGGTGGACTTGGTAGTGCTAGGTTAACAGTTGGACTTGATGATCTTAAAGGTCTCTTCCAACCTAAATGATTCCATGATTCCATGATGCAGAAGAGGCTATGGGCTACGCCACCCACTGGAGCCTCTGTCACTACAGTGTCAAATCTGATGCCTGAAGGTTCCCCCAGTTGAGAGACACTGAGGAAAACCAACAAAAATGAAGGGAGATTGCTAATGAACTGCTTGAAGGGAATGAAGGGAATTGCTAATGAAAGAATGTTTAGTGGCAGATTGGTAAAAGGGGAAAAGAAGTCTTAGCAGATCAAAAATAAGAAGTGATCCCAGCTTAGACAGTGATTTTGAAGGGTTTTAATATTTTTCTTCATAAATGCTTTTGGGAGAAAATGGCTTGTTTTCATGCAGTTTTTAATTTTCTTCAAGAAGTTGTAGGCTTTACCTAGGACGCCGGGTAAAGGAAAGCATCTGCAAAGCTTTCTGTTTTCAACATTGAAAGCTTCCCTTGTTTAGCAAGGGAGAACACAGAACGAAGAAAAAACTAACTCCCTTAACTTAGAAGTTTTGAGATGTCAGACTGTGTCCGCAACATCCACAAAACAACCATTTATTCCAGACAATTGAAAAAAGAAAATCCTGTTCTCCTCCCTTACCTTCTTCCAATTTCCAACAGCAAACCAGTACCACCATGGGATGAACCGTCTGGGTAGCATGAATATGACAAAGCTGCAGAAGGAATGGTACTGCAGGGACACTCTCCAGGGCAAGGGGCAGGGAGAGGATCAGGGCAGAGCTCATCATCATCATCGAGCACTATTGAGGAGAGAGGAATAGAGTTGTTTAGGAAGGAAGGCAGCAAGGTGGGGGCTGTAGTGGGGGAGGAGAGAGCAGTGGGCCATAACCCTGACGAAGGCAAGAGGAGGATGGGGGCTGTATCGCAATAGGAGTAGATGTTTCAGCTCTGGGTAGCTTTTTCTTTTTTCTTTTTTTCTTTTTTTTTTTTTTTTGAAATCAAGTCATTAAATTCAAATGTTGCTTTGGGTTAGCTGAGCTCCACAGTGAGACGCTTTCTAATTCTTTTTTGTTTGTGAATAAACATACTTTTCAGAACTGTCATTTTTAAATGTCCTTCAGATACAGTGGCTGCTCTCCTACCCCTCCAGGAAATCCTGGATGCCTACTTAATGTCTGCCTGGCTGCTAGAAGCCAAGTAACTGCACCAGGATATTACCAGGTAAAGGTGAGCAGTTCAGGCAATCACTGGGAAGACCTGCGAAACTACTGATTCAGCACTGTAATGTTTAGGTAAATGCTACAACAGCTATTTAAAAGCGAAAAGCGAGACACTTCTTATGTGTGACTCACTAATCACTGTCTGTGCGGCAGAGCCTGGAGTACAAATTCCTTTTGTCATGAAAATGCTTGCTCCTTTGATCCCCACAACATCATTAAACAGTTCTAAAGAGTAAGTAAATCTTTTGGCACACTCTTTGCAAAATAAGCGTTTCAGGATTCAGACACATGTGGGTGTGTTTGCGATGCTGAGGAGATTGATACCGATACAATTTTTAGCAGCGGGTGCAGACTGTGCGTTGCTTTGCTGAAGGAAAGAGAGAGAGAGTTTTTCCACCTCCTTTTCCAAAGCAATTGTGTAGAAAATTAAAATGCAAATGGTAGCCATGCAGGATTGCTGCAGAGAAGCTGCCATTGCAAATTGAACACTATTTTGTCTGTCTACATGATGGCTATGTATTGAAATATGGCATGTGCCCATCAGCATGCTTCCCAAAGCATTTTGAAAAATTTCATCTTTGTTCTAACAATTCAGGTAAAATACATAGATGGTCTTTCTGGAGACCCTGATGCTGTTGGAGACATTACCAGCTCTTTCCCATGACAAACCAAGGCTACAGGCTGGTGGAGCATATGCTTCACATCGTCCCTGTCTTCATGGGGACCCGTTGCAAGGTGGAGGCACAGTGGGTTGCACTGAGGTTAGTTTGTTTATCAGAGTGCGTGCGCATTAGGGTCTGTGAATCACTTTCTCAGCTACTTTAATATCCAGCAATGGTGTTTTTTTCTGGCCTTACACACATCAGCCCAGAGCTTGGGTCAGCTGCTCTGCTGTCCCTTTGGATCTCTGCAGCTAGTAAATTTAAGGAGAGGGGCAGAATATTTATCCGTAACAATTTCACTGCAGGTTCTGTGGTACTTATCTAGTAACTTCACAAGGCTTTAGCTCAAATGGGAAGAGCTTATGAGCTTACTGAAAGAATAATGTAAATCTAAACCATTCAAAGAAGCACGGCTGTTTAGAAGTGTAAGAACAGCATTCTCATGCCACATAGCGCTCTGTGTGAAATAAGTTTATACCCTTCCAACATGCCATCTGGCAGCAAACGGTAGATTGGTTTGCATCCCAGCCTGTGATCTTGCAAGAAAAATTAGATCATATATAATAAAATGCACTTTTAAAAGACAACGTTTTCAGTAATGTTCAGTGGAACTAATGGACTTAAAAGTGCTTCCAGTTATCTGTCGGAAAATGTTTTGGTAAACAAGTGTCTGCTCCCAATTCCGATGTGCATATGAGTAAAGGGATTTATGTCATGCACAGACACACTGTTGTTCATGGGCATATGCACCCTCTGACTGTTCAGAACATTCAAATCTGCGTTTCTGCCTGAGCCACTACGGTGGGAGGAATCAGATTATGGGGTTAGAACTGGTATCCAAAGTATGGGTGGAAGTAGTTGTATGTTTGGGAGAAAGTGGAGCAAGGCTGCTGTTTTAGGAGGTTAGAGACTGATTGCAGTGAGATACAATCTGTGGAAGTTCACATGCCCGAGTCCCCCCAGAACTGCTTTCTCTCTCTGATTTTGATACCCTTAAATTTTAGGGAAGATTGATCCATGTCTATGTTGGGTAAGGCATCTCTCCAATTTAAAGCATCTTCTTTCCTAATACTGTGATAATCTGACGAAAAGGAAGTCCAGGGAAAGGAAGTAGTAACTATTTGTGTAAAATTCTCACCAAATCAGGCAAAAATCTTTTATGTGGTTGGATTATGGACAAGTGCATATCTCAAAGAAAACAAACAAGGTAAAATAAATGCCAGTAGATCTGTTCTTATTAGGTTTAATACGGGGAAATTAGACTGCCCACTGGACGTATAATGAAATGATTAGGTAGAACCTTCTAGCTAGCAGTATACACAGGGCTGCAGAGATTTGATTAAGTTGTGTGAAAAATAACAATGGAGGCTCAGCTTTATAAGAATGAGGATGGGTTAAAATAATTCCTGGAGAAATTGCTGTAATTAAAAACATTCTAACTAATATCCAGAGTCTGTCTTCTTCCATTAAGGGTGCATCTTCAAGTTTGCATTAATATTCTCTGTGCCTCACCCGTGTCTAGGAACTCTTTCATTTGTCACTCCATGTAAATTTAAATTCTAGCCTCCCAATCAGTGTTTTGAATCACTGGGATATTCAGTAAGTATATAATTCTTAGCTTAGACGCTGAACATCTGTTGCCATTTGTGTCCAATATGTAATTACAGCAGGGGGAGCTGGACAATTGGAGATTAAAAGGATGCTGCTTAATCTTCCACCACATGTTTCCACTTAAAAAGAATAATACACTAGAGGAATCTCATAGCAACTCATGGTATATCTGCTTCTCCTCCTATCCTTGCTCAACAGATAAGGCTTCATTTGATTTCTGTCTGAAATTACCATAGTCCTTGTGTTTGGACCTGGGAGCGTATTCACTTAGACCTCCTGTGGCCCATGTGGTAGGGCATGCTCTAAAGGACTTCATTCCTGTTTTTTCCTAAAATTAAAATATTGTACCTTGTGGTCTTCCATATATGGAGTAATTTTTATTGAGAGAGCACCAGTCATTTGGGGAATGGCCACTAGCATCAGCAGAGCTGGGCAGAGTGTGTGGATGTGGTAGTCCATTGAGATGGATAACGCTATCCTCCCTCAAGCTTTCTGGCTGGGCCGTGGAGTGTGCTGGACATCAGAGCAGCTAGGAGACTGTGACACATTTTTCCTTTTTCTCAAGATTGAACCGTAGAGTTTCCAGTGGGACTACTCAGGTGCATTTGTAGGAGAGGTAGAAGTAGCAACTCTGGTGCAGTGAAGGCAAGCATTAGGGAAAGGGCAGAAGGCCAGCAGTTGTGCGGTTATAAAGACGGCACAGTATATTTTGTCTTATTGCAAAGCAATGTTGCCAATGTCCTTTGCAACTGTATTTACACAAACCTGTACTCAAGAGCTGATTTGTCACATTGAGCTTTAAGAAGCAACTGGAAGGAAAAATTAGGTGCTATGTGGAGCAAGAGGTGATATTCCAGAAGCAGGCACTGGGAGAGGGAAGGGTCACAGTGGTGTTTGCCTCAGGAACTTTCTCTAACAGAGACTTTTCCCCAAAGCATGAAAATGCATGTTGGGCACAACGGGAGCATACTCGTGGAGTTTGCCCCATGTATGTCCTGTTAGAGAGGCTGCAGACAGATCACTCGTGCTAACACGATGAAGTGGTGCTGGGAGCGGTGTCTGGGTATTTGGGCATGCACCAAGATACTGCCACAGCTCATGCACAGGAGGGAGCTCTGACAGCAATGCTGTCACGATATTCAGCTCCTTCAGAGGAAGGAAGGAGGGAGGCTGTGGTTTGACATCACTTCAGAAGATGTAGAGACACACTCCTAGAGGAGTCCTCCTTTAGGGAACTTCTACATCTTGGTTTTTCTGGGCAGGGTGCCTGCCCACATGGACTGGCTGTGGGTAGGCTGTCAGTGTATGTTCTTCCCACGGTAGCCACGTGAGATGGTGTGAGTGTGGCTTCAGCTGCTGAATAAGGAAGTTATATCTCTTTGTTAACTGGAAGAACTTTGCAGCCCCTGGAAGTCTTTGAAAAACGCGAGTGCAAAGTTGTGTAAGATTGGCAAAAAAATTCCTATATTTCAGTGAAAAATGTTTCACTCATTTTGTACATGAGAGAGGAAACTGATTTTGTTGCTAGTAGTAATAGCGATGCACAATGAGATGTGCCCAGTATATACACACAACCATTCTAAACTAATACAGTTTTCACGTTTGTGCTATTAGCTTCTGTACTTTTCCCAGTATGTCCTTCTAGTCTTTATTAAAACTCCAAAAGTAGATTGTTTAGTTGGTGTTTTTTTTTTGTTTGTTTGTTTGTTTAAACAGTTAATATACTGAAACTTTCATCTCCTCTAATTTTCTTTAGGACAAAACTGCAAAGATTTGTAAAACAGAAAATAATTTCTTTTTTCTTTCCTGAAGACAATTAATTTACAACTGCATGCCGCCTTGAGAGAATTCTGAGTTTCCTAAGAACAGGCTTTGGGACTTGGAAGGACTTATTGAGAGAAATTTACTAAGACACTGGATTTCAAAATGACACATGTATTAGGTTCAGCCCTTAATATTATGATGTGGTGAGGTGATCTGTCAGACTTATACTCTTAAAAAGAGCTTTGCTCAAACAGCAGGTTCTTTTAGCTGCAAAGGGACAATTAAAGAAGAACTATTGACTTGTTTAATTTGAAATATAAACAAATACAGTTATACCCTAAACATCCTCAGAACTGCTTTTGATGTGAAAGTAATGACACTGACGTGGTTGAGGGGGTGCACAATGTTCTGTATTCAAAGACGGTCGCAAGTAATGTCCAGTTCTAGCTTAATGCTTCCCCCTTCCAGTCTAACTGCACTTTAACTCCTCTCCTAGCGCACCTTTAATCCTGGAAATAAGCAAATCAAGACAGAAGAGACCTGGGCCTCAGGCTTGCTGAAAGCAATTGGAAGGAGTCCCCTTGACTTCAGTGTGACCTGCAGCCGTCCCTGCCAGCATTGCAAGCTCTCCCGTGTACGCGCCCTCTCTGTGCCTGCCCTTCTCACCCCTGGGCAGGGATGGGCACCTTTGCTTAGAGACCTCCCAGCTCTGCAGCTGCGTACAGTACTGCCAGCAAGTGGTAACACGAACAACGGAGACTGAGCTCCACCTGCCACAAGTGTCAGACGGAACAAGTGTGATGGGTAACCTCATGATAAAGACGATGACAGGACTTCCCACAGGCCTTGCCTGTGGGTTGTAGAGCCTCCGTCTTACCCTTTTTCTTCCCCAGCTTTGATGGTGGCAATGCGCTACTGCCTGCTCAGCACACGCAGACTTTTCCCGTCCCTTCTCTCCTTCTCCAGGCATGAAGGTAGTCTTCACCTCAGCAACGAGGACCTGTACAACCGTCTCCAGCAGCACCTCGCCCTTGAGCAGTCTGCTTAGAAAGCTTCAAGGGGTTGAATTGGAAAAATAACGGTGTACATGGAGTTCAGATATGTGTCTTACCACTTTAGTGAGGGGCACATCAGGAAAGCTGCTCCACATTAGCGAAACGTTCTGCTTCCTCCATCTGAGGTAAACACCAGTCCCTTTGGAAACATGAACTCGAGGCCCTGGCCGGCTGGGCTTTTGCCTGTGGAGAAATTCTTGCTTGAATCAGTTTACTGGTTCCAATGAGATGGTATGTGGAGCAGCAAAATGCAGTCACTGAACTTGAAGATGACAGATTATTTACAGAAATGTGTGGGTGTGTGGATTTGTGTGTTCATCTGTGGTTTTTGTGCTACCTAAATGCCAGTGGCCATTTAGTATCATTTCACTACATTTATAAACTTTGCAGCGCTTGTAAACCATCCACAGGAAGGTTTAAGAGACAAGCACATTCACTACCTGCACGGCTCTCCATGCAGCTGGCACAGCTCATTCTCAGGCAATGTTAAGTTTGCATCCACAGACAATACTGAAAAAAATATTCTTTCATTGCTACATTATTGTTTTAGTGTTTTTCTGGTTATTCACTTTTGGACTCCTTTTTTTCTTTCTAGAGGGTATTTTTCCCCAAAATCTTTAACCCACATAAACTCCACAGAACTTGGACTGCCTCAAAAATATTTCAGAAGTTTTTTCTGTAAGTTTACATTTTTTTAAGGGGTTGTATAATATATTTTTCCATCTTCTATGGTGTCCTTGAAAATCATATAAGAAGAAACATACTTAACACAGTAGAATTTAATTATGCATTAAAATGCTTCAGAATTCATGTTAGTCTGTGGGCCAGAATAATGGTACAAGCATCTTTGCAAAGTTTTGCTGGATTTTGCCAAGATGTGTTTAATCTTAGAGTAGCCTGTGCTACTCCTTTATTTTGAGTATGCATGAAATCTTTATTGATGTAATTTCTTGAATCACATTAACTCTGTATAAAAACAAATGATAACATCCAAAGGCTATGCTTTCATACATTTACCTCAACAATCTAAATAAAAAGTGGTGACTGAAATACATGTATGTATTTAAAGAATAACAGGCATTATTATGGCTTGATTGCATTTTCTTCTCCCCCTTACTTTAAAGACCTACTTCTTTTGGTGATTTTTTTTTTCTTTTAATGATATTAGTGATTTGTGTTACAGAATCATTTACTGTAAGTACTGATATATAGGTACTCATATCTTTTTGATAATACCAACTTGAGTAAGTCCTTCCAGTGGAAGATCATGAAGAAAAATCAGTTTGTCTTCTGGCAACAAATTAAAAATTAAGTTCTAGTTTTCCGTCAATACATCTGCCTTCACTAGGTGATGGCCCGAACTGAATTTATTTAATATTGTGCAGTGAGTTTGTGGCCAAAGCCAGGCTGGGACCCGGAGTTTCGGCTTTCCATGCTTCCGACAACCACAAGATTGTCCTATGGAGGGGTCTAAAGGTTGTATGGGTGTGCTGTTTCACAAACAGGGCAGTCTGTTTCAATAGAGAAATGTGCTTTATTTTGATGATGATATGGACCCAGTTTCTTAAGCACAGAATGTATTGTCTGCCCTTCTTTCCTCCTAAACATGCTTTTAGAAAATGATTGCAAATTCTTGCGGAACAATTACAGTGACAACTGCGGGAAGCCTCCAGCTCTGCAAGAAAATGATTGATGGTCAGTGGTGAGCACCTGCATATTGCGTCCCTGTTGAAATGCATTCATTTAATCTCAGGGGCATTCATTTAATCTAAACTGCATTTTGCAAACTTGAGCACACTGCTCAAGTTGAAGGGAAGTAGGTTTTTTTGACAGTATCCATTTGTGAGGAATAGTGTATAACATGGAGGGTGTATTACTAAACCTGTCTCAAAGTAGAATGATCTGGGAATTTGCTGAAGATGAGATATACTTCCAAAGTCCTGTTCCTTAAAATGCAGGTAGAAATAGCCAAGCTCTTCCCTCACAGTCATCACTTAATTTGTTCTCCCTCAGTGAAAGCCGTTTAGTGTTTCTGGGGCTGCAGAAACTGCAACTTGGATCTCTTTGGAGAAGAGAATTTTATCTCCTGTCTCATTAGCTTCCTTCTAAGTTCATATTTTTTCCTGTGTCAGGCAATGTTTGCAAAGCTTCCAATCTCAGAAACTCCTTAAAACTTTTACAGTACCATAGCTGTTTTAGTGTGTTTTTCCATTGGCTCCACCAGGCTCTGCATCAGGCCAAGAATGGCTATTTGTCAGTGTATCCCTGAGTTATATTGACCCGTATCATGCCAAATTTCATCAGCGTGTTTGCAGTTCCTAAGCTCTTTGGCACAGTAAGCATGTTATACAGTTGGCACCGCTTGGAAATTGCACAGCTTTGTAGTGCTAGGCAAATAATAATACTATTTTCTATCTGCTAATGGAAGACATGAAGTTCTTTTAATGAATCTATATGCTGCTGTTCTGACGGGGGCATTTGTCTCCCCCCACCCCACCAACAAAATGGATTTTCTGACATTTCTGTGACCTCTTACAGAAAGAATTAGGTGCACAGTTACCAAGCAACAGAAAGTCAGGCAACACACTTTCAAAGCCCTCTAATTGCCCATAATGGTAAGAGCAGCATCCACATTCACAAAAGCTTCATATACTTGATACTTATTCTGCTGCGGGAACTCATTTACCTTTTATTATCAGTGCGGTGTTAAGCTCCGCCAAAGGAGAAGATGGAAGTCTGAAGGGTCTGAGAGACTTGGACTGGCTCTGCACATAGAGGGCTATAAGGAACAGTTGTCATTTTCACAACTCATGTCTCACATTTTGTTTATCTAGAATATTTTAAGCGTTTAACTCGCAAGAGAGAAGGCACATTCATCTCTGCAATATTAAAACCAAAGTGAATGTGAGAAAATAGCTTACAAGTCTTTCAAAGATTTAAATGAGAGACCAAAGAAAGGTTTTAAAGCACAATATATTCTGACAACTTATCCTCTAAGGTTTTAAAATGACATCTTTCATGAGTCATACAATGAAATCTCTATTGGGAAGGAGTAATACATGAATATGTGTTTGAGTATTTGAAGGATTTCTTTTTTTTCCTCCAGCTTGCACTTGACTGCATGTGAGGAGTCAAACTGTTCCCCCTTGCATGGTGTATCTGGGACACCTCATGCCACTCATTCCTGAAGCTTTTCCATTGTCCTCAAAGGCTGTAGCAGTCCCCATCTACTCTTCACAATCCACTTTCCTCAGGGGGATTTAAGAAGTGTTTTGCTTCAGCCACTGCATGGCTTTTCACGGAGACCATCATGAAGGGACAGTCCTAGTCTTTGCCACTGGGCCTTTCAGCTTCACCTTGCCATTTCCTGCAGAAGATGCTGTTGGCTTGGGCTGGCATGAGTGACGGTCACTGGCTCTACTCTCCTGCCACTGTGGCTTGGGGAAGCCCTTTCAATCCTGAGTAGGAGAGGTGGTGTGTCTGCGCTCCGGATATCAGTGATCTGCTTTTCCCACTCCAGCAAGGGCTAGTTTTAGGGTTCAAAAAGGGCTTCTCAGTATTTCTGTATATACTTTCATTTATTTTCAAGCATGCAGATCTGCTTCTTTAGAAACAAATAAAGCTCTAGAGCTTCATTCTCATGTCATTTACACTGGGGTTAATTCCGGTGAAGTTAATAGACATTATATTGGCATAAGTGAAGACAGGGACCAGAAGCCAAGTTTTTTGGCTCAAGACCCAAAGCAAAGCATACTCTAAACTTGGCATGGCATTCTGAGCAAGAAATCACCTTGCACATGAGCTGTTCTTCCAATATGTTTTGGGTTTTTTTTTTCTTTTTTTTTTCCTTTTGGCCATGCTTCTGTCCTCTAGCCAGAAATGAGGTTTAATGGAGTGGTATCATGTAGTGGAGGTGAAATGGCCAAAAGCTCAGTCATGCACTCTGTCAAATGCTATAGGTCCAGTCCAGCAAAACCCTTAGGCTTCTGACTGCTTTCAGAGAGTCTCACAAAATGATACAATACTTCAAACTGATCCATGAATTGCCAAGAAACATGCACACAGCATAGGTGAATACTCAGTATTTTGAACTGTTAGAGGGAAAAAAAACAAACTGAGGTTAAAGCATCTACATGTACATAGACATTTGAGCTCTGTTTTTCTATTTGGGACCTTTTTACTTCAATGACTGTGTAATTACGATCATTTCCAGTGGAGTTACTTCAAAATTACTAGGTAGTTTATTGTCTCTGTCTAATTAACTTGTCTCACAACTGTAAGTGGAATGTACCATCATTTTCAATCTGGAAAGCACTTCTTTGGAACCATATTCTGACAGTTCAAGAATATTTCTGCTATGTTTTCAATTCTAAGAGTTAGGTATTGTTTGGAGACATACAGTCTGGAGGCATGAGAGGCAAGAGAGAATTACTGTGTTTGCCTAGTGCCTAAAATGAAGCTATTTTCCCCATCTTTTGTTAACCTATTTTTAATAGGAATTGATCATACTGTGAATCAGAACTTCCATTAGGAACTACATGTTAGAAAAGCACAAGTAGCCCTGGCCGAATTTAGATTTTCATTGCTGTAGGGTGCCTGGGAACATATTTATGCTGACTCTTGCAGTTAATGTGGAAATTTAAGTGGTATCCTCGTACAGTTATACTAACCCCTTAAATCTTGCCCACCTTCCCATTATTATAAATTCAGATATTAACTGTGTAATCAGCACTACTCTTGGTAGATACATGAGGACATAAATATCAAGACTCCTCTATATAAGCCAGATTTACAATTGGGAATAAGATGGGGAAAGCAAAGTTGTAGTGGAAGACTGAAGAATGGTTCCCAGTCTAATGTATGTTTTATTCTTCCTGATTATTGCAATGGTTGTGGAAGCAAGCGTCACTTCTAGCACATCACTACTGTATTTTGTGTAATATACTGCTATCAACAATAGTTGTCTCAGCCTTTTGATAGCAGAAAGCTATAGAGATGTTGTTTAGGAACAAGAAGCCTTTGTAGGCAGCTTTGTTTAAAAAAATAAGGGTTCATGTCCACACACATTTCTTGCAATGCACTAATGAAGGCTTATGCAAATTCCTGATAAATTTGCTATTGACTTCAATGAGGACAGTGAGAGAAGAATATGATACATAGGTATCCTCACGATATAGGTACACTCTGGAGAAAGATGTGGTGGCTCTCAGTAATTGTGCATAGTTCTGCTTTCTTTTTGGTGTAAAGATATAGACCAGAAAGTGAAGATTTTCTATTGCAAGTTAAGAGAAGATCAAGAATGCAATTTTCATTGCTCATTCTTCTCACCAACCCAAAGGACACAGACATCCATATGTGTATCCATATGTGTTCCCTCCAAACTGTTTGCAGACGTAAAGGCCTTATAAGTCTAAAACACTACTTTCGCTAAGCATGCTGCAAGGGATAAGTCCAGTATATGTTTAGCTCTGATTTAGTTTTTTTCAGTGGTTAGCATTATAGAATCATAGAATCGTTTAGGTTGGAAAAGACCTTTAAGATCATCTAGTCCAACCGCTGACCCAACTCTACGAGATCTGTCACTAAACCATGTCTCTAAGCACCACATCTACATGACTTTTAAATACATCTAGGGATGGTGACTCAACCACCTCCCTGGGGAACCTGTTCCAATGTTTGATAACTCTTTCAATGAAAAATTTTTTCCTAATGTCCAGCCTAAACCTCCCCTGGAGCAACTTGAACCCGTTTCCTCTTGTCCTATCGCTAGCTACTTGGGAGAAGAGATCAGCTCCCATCTCACTACAACCTCCTTTCAGGTAGTTGTAAAGAGCAATAAGGTCTCCCCTCAACCTTCTCTTCTCCAGACTAAACAATCCTAATTCCTTCAGCTGCTCCTCATAAGGCATGTTCTCCAGACCTCTCACCAGCTTTGTTGCCCTTCTCTGGACACGCTCCAGCACCTCAATGTTCCTCCTATACTGTGGCACCCAAAACTGAACACAGTACTCAAGCTGCGGCCTCACCAGCGCTGAGTACAGGGACACGATCACTTCCCTACTCCTGCTGGCCACACTATTCTTGATACAGGGCAAGATGCCGTTGGCCTTCTTGGCTACCTGGGCACACTGCTGGCTCATGTTCAGCTGACTGTCCACCAGGACCCCCAGATCCTTTTCTGCCAGGCAGCTTTCCAGCCACTCCTCCCCAAGCCTGTAGTGTTGCCTGGGGTTGTTGTGACCGAAGTGCAGGACCCGGCTCTTGGCCTTGTTAAACCTCATGCAATTGGCTTCAGCCCATCAACCCAGTCTGTCCAGATCTCTCTGCAGAGCCTTCCTACCCTCAAGCAGATCAATGCTCCCGCTTAATTTGGTGTCATCTGCAAACTTACTGAGGGTGCACTCAATCCCCTCGTCCAGATCATCGATAAAGATATTAAACAAGACTGGCCCCAAAACTGAGCCCTGAGGAACGCTGCTTGAGACCTGGATTTAACGCCTTGGCCAACTGCATTTAACGCCATTCACCACAACTCTCTGGGCTCGGCCATCCAGCCAGTTTTTAATCCAGCAAAGAGTACACCTGTCTAAGCCATGGGCTGCCAGCTTCTCTAGCAGAATGCTGTGGGAGACTGTGTCGAAGGCCTTGCTAAAGTCCAAAGTAGACAACATCCACAGCCTTTCCTTCATCCACAGCCTTTCCTTCATCCACCAGGCAGGTCACCTGGTCGTAAAAGGAGATCAGGTTGGTCAAACAGGACCTGCCTTTCATGAACTCATGCTGACTGGGCCTGATCCCCTGGTTGTCCTTCACGTGCCACATGAGTGCACTCAGGATGAGCAGAATATTAACAATATCTGCCATGAATTGTCTTTACTGCTATTCCAGCTTTGAAAAAGTCTCTGAAAGATTTTCATTTGAACTTTAATCACCCCCAAATCATGTCCCTGGACATTCCCTGTGTAGGTTACTTATGCCTGACACTGAGATGAGCAGTGTTGCAACCAGTTCTTAATTGAAGAGTTGTACCTGTGCACCACTTAAGTACAACAAACTACTTTGGCACCCATCAATCAACTACCTTAGAAACATGCCAGAGGAAGTGATCTCTAGAGAGAAGTTCCTTTTTCTGGCGCATGTGAGGGAAACAAGAAGTGCATCATTTGGAAAGGCCCAAGTTCCTCCATACTGAAATGTCTCACAAAGCAGGGAGCCATGTGCACTTGACAAATTAGCTAGGTCTGTATGCAAAACCTTCCAGGGGCTGAAAATGAGTTGGGGAAAACTGAGATCCCTTTTACATCCCTGATATAATAACACATGTTCACCTTCTGAAAGTTCAAAAAAGTCTCATTATGGAGTAAAGAGGATGGGAAAACCTAACTTCTACCCCCTTTGTCCATTTTCTTCATCTAGTTATCTGCAGAGTTAAGCACTTCCTTTTCAGGGGGGAACAGTGGTTCACTATGTCCTCACGCTATTTTCAAAGAGAAGCATGCCAGCCCCACATCTCCTTTGCAGCAGAAACCCATCTGGGAAGCTTTCTAGCTCTGTCTGCTACATCAAGGACCTTCGACTATTGCCCTGACCTGGAGACCCCATTTTTTCTGTGTTCAGGGGGAAATCTAGAGTAGAAGATGATATGAAAGTATGTGTCGTTCAAAAATTCCCATCTCCTGTTCTTTTATAAATGGCACTTCTGGATTCTGGACTAGCAGCTCTCAGCATCTCGCCCTATGCAGACTTCTCTACCTCTCAAAACCAGAAAATTGCTCTGCGATTTTTCCTGGAAGGCACTATGAGTTTGCAAAAATGATTGCTGCAGAGGACCTCAACCAAATAACGACCCTTGTGAGCGTGCTGCTACTCAAGAAAAACAACTTCAAAACTGTTGTGGAGTGTAACTATAACTGTATTTCATTTATTTCATAAATGCTACGCAATATTTCAGGCATATATTAGTCAGTAAAGTCAGATGTGGGTACTGGCTGGGGCTTCTGGCACTTGTTTCTTATGCAAATAGCAAACAGCAGTAGTAACTCACTCCTAAAGGTAATGGCAACATATATCTGCCTCCTAGTTTTGTCTGCTCAGTCTCCATCTCCGAGATATCTGCACCTTGGGGGCTAGTGTCAGTGGAAGACATACTGGTTCCAGCCATGCATATGTAATATTAAAAAGCCAGGAATCTGTAGATGGCATCTCCGTCTTCACTGTCAGACCATCCTCCTGAATACAGTAAGTACCATTCCACAGCAAGAAAGGGCCTTGTTATCTAGCTTGAAGTGTGGCAGTGATACAGCTGTGGCTGATTGTTGCTTGATCTTCATCTGTTTGACTCAGAAATTGTCCACACTTTCGGCCCTCTGAAGGCTGGGTCCTGCCACAGGTCACCCTGTATCTGGTCCTAAGTCCTGAGGGCCCAGCTCATGTGAGTAACCTCTGTGTTTGGCTGGTACAAACACACTCCTGGAGGTGTGCTCTTGGGCAAAGGGGTTTGAACACTGGTTCAGAGAGGCTAAGATAGCAGCAGGCTGGCTGTGGTCCTCACAGCTGCTTCAGTAACTGCTCAAATGTGCAGCTCTGACGTTGTCCTGGAGCTGGTCGTTGTTTGTCTTGCCAGGCTGGGATGGCTTTGCAGGGCTGGGATGTGTGCTGAGCACAGTGCTGGGCTCTGGGAGGCTTTGTGGAGTTGTCTGGTCCATTTGTCCGAGAGGGGGAGCTGTAATGTGAACTTCTCATGCTGCTTTTCGTTTTGATCACCCCGGGTGTCTCCATTTCTGGTGGGGATATAGGTCCCACAGTGATGAAGGAAAGACTGGCCTTTAAAAGCTAACTGACACCATTTTGTGGAAGCATTTTTGTTTTACAAAATGAAAACTGTCTCTCGAGCCAGGGTGAATGAACATGGAGGGAAGGGCATTTGTCTTGGAAAGCATCTTTCTGTGAAATCTCCATGCCCAAATTATTTTCAGTTTTGGCAGCCAACAGGGTGGCTCTTCAGAGTCCAGTCCCCTGGAACAGAGAGAAAATGGGGAAAAACCTCAAACTGAGGAGCCTTTCTTGTTGCTTCTGATCTTCCCCTACCCAGGCAGATGTGGCTCTGTTTAGCTTTTTCTTTTTACTGAAAAACTCTACATGAAAGGAGTTAAGGAACCAGCTGTTTGACTTTGACTTGATTTGTCCTTACTGTCATGGAGAAGTTTTTACATTTTTACCTCAGATCCTTACCAGTCATCCATACGTATTCCCTGCATGGGCTCAGCATCCCTGTCTGTGACATGGATTTGTAAGGCATTTGCTGCAGGCTAGGCTTCAAACCTTGCGGCTCAGTTCCTCACACACAATTTCCAAGCTTACCTGGGAAGTAGAGTGGCTGGCCCTGCAAGTAGGGCAGTTTGACCCTTTTTCACTATATTATTTTTTCTGAGGAGAGCGGCTCCATACCTTCATGAGTAACAGCTTGCTGTTCCACAGAGGTGACCTTCAATACTGACGAGTCTTGGGGAGGCCATTTTTGTGCACAAGCTCTTGGAGAGTGCAAGCTGTCGCAGAGTGACCAGGTTGCAAATTCCTGGGACTACAAATTAGTTTTTAGCACTTCAGACAGACTCTTCAGGTGTTTTGCTCAGCTGTTATCTCTATCTCTGAGGTTTTTCTGGAATGCTTTGCCAACAGAAAGCAAGATCCTCTAAATGACCTTTTCCCTGTCTTCTGGAAGTCCCTCTAAATAAGAAGCTGGCAGTGAAAGTATCATTTTCCATGTAAACAGGTTCACTTTCTGGATCTCCTCTTACAGATTTTATACATCTTACTGTCCTATTTACTCAGAAATGTGAATAAGGCCAAATCTGATCCTCTTCAGAAGCAACGTGGGTTCTTTTTTTCAGTGTTGCAATGACCTGTGAATGCTCAGACTTGATGGAAGCTGAGAACATCTCATAGAAAAGAGGTTCTGTGGCAGCTCTTTCTCCTGAAGGAAGGGGTGTGGTCTATTACGGTCTATTCATGGTCTGTACCAGTAATGGATGGCTGTACTTATTTAGGTCTGGCTCTAAGTGCCTCTTTTTCTGGTACATAGATTTTCCTGTTGCCCTCCTCACACTTATGCACCTCAGTGAAAAAGAGAATGGAGACTCATGACCTCAGATGAACATCCTGATAATGTCCACCATCCTGCCTGAATTAACAACTTTCTCATGTGAAAAAATGCAAATGGCATTTTTCTCCTCATCTTCATTTCTGTGCTTACATCAGTCCACATCCACCCTTACATGTGGTATCTCTGTTCCACACTATTTGACTACCTGTCATGCAAAGCTGGGGTCGGGTCAGCAATACTATTTTGTCTTTGCTAAGGCATTAACTAGGTAGTTTGATCCATCTCCTGATGAACCATTTCATGCTAACCAAGAAAGATATGTAATGTTTACCCATTCTTGTTTTCCCCACAACAGAGGAGGTTAGCGCACTGCTACACTTTGCAGTGGATGAGAGAATGCAGTATAGTTGTGGCAACAGGGGCAGGCATGGTCTTTGTCAGCAAACTCCAAACCTGCCCACAGTCCAGTGCAAGCACATCATCTTACATCAAAGGAGCACCAAGGCTGGAAATGTCTGACTGAAGGCAGCTCTTGCAACCTGCTTTCACCGTAGTGTATGCTTAGTTTTCTCATCCTGTACAGAGAAAGCTTAGAGATCAGACTGTGTGATTGCATAATAAAAGCTATGCATGAATAAGGAGCTAGACAGATTTACAATTTCATGGGATCCTTTTGTTCTGACTCTTTTTTTGGCAAAAACTTTGGTTGAGCAATGCAACTTTTTGAATGTAATTCTTTAAAAAAAAATACTTGAAGATTGAAATCAAATCACATGAAGCCTTACTGAGTCCTTTGTACCAGTATTCATTTAGATTTCCAGTTAAGGTCTCAACCACATAAGCCCCATGAATGTCAGGGAGCAGTAACTGCCTTTTCTTCTGTCTATTATCCATGAGAAAAGACTGGAATACAGATGCTGCTTGGGGGATCATATACCGTTAGCTAGCTACAAATGTTTGAAGGATATTTCTTTGATTTTATTTCTGACTTTGGGAAGCATGGTCACTTAAGTAGAGATGTCCCTGACAAGCACCTAAACATTGTATGTTCATGTGGCAAGACAATATAAGTCATTACTGGAGACCTGAGTCTGCCACCATACAGCTGAAGTCATAATTTCACATCTGCAGGGCTTGAAATATACAACTGGCAAATGATCTTATCTCTAAAATGGGCAAAAGATTATACTGGCCTACCCCTCTCGTGAAGAATGATGTTTGTGACACAGTCTTTGTCCTTTGACTGGATATCATACACTGGCAAGTAACAAGGAATTCCCATGTTTTTCTGGAATTTCTAGTCAGTAGTACCCTCTTCATCAAAGAAGGGCCATATGTCTGCACATCCTGTATGCTGACATGGCATGTTGAACCTTTCATCAGAGGCTACCATACCTCCATACAGCTTTGCAAGCCCAATGCAGCTGTGTAACCTGTACTCTTCATTGGGACTTTTGGAGAGCGTTGCCATGTCTTTTTCCCACTCTGGGCATGTGCACGAACTGTGAGATTTTCCACGAGGCTGAATGCATGACACAGCCTAAGCCATGCACATACACTGTGTCTATCCAGGATATCCCGGACTAACAGAGGCATAGCTAGACCATGTCCTGTCAGATCTCTGTCTTTGCATTAGCTATACAGAAAGCAAATGCATGTGCTCCACAAAGGTGATATTTGCCAGGCTTTTAAAAGTAAAAGTCTAAGGAACTTAGTCACACACATGCAAATGAAGGTATGGATGCTTCTAGACTAGGCTGGAAGCATTAGCTGGTATCAGTGGTAGGCAGCCCCTCAGCTTTGGTCCAGTATCCGAAGCAGTCTAGTCTGGGCATGAGATTCCTCCTCCTTGACAAGAGCAAATATCTACTTCCTGTGTCGCTGTAGATAAGATAAATATCTCACAGTGCAAGTCATTTGTTCCTGTTCTACAGAAATGGATGCTAGTTTTGGTCTCTATAACTAACAACAAGTGAATCAAGAGCGAGTATGGGAGCAGAAATTCAAGGCAATGTGAAAGAATTCAAAGTAATGCAATTCAAAGCTATATGCACGAGAAAGAAACCAGTCTGTGAGATCTGTGGACAAATAGGGTGCAGGTACTGCACAGACTTCTGTCTCACCCAATGGCATGACTTGGGATGTGTGGCATTTGGTCCAGTGCTTTAAAGGTCTAACAAATCTCCTGCTGTACCACATAATAAACAAGAGAGGTGTTGACTGACTTTGTACTGATTGCAGTTTATGAAATGAACAGCAGGTGGGAGAGAAGCAATATGCATCCTCTGGTAGACCTCCAGCTAACAATGCTACATCTGAAAATATGTAGCATGCTAGTACTGAAATCAAACCTTTTCTATCATGCTACATGGAAACGGGGAGAGGTGGGAAGGAGCAGAGTGGTAGGGTAGAGGAAGGGGGAATGTGAAATAGTGGGATTTGTGTATGAAATTATATTTCTTTTCGGTCTCTTTGGTCCTTCTTTTCCCATATCATACTTATATTTCTCTGTTGCCTGACAGTTCTGTCATTCGTCAGCCTTTCCCAAGCTGTCTGCCTCCAGATGATATCTGCCTACCTTGGTGGCAGGCACCTCCCTGAGTATTCATCTGTCTCTTGCCTCCTGCCTTTGTGTTTTGTCAACCTGTTTATTTCAGATCAGTTTCTCTGTGCCCCATCTTGCTCATGTCCTTATGCCTACCCATCTATCTCCATTAAAATCTAAATATTGACTATCAATAAAAATAACACAGCCTGTTTGGGGAGGAGGTCATTTGCGTGATGCTTTATGGCTGTCTGTTGATTTGTGGTCAAACGCAATGGTCATAAAAGGGCTGTGAATCAGGCAAATGACATAAAATGCACACATCAGCAATTAAAATCAGCTGTATTATCTGGGCACCCAGCAGGGCTGCCTAGTTAAGGCCCTGCCAATGTTTTGATTATTACAACTCTTTACAAGAATTCATGCTGTTCCACTCTCCTCACCCCCCCATCTAATATTTGACCCTTCCTCTCTTTCTATACGGCTTCGCTGCTTACCCTATGTTTTGATTCTCCCCTGCAAGATACAGCTTCCTCGATTTTTCATTCTCTCCCTCCGAGTCATTGCAATGCAATGCAAAATTGTCTCTCTCTCCTCCCTAAATGTAGATGGCATTTCTCCACTTTGGGATTCCTGCCAGCAAGGTTTTTCTACCTGCCGTGTCCATTTCAAACACCTTGTCCTGGTGAAACCCTACCTGTCTCTATCTCTGTCCTTTCATTTCCTAACCCCTTCCTCGCTCTCCCCTTGCAGAGGAAGGTGTTCTCATCACCTGAGCACTGCAGGCTGCTTGCAGCGGGTGGGAGGACCCCAGGATTTGTGCCGAGCTTATGGATTGCAGAGGCACTTTGCAGGAGCACCCGGTGTGCCTGCCTGCAGCTGCTTGTGGAGAGGCTGCATGGAGACGATGTCTTTCTCTATCACCTTCACGCTCAGTGCACCTGCTCGCATCCCTCTTTTCAGCATGCCTCACATTTCTCCCCTCTATATTTGACTCCCTCCCACAGGCTCTTCTCCCAAACCTTTTTAGTCTCTCTGGCTATTGAGCTCCACCACCGAAATGTTCCCTGAAGCACATCTGCAGCCTGCTGTGGGGCTGTCCTCTCTGTGCCGCAGCGTGTTTTTGGAGCCAATGTGCTATCTACCACACATCCACCACTTGCAACATATATTCAAAAGACTGTGTAATGCACAAATATTGGAAAGACTATATGGTTATATTTGAGTACTCACCTATCTTCATCTCACTATAAAATTCCTTCACTGTAAACACTTAGGCTGCTTTTAATTAAATGATTGAAGAGTGGAAACTAATCTATGGTAGTACTTCATTTAGTGTTGCATTTTTTTTTTGGTGTCTGGTCAGTAGACAATCTTCAAAGAAATTTTGTGCCTCCCATTTTGTGAAGTAGACTTCCTTTTGGTTGACAAGTTGCAAAAAGGGCCTGGAGAAAAGATTTTCCTGCATTGTCTTTGTGGCCATCTCTGATCAAGGAGTGAATCAGAGGGTGTGATGATGTCGCCTAACCACAGGCAGGTGATGCCATTTGAGACTTTCTAGGGTACCCAAAACACCAGCCAAGAGCCGGTAGATGTGATGCAGGCCCTAGGAGAGACATGCACCTTCCTGGTGAGGCAGCTGGGGAGATAGCGACTAAATGTTCTCTACTCCCTCTTGCTGCTGAATTCTGCAGTGAGTGTCAAAAATAGATTGTACTGAGAACATACCCAGATTCCATGCTGCCACCTTCCCACCTGGTAAGACACTCACTTGCAAGGTGTAGGCATGGGCTATTTTAGATTTTTCAGCTGCTTTATTTCCCCATACTAATCAGAGCCGGCACTTACCATCCATGTAGCCTTAAAAGGCTAACTACTGGTCTAGTAGCTAAGAGAATGAGAAGGAGGGAACTTTAGAGATGTTTTGAGAAACTTTGGGTGGATTTGGAGGAACTCTGGAGAAAAGCCACCTGCCTTCCAGCAAAACTTTTGCAGTCTGTGAGATTTGAGCCTACACTAATACTCTAGTAACGCTCACGATCTTTGTTAGATGCAGGCCATTCTCCTTGGCAGAGCAGCGTAAGAGAACAATGCACCTGCTTGTGCTGCTCACGTGGTACATAATGAAGAGATTTTAGTTCGTGTTTTGCATGAAATGCAGATTTTTGCATGAAAGGGTACAAAATAATATATTTTAAAGTGAGTTCCAAACTTTCATCTCCTGATCTGGCTTGCTTAGGCATATATCTTATGTAACATATAATTACAATTTTCTGGTAGGACTTTTAGAATTATCCAAAGTAATTAAACAGGAACACCAAGGGAAAAAGAAAATCTTTTTTTTTTTTTTTATTCTCCCTTCCCTCTCCTACTGTCTAGCATGCAAAGTAATAAAATCACCCAGCCAGCTGCACACCGCTAAGGTCACAATTGCTGGAAGTGAGTTCTGTTTATCCAGTGCTGTGCTTCCATTTCCAAACACTCGTGGCTGTCTATGATTCCTGGCCTCACTGAAATCAGTGACAAAATGTTAACTAGCTATAGTGCTGCTGGATCTAATATTGATGGCAAATACTTAGGTTCCAGATGGTTAGGAAGATTTCAATTTTCTATGTGCATTATTTCCTTGCTTTGTAAACTCACAATCGTATTTTGCTTTAATCTGTGGTATTTGTTTTGTTGTGATAGTGGACCGTAAAATATGTCTTGAAACTGATGTTTTCAAAGCACTGAGACCAGCTTTAGAAATGTTTCAGAAAGTTCTTTGTATGTTTGTTTAATGTTTGTTTAGCTTTAAAACTGCTTATATGCACTCAGTATTGTGTGAGGTCAAGCCAGGAAGGTTAGGTTGCTTGCTGAGCAGGCGGGGGCCTTCCTTAATTTATACCATGTCAAACCATATTTCAGTAATTTATTTTGGTGTCTTCTTCTCCAGTCCTTTGGTAAATGAATAGACCCCATTGATACAGCAGGCCAAATTAGGTGTATTTCTCTTGAAGGAAAGAAGTTGGTTATCCTGGGTATGTGATGCAAACCTGAACAAGCATTTGTTCATATGCTACTTGAAAAAGATAACCCAGCATCCGACTACAAAGGGGACACGTTAAACAATATTAGCTAATACGGCAAAGTAGCTGCAAGGCCCACCTGGCCAAAATTCTTTTCCACTCCTTGTGAGTGTATGAGATGAACTCAGCCTCATACTCCGGGATGTCAGCTGGATCAGGCATCTGAGTCTGGAAGAAGTTTTCCCTCGGTAGCTACTGTAAGATGAAGAAGGAGGAGGTGAGGGGGGAGGATGGGGGAAGAGCACCGCCACAGAGAGAGGGATGCCAGGCAATAACAGGAAGAACAATTCCAGGGCTTAATTGAAGTGGTGAGTCCCAGGAAGACGACAAGACGATGGCATGGAGGCCTTGTTGCTCTTAATTTGCGAAAGCTTCTATTCCATGAGCTAGAAGGGTACCTGCCTGGGGAGGGAGGCAAGGAAATGACACTTGACACGCAGTATCATCAGCATGCCAGTCATGAGGCAGGGAGTCAGCAGCAGGGTGCTTTCAAGAAACTTGCCTCTCTTTGCAACCTTTAGCAGCCTCATCTATGTGCCGTTGCAGAGATTGGAGGTACGTGACGACCATGCTGATGAGGTGACAGCTACGCTGATTGGGAGGTTCAGTGGTGAGACACTTTCTGTCAGCGTGCAGGTGGTTGTTGATACTCCTGGCTGTTGTTTGGGAAGAGGTGCTTTGCTCCTCGTTTAGTTTAAGGAGGTGGCCAAATACTAAAGATATTAAACATCAAAAATGCGTGTCAGGAGAATCCTAGATAAGCTAACAAAAGCCAGGAAATTCAGGGATGCTTTCAGTTAATGCTATGAATTTTACTAGCCTGGGGAGAACAGGGAAAAGGGTAGTCCCAAGGTCACTTCAAATCACAGGGGTTTGTGAAGCATTGCTACTGTTAGCAGAAGAGTTGAGCTGGCAGAGGAGAGTTGCAGAGGTACAGGCCTATAAAAATACATTATTAAAGAAAATCTGAATGAAATGGCAACCAGAATGGAAAATAGCAAATAATACTTACAGCATTAGAAATTCATTTCAGTTTTATGGAATACAGCTTGGGTATAAATATAAAGCATTACATTAAAATTCATAATAACAGATTACAGTCTTCTCCCCTATCTGTACCACTGCAGACACTGTGCTTGCAAGAGAGCTAAGCTGAGCAATTTAGGGACAAGATTGATAATTCATGTGGCAGTTATTGGTGACTTCCTCCATTCCCCACTTCAAGTGTAGTCAACAAGTAGCACCACCATCCCCAGCGACAGCCATCCACACAATTCAGCCTGACATCAAAAATCAAATTGCTGCAGATGTTGAGGAACACTGAGAGGAGCTGTGCAGATGCATGATAGTAGAGTAGACGGAGACACGTGCCTGCCTACACCTGAACTTCATCTGTCACTGCCAGCTTTTTGATCTTCTACAATTTTAATGAATTATTTTCTATAACTATAATGTATTCTAATGTCCCTTTAAGACTATTCCAGCTGAACTGGACACATATCTACATAAAACAGAAGTAGCAGCAGCACAGCTAAGATTTTGTCACAATTTTCTTTTTAATAGAGTTTTGCTAATCTTCTTGCATTGTTGCTACCAGAGGTTTTTGGTACTGCATCCTGTGTAAGAGATAGGAATTGCTTTCTATTTCCCAGAATTTCCTGGAGAGCATCATTAAAATTGCCAAGGTGGGAGGGGAGTGGATGATGTTAACCTTCATGTGGAGGGTAGCGATGAATATAGATATGGCTTGTCGCTGTGTTTCCTGTGGCTCTGACTTTGAGAAACCATTACTGTTCCTAAGGTGCAATGAAGACAGGGGTAACATTTTCAATGGCCTCTGATTGGACATCATTTTTTAGTCAGTTGACAGATTTGAAAAACTTGCCTGAGATATTTATTATGTTTGAACAATACTGTAAAATCTGTTTTATATCCAAACTTCATGATTACTGGCCTGAGCTCCAAACTCATGTGACGTTTCTTGTGAAGCTAATATGCAACACCAAGCTGTTTTGCATTAGACTACTCTTTGATTTAGCAGCATGAGCAAAGTGCTGCTGTAGGGAATACCTGGGCTGAGGAGTTATCCAAGTTTTCTTTCTGCAAAAAAGACAACAGGGTTCTTCAAAAGATGATGAACTTTTTGTAGTGAACATTTCATAAGATGTGAAGGGTATTAGCATTGTGATCTGGAGAGGCAGGAAAAACTCATAGTTCTAATTGTCATGAGTTAGGACATGGATGTTTTCACTGGAGAACAGAGTCATAACAAGGAAGTACCAGTATTGCCCTCATAAATACCTGGGGGTATTTATATATCCTGTTAAATGCAAAAGAACATAGAAGACATGTTTGCTTTCTTCAGCCACAACAAAAAGTGCTGCTCAGAACAGATACAGTGAGTTGTTATTCAAAGTTAGTTGCTATTGCTGTTCTGAGGTCAGAAGTGAGGGTCACTAGGGAATTCATATGGGGACCTCCCAACTTGATCATTCACGATGGCATCTCATGATCTCTGAGATAAGTTCTACTGATTTCTTGTTGGTGTGCACTGGCTGAGTACTGTGGCTGTAGATGTTAGCCGTGGAGGACAGAGCTTTCACGCTGAGTCAGATAATGTTGAATTCCCACCTTGAGCTGCGAGCTGGCTCTGACTGTCCCTTTACACTTTGAGTTTACTGCCCAGATTCATCTCTCAGAGGATATCAGCCCAAGGGAGCTCCAAAGACCTCCCTTCTCACTAGCAAACCACTAAGGGTCTCTGGAAAGCAAGGCAACTCTCTCCTGCCTGTGTATGATGTGCCTGCATGAGGCTTTGTGTCTTTACATTAGTGTTTGATATGATAACTCGTATTGATCCATGTCAGTTCATGCATTTCACTGGCTACATTCGGTAAGCAAACCTCTAATGGTCGCTGGTTTTGTGAGGATGTACTTAATATCATAAATAAAAGTAGTTATTACTGTTAATCAGTAGTCATAACCTTGGAATGAACAGCCCTGAGGATCTGAGCTTCAAATGAGTGGACAGTGCTGTGTTGAGGAAGAGCACGTGCAATTCAAAATGTTAGCATTGGCTCCATCACTGGCTGTGCAGCTGGGTACATTTTATACTGGACAATGGTCCTTTCTGGGAGAGGGAAAAGGAGTTACTTCATCATTCAGGGGCTGCATTCAGCAGCACACAATCCACAGTGAGTCACTGCCGAAATGTAGGGCAGGGCAGGAAATCACAGCTGTCAGGAGTGATTGCCTCCCGTGCAGTTATGAAATATTCCCCTCCACTGCCACAAACAGCCACCCCCAAGATGAGCAAGAGGCGATTTTTACCATCTACTTTATCTAGGTTTGCATGGCTGAATCAAGCCCAGTACATCTAGCTCCTGTAGCTGTACAGAGAGCTTTTAAAAAAAATAAAAATAACATGAATGATGTTTGACCAGTGTGGTGACAGCTCCCGTAGGCAGTGATCAGACAGCAGCAGTAGCAGTAGCTGTGAGATGTATGAATTGCCCAAATTAATCTTTTGGGTCAATTTGAAACCTAAAGTTGGAAAAGGCTAATGTAGCTAATTTCACTAGCAGAAACATCCAGTTAATATAGTTATGTCTTAATCCTAAATCATTTCCCTGGACTTTCCCGAGGGCCTCCAATATGATGTACTTTGATGCTAAAAGCTCTGGTTTTCTCCCCTTCACTTTCAACCTTGAGTGTGCAGTTCTGCATTTTCAGAACAAAATTCTGCAGCATGCAGAACACTGATGATATAAAGCAGGATAAAATAAATTGAATTTAATGCAGTATAGATAGATAGATATAGATAGTGCAGTGGATATTGCGTTACTTTATTTCTTTTCATGTTTAATCCTAAAAAGTTCCCTCCACTGAGATTATCTGATTCTTCTCTAAATGGTATTTTGCTGTCTTTCTTCAGATTTCTAATCTGAAGAAATTTTTGTGCATACACAATTACAGCCTTGATTATAGTCTTATAAATGAAGTAAATATATTTGAGGACAAGAGTGGTGATAAATTCACAAATACAGGAAAGCCTACGTGAGGGGCAGTGACTGGATGCGTTGTCCAGGTCAGTCATCTGGATGTGGACAGGCAGCTGGAAGAATATGAGCCTTTCTCTACAATTCATACATAAAAATGTACAGATCCCCTTATCTGAGGTACTAGGTGAGTGGGGCTATCCCAACTGATGGACAAATGCAAGTATTATAGATATGACCTCCAGACCTTCTCTTGCTCTGAAGCTCTCCAGCAGAAGTTGCATTAAGAATAAGCCATTCTGGACCAAGCTGTTCGTCCGTTGTGGGGTGACTATACCAACTGACTAGGTAAGTCCCATAATATTGAACTGATTGTGTCTTGGCTTACACTGCAGCTCCCAGAGCAGATACGGGAGCTGTCAGAAAAGCAGACACTCATAGCTCAGAAATGAATATAAACACATGACCTTTTGGATCCATTGTTAGTGAGAAACAAAGGATTTATTTAGCCATGGTCCTTGGAACTTTTGCCATTCCTTTGAGATACGAGCAGAACTATGAACATGTATGGATTTGTTATCTTCCATATGCTTTTTCAGTGTTACGCAGAAATGGGTAGAGAAAGAGAGAAAATTAATTTGCTGGATGTTTATTTTGAAGGAATTGAGATCACCTTCCTGTCAGCCTGATAAAACAGCTTATGAATCAAAATTGGAACTTTAAAGAGGAGAAACAAGTATACTGTCCTCCCATATTACGGAGATGGACTAAAACCGCAGGAAATGAAGGGCTGAAGAGTGTAATGCAGAATGAAGCAAGTGTTGCAAAGATTGCAGCCTGGGAGTTTTCTTTTTGGATGATCAGAGAGGAACAGGACAGGATGGTATGCACGCACACTCTGAGCCTTAAATCCTCTCTTTTAATCTTTATCAGACACAACTGTTTCCAGGGAATGAAGGCACTTCGTACAAAGAGAAGGGTGACATGACACGGAATACCTGTAAGCAGAAACTGCCATGTGTTTTTGATCATTTTGCTGCTGTAAAAAACATCCTGATGCGTCTTGTATTTCAAGAAATAACCATACTTGTGTCTCTCATTCTGCCTAGTTACTTGTTAGTGCTCACTTCTCCAGACCTTTGTGTTTTCCAGCTGATGCAGATGGGGTAAGCTGTGGTGCCAGGTGGACTTTCCATGTTCTCGGCTTTCCTGTGTGGAACAAAAGAATATATTGAGCTATAAATAGGAACGCAACACAGTGCTATATGGGAGACAATAGGGTAGGATTGTGAGGATGTTGAAGAAGATGTATTTCTTTACTAAGCTTCAGGAAGTTACATTGCAGAAGTAAGCCATACTGTTGATGTGGACTCCGTTTTTTCAATTTCTTTTATTACCTAGCAGTTCTGGAGTCTTGAAGAAAACCAACAGAAATCAGAGTGTTCACCAGTCCAATAAGCAGCTTTTTATAAACATATCAGACGGTGACCAAACTGTGTGCAATTGCAAATGCACTCAAGGAAGCGAGAACACACCTACGATAGAAACCACAGGCACCATCTGTCTTTATGTAGGAAGTACAGTCTTCCCACTTCTTCCCCTTCCCTTTCCACTCCCCTCCTCTTCAGATAACTTCCAACTACCAAAATCTCCTCTTAAAAGCTTCCTGGTTCTGTCAACAGATTTCAGTACAACAATAAAAAAAGCCCTTTTTTTTTTCTCCTCCCTTATTTTTGTTTATGTGAAGTTATGCAGCAGCTGAAATGAATCATAGAATCATAGAATCATAGAATGGTTAGAGTTGGAAAGGACCTTAAAGATCATCTAGTTCCAATCCCTCTGCCATGGGCAGGGACACCTTCCACTAGACCAGGTTGCTCAAAGCCCCATCCAACCTGGCCTTGAACACTTCCAGGGATGGGGCATCCACAACTTCTCTGGACAACTTGTTCCAGTGCCTCACCACCCTCACAGTGTAGAATTTCTTCCTCATATCTAATGTAAATCTATCCTCTTTCAGTTTAAAACCATTACCCCTTGTCCTATCCATACGTGCCCTTGTAAAGAGTCCCTCTCCAGCTTTCTTGTAGGCCCCCTTCAGATACTGGAAGGCTGCTATAAGGTTTCCTTGGAGCCTTCTCTTCTCCAGGCCCAACAACCCCAACTCTCTCAGCCTGTCTTCACAGGAGAGGTGCTCCAGCCCTCTGATCATCTCTGTGGCCCTCCTCTGGACTCATTCCAACAGGTCCATGTCCTTCTTCTGTTGGGGCCCCACTGCTGGATGCAGTACTCCAAGTGGGGGTCTCATGAGAGTGCAGTAGAGGGGCAGAATGTGGAACATGAAATATCCACCATTCTCATGCTGTAAATTTCCTTTTCTCCTATAAGGAAGTGATTTGAGGGAGACATAGATCACAGCCAATATTGCTTAGAAGACTTTTTATTCACTAACCTGTTATTAGTGATAAAACTAGGCTGTTACTTTTAATGCCAAATAACTATTCACACAGCACATTCACTCTGATAGTTCACTCACCCAACCACTTATCACACAGCTCCCAGTTGGAGCAGCAGCTTTGAGGCCATTTACTCAGAAACAGAGGGTTGTACTGATATCCTAGTGGCTTCTAGGTAGTTTTTTCTGGGGAGGTTGCTCAGATGGTCCTTTCTTTCAACACGCGTATATATAGCCTTATAGTCTTTGAATATAACAGCTGCCACGCTCTTGGATGTGGTCTGACTTACACAACCCACTATTTGACACTCATGTATGCAAGTGACCTTGAACAAATGCAGCAAACTCTTGGTCCTGGATTTATCAGTTCTTGCAGGTTCAAGAGGACCATTAGTCTCCAGGGTTATCAATTCTCAGGAAACTTTCACTCATTATGTTCTCAGCATATAGTCTTCTTTTTGCCATGGTGTTTTCTTGCAACTTCTTTTTCCATCCAAACTTATGGGTACCTATAGTACCCACTCACATGGAAAGGGCCTTTATGATGCTGAAGCATTACATTGTAAAGTTTAGTGCATATTTTATTAACAGTGAGAAGCAACACAGTAATGACATGGAAGTAAAAAAAAATAGTGGTAGTTATTACATTAATCTGTCGCTTATGCCAAACACTGTGCTGCAATAAGCAGCATAAGCTGACGAAACATTTTTTCAGGCTGTGTCATGTCAATTAAGTTTCTGCAGGTTAGCACTGCAAGATCAAACCCCGATGGCTTTTTGTAAGAGACTGTAATTAGTCCTGGATGAAATGGTCAGATCAAACAGATCCTCCATTCTCTCATTCCTTTTCTTCTTCCTCAAAAGTGAGTCAAAGCCAGTACCTTTTTAAAGGTTAAGATGTAAGAATTAATGTGAAAATCCAGACATAAGCGATAATATCCACTCTACCTTGATGCTACTCAAATATTGAAAGTATGAAAAAATTGTGACTGGAAAGAAAAATACTGTGTTTATCCTCTGTCACATCTTTCCCACCTCAGGGGAAGCGAATGCCTTCATTTCACATGTAAAGCTCCTTTCAATGCGAAACAACTTTTCTAAACATCTCTGTCTTGGTGGGACTTCCTCAACAAGAAGAACAGGGAAACTAGGGTTGTGTTAATGTTTAAAACCATAAAGAGTCAGAGGAGACCAACAAGGTGACTTTCCATAGCAGAAACGCTGCACAAGGTCTGAGAAAGCTGGCTGCAGGTGGTAGTGATTCTCTGATCCAGACAAGTCAGGCAAAGGAGGAGAAATCCTAGATGACACTAACTACACCCCAAGCTATACTCAAGATTAATGTGGAAATTGAGGGCAGGGAAGGCATTGGAGTGTTTGTCTGGTTTGTCTTGATATCTATGGTAAAGGGCGCTCGTGCTAGAAATCCTTGCGAAGTACATATGCAACACACTTTCTCTAAGAAGGTCCTTGAAAGATAAATTTTGTACCAGAGCATGATTTGGATTGCAGTACTAGGGAAAGGTGTGCTTGTTTCCATGCTGCTGGCGTCTGCACACATCTTGGTAGATGCTGGCAGTCCCATTTCTATGGGTCTTTGTATAGGAAGAAAAACAAGAGAAGCCAAACGAAGAGACATTGTTGGAGTACTACCAGAAAAGGAGAAACAGAAGAGCACAGTTGTAGAAAAAACAGGTTAGCCTGACAGGGTGTCAGCAGAAGATGAAGGACCAAGAAGGTGGCAGTATCTGGCACTATAGAAAAGCCAGCCATTTAAGCATGGGAAAATACGTCCCCATGGCACAGAGCTGAATAGCTGCTATGTTTTGTGAACACTGAAAGGCAAGACTTGTATCATATGTTTTCCCTGAGTTTTGAGTGACTACTCAAACAACATACATTTCACTGTCCTTGTTTGTCACCAGAACATCTTAACAGAATGATGGTCTCTAAATTAGTCAGTTCTCTCCTCTTTTACTGTATTTTGTGGGTTATGTCCTTCTCTGCAGTTTTAGTCAAAACCTAGCAAGTGAATATTGAACCCACTACTGCCCTTTTAAGTTTTTTCCTACAATGTACTTGCACACCCAAACTATTCTATGATTCTATAATTCTATGATTCTCTTTCTTTTTTAATATTTTATTCATTCAGAAGACAAGTCTAAGTGCACCCAGAAGAACTGCAGTGAAATACAGGCCAATGAGAGGACTGCAAGACCTTTCAGTGATTGTTTATGTCCATAAAGGGGATTTCTACCTCATTTTCTCTTCCTGCCTGTCAAACCAGTGACAAGGCACATCTTCTTCACCACAGAAGAGTCACATTCAGACTAACAAGGAAAGACTTTCTTTTCCCAAAACTCAGTTCCAACCTAATTTCCCAGTAGAATTTATTATAGTTAATTCAATTGTTAGCAGACCACCAGAAATGAAACTGTTCACATAAACCCCTGGAACTAGACAAGCAGGATTTTTTTATGCCCTTTTCCAGGACCTCGCTTTCCAAGCCATCTGCATGAGAGTTTAATGTGCTCTTATTTCCTGGGACCCACCTCTTTACAATCATTTATATTCTTCTCCAATGAACCATACCATTGTGAATCTTGCAGAAGTCTTGTCCCCTTACAAGCAAATCCTATGTTTAGTGACTTTCAGCTTGTGGAATTGACTGTATTATTGTGCTAAACTGGTTATTCCTCATGGTTTTTCTAATGAGTAAAGTCCTTTGGCTTTGCCAGATTCAAAAATTTCCTCAGTCTTTGCCTGTCTTTTCAGTTTGAGACCTCTGTTCTTCACAGGTCTTCCACAAGTCTCCCAGAGCTCTGTCTTCCTCAAGGGAGATCTTGGCATGCTGTCACTGCTTTCCCAATCAGCTCCTCATCTGTAGCTAAGACGAGTGCTGGTAGACGTGCATGTTCTTTCAGGTATGCTGGGAGGCAATTTATTAGTTGCAAATGCTCTAGAGTTAGTCCTTCCTCAAGGGACCAGTTGCTCTGTGACAGGAGCCAGTTTCTCCTTCAAAAAGCCCTCTTCCTTTAACGGACTCCCACTCCCTCCAAGTGTTACCAAAACACAGATCCACAAAGTCTCTGAAATGTGACTTGCTTTGTCCAGAGAATAACCACACTATGCAATTTTAATTTTTACTTTTTCTTGCCCCTTAGAAGATGAAACTGATTCACAGAACTGTAAAAGCATTACTTGGAAGGGACCTCTGAAGATCACCTGGTCCAGCCTCCTGCCCCTACAAAGCAGGATGTTCACCAACACTGAGTCAGGGCAGCTGTGGCTTTGCCCAGCCAAGTCCACAACCCCTCCAGGTGACCTGTCCCGGTGTTGCACTGCCCTTCTGGTGAGAAGATTTTGGCTATGTCATCTTTGTCAAACTGCTCATCAAGTAGCCATTGACTACTACTAGATCATCCCAGATTCCCCCTTTACCCATTTAAATAAGCTTAGCTCTCTCAGCTGCTGTTGGCCCTAGGCCATCCTTTAGTCCTCCACTGGGCCCCCTGTTGTTTTTTCACATCCTTTTTGAACTGGGGTGTCCAAAGCTCAATACAGTAATTCAGATGTAGTCTGACCACTGCTGAACAGAAAGACATTCATAACTTCCTTTGATCTGCCGACTATGCTCCTCCAATGCAACCAAGCACATGGTTTGTTTCATTTGGGATGAGGCTACACTGGTGTCTAATACTCAGCCTGGTGTCCACCATAACACATAATTTTCAGCTGTCGCTAAGACAGTTGCTTCTCAGTTGGTACCGATGCATGGGATTATTCCATTCCCAGCTGCAGAGCTTTGTGCTTATAGCATCATACAATAGTTTGAGTTGGAAGGGAAATTTAAAGGTCATCTAGTTCAACCCCCCTGCAATGAGCAGAGACATCTTCAACTAGATCAGGTTGCTCAGAGCCCCATCCAACCTGACCTTGAATGTTTCAAGGGATGGGGCATCTACCACCCCTCTGGGCAACCTCTTCCAGTGTTTCACCACTCTCATTGTAAAAAAAGTCTTCCATCTAGTCTAAATCTACCCTCTTTTAGTTTAAAACTGTTACCCCTTGTCCTATCACTACAGGCCATGCAAAAAAGTATGTCCCATCTTTCCTGTAGGCCCTCTTTCAGTACTGAAAGGCCACAATAAGGTCTCCCCAGAGCCTTGTCTTCTCTAGGCTGAACAAACCCACTTCCCTCAGCCTTTCTTCATAGGAGAGGTGTTCTATTCCTCTGAACATTTTTGTGGCCTTCCTCTGGACCCGCTCCAACAGGTCCATGTCTTTCCTGTGCTGAGGACTCCAGAGCTGGATGCCACTTCTCCTTGTTGAACCCCAGAAGGTTTCTCTTCACCATGACGTCAAGTTTCTCCAGGCCCCATTCATTTCTCCCCTCTCCACAGAGACCTGCTATGGATGGGTTTGGCAAGGAAGGGGAAGAGGGAGTGTTCCACATCTGCTGGCCTTCCCTCAGAAAACTGTACTCCTTTGGACCAGACTGTTGAAGGTATTTCTGTGCCTGAGATTTTGGCACTCTGTGCTCATGTTTCCTCTGCTCTGGGGAGAACAGGGACCCTGGGTGCCAGGCTCAGGGACGGGTTAGCTCTGCACACTATGTACAGGCTGATGGAGCAGATGGCCTAACCAACTATGTCATCTGCATAGGCAGAAATGTTAGTACTATCAGTAGCTCCTGGGAAATTAAGCTGTTAGTGAGCAAAATGTGGCTTCTCCATTGTTGTGTGGGTAATACACTCTACTGATCAGATTTCGTCACTAAAGCATTGGTAAAATGTCTAATGGCATGTCTGAGAGTGGTGTGCTTGGTGCCTGTAGTCCCTCCTACATTGGACTGAAATGCCCTCTGCAGTCAGAAAATCTAAAGAACTTTTGACGGCTAAACACAGTCTGTAGCAGCTCTTTCAAAAATTTTTGGGACGCGTATATTTTTGAGATTCTACAAAAAGATCACGAGCAGCTTTTTTAATGAAGCTTTTGTTTTGGATGCAGCATGTTGTATAATAAAGCTGAAAACAGGCGTTTTTTTCTGGGTCAACTGTCTGTCATTTCTGCTGGTTTCCATATTACTGCTGATTCCTGTGAGAATACTGAAATTATAGAAAGTGAGCTATATGAATAAACAGATCAGCCAGGTTGCTTTCATTAAAGATTTAAGGGGCTCATTTACCACAGGCTCTGTATCTTTTCCTGATACTGTACTCTATACTTCGCACCCAACTAGAAGTCTTCCTCTCAGTTTAAAACTCTCAGTTTCTGTCCATAATCCTTCCCATCCCCAGCTCTTTCTCTGTATCTCATGTAAATAGTCAAGGCTGGCTTTGTTGTTTGGTAGATTGAAAGTCATATACGTCTACAAAACTGTACTCTGAGGTACAAATCCTGCACAGTGGTCTCTGTACAAAGACCTGTACAAACGTTTTACGAAAAAAGCAGCGCAAGAATACAGAAATGTATTTTTTCCTATGGCTCAACCTTCTGAGTGAATAGAAATGAAAGAATAAATGCCAAAGATAATGAGTATGAAGCTACGGTACTTAAGATATTGTTAATAAAATAGGTGAGGATAGAGTAAAATATGTGTTTCTCTCTGTTGTATGCAATTATTCTACATAGAAGAACCTGCAATGCTGGGCAGTAATGTCATGGTTCAACACAGAAGAAAACAGGGATTGTTTTTTTACAGCGCTGCCTCATGATCCATTTCTGATATTGTCAGGAGATCCAAGAGGGCTGCAAATCCACGTGGTGACAAACAGCCTGGCAAAACCCTAGTGGTGCCTGTTCTAAATCAGAAGTAGACATAGGTGTCTATTTGGAAACACTGCATTTCTGTAGTGCCTTTCAAGTTGCTATGCCTGCACCCTGGGAAGCCATTCTCATGCCACATTTGAGAAGTGGCCTCATGCTGCCGTAGGAAGAAATGCAAGCTGATAAAAGAAAGTTATATGGCGGCAGAGTTTGCTCTTTCACAACTGCTGCTGCATCAGGCCTGTATCCTGTAATTTCTATTTAGGAGTAACTGCTGATGAAACCAAAGGATTTTTTCATCAGTAAGAACTAGGTGATCTGGTCCACAATAAAACTGATCTGTCTGATTTAGGAGGTACTATGAAGACTATGTAGGTAACATATTACAGAAACTTATGCTTGGCATGATTTCGTAAGATCTGAGTTCTAGGGAAACAAAGGCTGTAAAAGTGAAGATGAAGATACCTGTGAAGGTTTCTCAAGTGAAACTTAGAACAGAGTCTGTATGATTGACTTTATAGGACACTTATATATAATATATAAATCGGCATATTTTGTTCTAAATGTGATTTGTAAGTCTAACATTATGCTCAGTTTGCTAACTCTCACTAGGCCTCTCATTCTTTTGCATCTTCCCTTTGCTGTTTCAATAGATTGTCTAGACTGAAATTTCAATCAGACCTGTCTAAAGTGCTTAAAAAAAGATTAATGGTGTCATGTAGTTGTGTCTAAGAAGCCGACTGCAATTTTCAAAATACCTTTTGGATATAGATGCAGATATCAACAGTTTTCCTGAGATTGCCACTAAGTATCATAGAGAAACTGCTGCATAAATTCTTCTTCCTACAGTCAGCAGGTCTTGAGGATAGTGGTGCTTGTGAAATAGTGTTCAAGAGCCTTAATTAGCATCATGACTGCATTTTGATGATTGTGAAGATGATGTTGTCTTTGCTTTATTGTCATGCCATCCGTATTCTGCTCTTCCAAGTCAGTAGTACATGGGATCCTTAAAAGTCCAAAGGAACAAGTTTTCTGTCCTTTTTTCATACAGGGACAAGTTTTCTCTAACTAACTCTTGATTATATGTGTGTTGCTCCTTAATTCTTGACATTGTTCAATCTTGTTTTGAAATACTTGGGTTTTCAATACTTAACTCCTAGAACTCCTCCCGTTACTTTCAAGTTGCAGCATATTTAACTGGATGCATTCATTCAATGATATAATCACTACAGTTAATTGAAATGACTGCTATTTTCAGGATTACTGTGAAATACAAAAGTTTGAAATAATAAAAAAGCCAGAGCATTTTCTATTTTTTAGTGAACATTTCTGTTTGTTACCCACTCCCTCTGGGGGACAGTTTTGAATCCCTTTCAATTTTGTTTGGGGAAAAAAAAAAAAGCAACTTAGACTGTAGATATTATTTTAAGTGACAGTGTTTTCTGTCTTTCTAACAATCCTCCTATTTGCAATTCAGTGATGGTACGGATCATCAGCTTTCACTTTTTGCACAGTAGACTGCAAAACAGCTACTCTGTGTATTGAACACTGAAAATTCAAGCTGGTAATTGTTTTTATAGGGAACTTCATTTTGAGATGCTGTGCCTACCCACCAGAAATTTCTGTTTCCCTAATAATTCACAATTCCACCATTTTCCTATTATGTATCCAGTGGCTATGGATTCCATTTACTGTTTACTTCTGCAAACACAAAAACACTCCATCATCCTCTTCCCCATTAATGCACCTCAGGCTTTGTTTTGGTTTTTTTCTTAACTTTCTCAGGACATACAGCAAGGATCTCAATGTTCTGATTAATACCCTTTTAATTTTTAAAAATAACTTTTATTCACTATGTGAAAAGTGTTTAAAGCATTTACCTGAATATATACTAAGGGCATTAAATGTATTTCAGTGCAATATAGGAATTCAGCAAATTAGGAAGCAAACAATAAATCAAATTCTTATAACCTTTATCCCTCTGTATCAATCACTGCTGTGTTTTCTTTTGTTAAGAGGCTAATATATATGGCTGTATAGATGCACACATACATAAAATATCAGAGAGGAGTGTGGAAGGGAGGAAAGTAATTTTACCTCAGTCCTGTTCATTCAGAAACAGACCTAAATGTTCATCAGTGACAGGAACAAAGTCAAGGTCAAAGGCAGTGGCCGCCATGTGGGCCTGAGATAGGGCTCCATCACCATTTGCCACCTGTGCTCATTTCTAAGTTCTCACACCAGAATTATTACAGAAAGTAACAGCTTTATGTAAGCAGGGAGTCAGAGATAATATTATTCCTAAGATCAAAACTGTTGTTTCTTTATCTTCCTACGGCTGGGCAGAAGCCAGAAGCAGAAGGTGGGTCTAGGTGCTGACAAATTAGCAGAGTAGGTGATTTCTGGGAGAAGTGAGTGCCTGGCCCTACTCTCCAGTCCCCCCGTTGCTTCATCCTGCCAATGTTGAGAGCATGGGAAGAGAAGGCGGCGAGGAGGGCATTGTTCCCTGTTGCCTCTGCCTGGTGTCCACTGCTAGGACCAGCCGGTGAAGGTGACCCTGCATCTGGACCACTCTCCTCCCCATTCTTGGTCATGTTTCTCCCAGGCTCAGCCATGGCAAGGAGGCAACAGTGCAAGCTGTCTGGGCACCTCCAGGCTGAAGTGCTTCAGAGGTGCTTGTAGGGAGGCTGAGGAGTTTTGTGAGACATGGGACAGAAAATGATAGGCACAGCCCTTGGAAGCCTCGATAATTCCCCCTCAACACCTCCCTTTCACCTTGCTTCTCCACTGGCACCCAAGTCCCTTCTTTCCCCTCAACGTCTCCACTCCATTGGATCTTGCACTGCAACCATTACAAAAATGGAGTCTTGTCAATATGAGTGAAATGGACAAAATCAGTTGGTTTGTCCTATATTCTCCTGATGGCAAATATCAATGTTGCATATATTACAGAGAAGGCTTGACTTTGGTCTGGCAGGATGAAAGACTCAAGGGGCCATTTTGAATGAGCCTTGTTGATATCTTATTTTACCCAACTCACCTATCCATATTTTAAGCTGCTTTCAATCACAGTGGTTAATACACTAGAGTACAATTCTTACAAGTTATACATATTTTTTTTTTGCAAATATGTAGCAGCACTTATTACTGTACCAAAATTTCCATGTTATCTTATTCTTGTAACTTCAACTTGTGTGCTCACTAAATACACTTCAGTACTAATAAAATACAGTCCCAGTAAACATTCCACACATTCACATGGAACAATCTTGTCCAAACTTTATGTTCTTTTTGAAAAAACAAGGAAATGTCCAAGGCCTCAGTTTTCTCTGCTTGTGTGTCTATCTGCAAAATTGAAACAACAGAACCAATGCTAAATTTTGTAGTATTATTTTACCATTTCTTAATCTTCCCTTCACTTGCATTTACCTTTAAATTAAAGAGAGGTACACTGAATAAAGTAGTTCAAAACTAAGTCAAATATTGGAAGCCTGCTGCGTCTGTTCTTTTCCTCAAATTACAGATAAAGTAGCTTTCTCAACAGCTCTAGTCATTGCAAAAATTGAAATCAGATTTCCCTACAATATGTTTCACTTGATAATGAGCGTATCTCATCTGAAGGACAATGCATGATCACATTCACATTTTCCCAATTTGTATTGCTTTATACTATTTTTTTCTTATGCCGGAGATAATATAGATGAAATGTGAGTATATCTGGCTTGAAAGTCTTTGTGTTACAAGAACACATCTGAGAAGACGGAGTATAACTGCTCAGTATGGACCAGGTTCTGTTGCTTTATAAATTGGCTGCTTCTTTCAAGGTTAGATATCAGGGTCCTGAGGGCACTAAAAGGCCTGAATGGCCCTGACCAGCCTCACCTGGAACCCCCACCCCGTGTCCATGGGCATGGAAATCAAAATTCAGCCCTGCAATGAGGGGATGTAAAAAACCTTTTACAATAAGGAGGAAAAGTCTTGTCATTTGTGGATAGTGACGTATGCTAATTTTATAACCACCATGAGTTATTGAAGTAGTGAAAATTTCTCTAGTTAAAAATATTAACTGTTGTTATTATTACTGTAGCACCCAGAGGTTGAAATCAGTATCCTTCTGGGGTACTGCTTGTTATGTGAACGTGCAGTAGGAGACCAGCTCTGACTCAGAGACATTATATGCTAAGTAATGAAAGGTCGAGGAAAGAGAAAATCATCACTTTTGCAGGGAAGGAGCACCAAGATATACAAGGTCAGACTGATGCCAATCAGAATTATTCAGATTGACCTGATCCAGCATTGGAATTGGATGAGATGAACTTTTCATTCCCTTTCGGCCTTCTTTACAATATTGGGGCTTCTTGTTTGTTTTGGGGTTTTTGGTGAGTGTTTTGTTTGGTTGGTTGTTTTGTTTGTTTGGGTTTTTGTTTGTTTGGTTGGTTTTTGGTTTTGGGTTTTTTTTTTAAGGTTCATATCCCTAATTCTCTAGATCAGGGAGCTGGTTGGAGTGTGGAAATGGCAATGTGGGAAGAAATGGGAGAGAGTCAGGTATGGGGGTCTTTCCTCAGTCCCAGGTGGCTGCACAGTTGGGGAACTTGCTGCTGCTGGGAGCACAGGAGGGATTTTAGGTCCACAAGCTTTAAACAAGCCACTGAGTGAACATAGGAGATTTGTTGCATTTATTCCATTTTTTCCCTCACTCTAAGCAGATTTCAGTTAGGACAGTGTTTGTTCCTGATTTGGCAGAAAACTTAGGCTGACTGTGTCAGCTTTTTCACGAATGTGGTAAGGCCTGTCTGTGACACAGTGTATCAAAACTGAAATGGCAGTAACCTGTGTCAATGGGAGGTTTGAGACATCTGCTTTCTCTACAGGTTTTTGGTTGCAAAGTTGGAGTTAAGAGTACTCTGCATTGATTCTTCTGGCAGACTCACACCACACAGAAAAACAGACTACTCAAATCCTTTTACCCTTAAAAACCTCCCACAAAACTCTCACTGGTGTACAGACAAATATCTCTGACTGGTGCACACCTACCACATTTTAAGAAGTTTTACTCACCCATGACTCAAATAGTCAAACATTAAATCAGCTTTCTCCTGAAACTTCACTGTTCATGAAGTTTCCACTGAAGATCTTCCATTGCTTTGTTTCCCTTCCCTGCACTGCTTGGGAAGGTACCTCCGTCACTCCTGTCCTGGCTCAGATCAGGAATCACCTGCTAGCACAAGTCACTTGATAACTTGCCTTTCTAGGTGGGAGCAATGGCAAGTGATTGTCAGTGCTAAAGCAGAGGGAGTTGGTGCTCCTACATGTAAACCTAGAAATTTGTCTGCTGCTGCAGCAGGATAAAATTTGAGTCAGCTCTGGTGCTTTGGTTGTGGTTCACAAGGTTGTGAACTTAAAATGTTTCTGTTGCACGTGAAGAGCGTTCTTCTGTTGCATGGAGAGCGGGAGAAAAAGTAGATTAGAAAGCTGGTGGTGATGCCTTCTTATGTTCAGGATGTACTCTCTCTGCCAAAAAAGGGCACTTTTTGCAGAAGGAAAATAAATATAAATAACTCACTTTGTAACAGATTTCTGAAGATAAAGCTCTATTTCTCACCTCAGCATGATGAGTCAGGCTAAGACCTGCAGAAGAGACAGAGGTGGGTTGGGGGCAGAGCCCTGAGCTGACCTTCCCAAGCCCTGTCATAGTCAAGCTGATCCTACTGGGACTCTGCAAGGTATGACTAATGCCTGTCTGGCTGTATGTCCTCTTGCTGCCCCATCACCGCTCTTCTCACTGAAGGTGGCCTTGGAAAGCATGCCGGCTGATGGAGGAAAGATCATTTGGTAGTGTTGCAGAGGAGCTGCTTTACCTGCTACTTGGGCTGGAGCCGCCTGGGGCGAGAAGCGAGGTGTCATTCTCTGCTGCTGTCAGTCCTGCGTTGTTGGCTTGATGGAGTGAAAAGGGAAGAGTATGTGGGGGCCAGAGCCAGGAGCTGGTGGTTCAAAATCACCTCAGAGGCTGCCTTGAGCTTCTGTACTGCTGCTGGGCAGTACCCCTGGCTGCTCACCGTCATTCACCAGGGCTTTGATGGTTGTTTTCAGTAATGCGTCTCCTTCCCGTAGGTCTCTCCTGAGCCCACAAACCGGTCACTGCTCAATATGTGACACTTGGGCTTTTTGTCTTTTTTTAGGAGTCCTGCATTCTCTAATGAGAAGAGAGAGCTCTGTTGGCTTGGTGGATTCACAGCTTGAGTCTCTGCCATCATGTTGGCCTGTGCTTTCCACATGCACTAAATTAACTTTAAAAAGAGCCAACAAATTTTATGAGAAAAGCCAATCTTTTCATAGGTGTGCCAATATACAGAAATGGTTATTTCACACCTGGGATCTCTCTGTATGGAAAGTATACATAATTTTATAACTCATCAACTTTAAGAAGTGCCCAAGAATGCTGAAAATAGGACCATAAATTTGTAGGAGATAAAACATATTCATAGAAAAAGAAAATTCGGAAAAAATAAGCAAGGTCTGGGGTGTTCTGGCATCCATTAGAAAAAGATACTAAAGAACCCCAATCCTGCCTTTTATTTTATGACTGTATATAAGAAAGCTGAAAAATTCCCAAATTCCAGTAGAAGATAAAAGATTAAAAATATACTTCTCCTCATTTCGTAGAAAACTGCTCTGTTAAATCTAAAATTTAAATCATAGTGTTTGATTATCACTGCTCACCAAGAGGATTACAGAACAGTCATTAAATCTTATTACAAAGCGAAGTGCAGAAAGTAATTGCACATATTTGTAAGTAGCTTAGAATTGATTAAAAATGCATAAAGAAAAACTGCAAAATTTTCTGCGGGCTCAAGGCTGCTAACCCCTCTGGGTAAACACACTTCAGCTCATCCCTCCAGTAACCGTCTCTGCTTCCTCCCAGTGTGGCAAGAGGAGGATTTCTCCCTGTTTTAAGGACAACGACACTGTACGTGTGATCATTTGAATTGCTGTGAGCTGTAGGAGACAGGGAAGGCCTGCATTCATGTTAAAGTTAGGAAGATTTAGGAGAAGTTTAATTTAAGCCGTTCCTCGGGCTAAGCCTTTCCCTCCCCACCCCCACCCTCCACCAAAGGCTGCTTTAAGGCTGCATTTTCAAAGCGATGTATGGCGAATTAAGTGCTCCAGTTCTGTGGATGTTAATGTGATTTTGTGAGCAAATACCCTCTACTCCAGCACTGCGCTGAAGCTGTGCTCCACTGCGAGGTTTTGTATATTCCTTTCACGCAAAGAAGCTGTGCCAAAGCAAGGTAACTTTAGAAGCTTATTAACTCTGGGTAAGTTGCAGGCACATGGGGCTTTTGCTGTTTGTTTGTTGTTTGTTTGTTTGTTTGTTGGGGCCGGTGAGTGAGGCAGACTTTCCCTGCGGAGGCTGAGCGGGAGGAAGGGCTGGGCGAGGTGAGTGCGCTCGCCCTCTCGATGCCACCTGATAAACTAGCTTGAGCGACTTTCTGCACTCCCTTTTGCTCGGCTGCGTAAAGATGTGCCCCCAACAAGTCAGCCTTTTCCTTAGCCACGGACAAATTGGGTGCATAACCCAAGGCAAGGAGTAGTCTGATCCTGTGCAATCCGGGTCTCAGCATGCAACCTGTTGTTTTTAACTTTGCATGTAAGCTACTCGCACGTCTCTTCTGGCAGTGTTCAGAATATTCCTGAGATGCTGCATTGTGTCACGCTTTCCCTTTCCTCTCAGATTCACTTTTTGAGCTCCACAAGACTGGCAGGTGTTTAGGAGGAGATGGAGGTTTTTCTTACTTTCCGCTTTTCTCTTTCTTTTTATAAACAGTGCTTTCTCTGATGTAAATCATACAAACCTCTTATTTTTCACTTTGGGCCCAAACTTTTCAGGGAGAGAGCAGGGCCAGTGCACAGCAAGAGATGGGATATACCTGTTCCATCATCACTCTTGTACCACCCAGTGGCCAGACACAGATGGAGCTGGGACTGGTGTCTTTAACCTCTGGGAATGAGGCAGAGAGAGGCATGGCCTTGAATTTGGTGTGCAAGCACAAGGCAATCTGCAGTGCAGTTTCTCTAGGGTCGTCTTTTTGATCACAATTCCCAGAGTCAAGGCAGTTTGGTTATGCACTGCTGTGCCCGTTTCTGGGGGTACGGTGAGGAGGGTATGCTGGGTTTCTAATTACCAGTCCCATATTGACAAATTTGAAGCATTTAATCTTATTTTCCTGTCTGAATGCTGACAATCATCTGAGAACAGAACTGGAGAGATTACAAAAGATTTTGCTGTTCTGTGTTCATTTAGAACATCTATAAAGGCTTTTGAATAATCTTTATTTGTAACTAGGGGAAAAATGCACATTTTGTCAACTTATCTTCAACTCACTGCATGGGACTACACCTGGGTAGCTGTCCTTCAAATTAATACAAATTTAAGAACTAAAGCACTGCATAATGAGTTGAGAATATATCTCACAGAGTTTACTATTGATTTACTGTCCTAACATTTCTGAGAATTACCCATTGCATAATCTATAGAACCAAATGATTTCTTTGCGAGGTTGCTGCTATCTCTTAAGGTTTTATCTAAAGCCTTGAGAACTGGTATTTTTTTCTCAAAGTCACATAAGAATCTTAGTTTTATTTCTGTAGCAAGAAAGTTTCTTGCTGCAAGGAGTGTGGGGAAATGCTTGCAGATGTGAATGTCACGGAGCAGCAAGGGTGTAAGCGCCAGGGATCTGGGCATGGAGATGACCCTGGCACTGGTCATGCCCTCATCAACAGCCACTGTCCTGCCAGGGTCTGAGCACAGTGGGCAGATCCAGGGGGGTGGTATGGTCCATCAGCAGCCCCCGACAGGATGAGGGGGTGAGCCAGGGCCAGGAGACATCCAAGGGGTCCAGTGGACTCTGATCTGACTTGTCCCACTTGATGTTTGCTATTGATTACATACGTCTACACACAGCCCCATGCAATATACACACACTCTGCTCTCCCCAGTTGCGGGCACCCCAGACACACAGGTCCCTGTGACGGTGCTCTCACTCCACTCGCTGACACTTAGACACACATGCACACATGGACATACAGTAGACAATCCTTCACCCAGGAAAATAGTCAGAAAAGGAGTTTAGTAAGAAGACAGAACAGATTGCACTGATCAGGTGCAGGGTATGTCCAGGCAAGCATACTGAGCAGCAGCCAGTTTACACGATTGACTATTTTATTATCTTATCCTCTGTTTTACCATGATTGTTCCACCCTAAACCTCACTGATCCCTTCCTTTCCCTTACTTTGGTTTCTCCCCTAACCTCCCCTTGATAAGTCTTGTGTAATAACAAGATGCTGTTCCCCTACATCACATAATAGGTCCCATACCCTTCCATAAGGTAGACTCATCTTCATGGGTGTCACCCCTGAGCCCATGGGGCTGATGGCTCTCCTGTGATAGTTCAGGCCAGGTCAGGTCAAGGGGCTCTGTTGGCTCTGGTGCGGTTATTGGGGTTCGTACAGTTCCCCTCCTTCCTCAGTGCTCCTTTTGGTTTATAGAGAGGAATCTTCAATCACATAACCTAATACCATAGAGCAGAGACTCTTCTCTTCTATGTCTCCCTTCTCCCCTTGCAAAGGTTTGAAGTAATTATTCTTGTCCTGAAAAGAAAAAAAATGCCTTTCTGTTTTTCTAGCTCATCAAGATTGAAAATGGTGTGCATGTTTAAATCAGCAGCAGACCACTGTGTCATTGAAATGAGTAGGTAATTGTAAGTTCAGTTACATTCAATATTAATATATTTCCCTTTTCTTGGAAAACAACAACAAAATTCGTTTAGTTCATCCTGTCATTGGGGGGATTGTATCCGATGGTGATGCCATTAGATACATTGGTATTGCACAAGGGACAGATTGGATCCCTTTTCTTTGTTTATTTTCCAGTTGAGAGCCGGTTGACTCTCAACAGTCTGTTGAGCCAAGTTATGAAGAAGCTCTTGTTGACCTTAATCATGGAATAATGACCCTATTCTTGGGTTTGAGGATGAGATCAAGATATCAATTATCTTCAACTTGTGGGCCAGGAACTGTAATTAGGACTGGTCAACATGGGTATAACCTCACAAATAATGGTATAAGAGGTCAAGGTTTCCTAGGAACTCAGTGTCTGTAAATAAATAGAATAACATTCAGCTCAAATGTGTATCATGAACAGGATGCAGGGAGGTTTCATGGGTTTTTCACCTATGTCAGACAAAGCTACCCCTAGAACAACTCCCTTCTGAGCCTGGGACTTACTGAGGCCAGTGACCAGAAACCTCACAGAAAGCTCAGCCCCTTTATTCCCAGGTCTGGCAGGTTCTGGACCAGCCCCTGCCATCCTATCGCAAACCCTAACCTTTTGCAAGGGTATTGACCCTCCTATTGGTCCCTTCTTTTGGGACATCTTGTCTTTAAAAAGTGAAGGTCTTCTCTTCCAGAGGTGGGACAGCTGCACCTGCCTGAGTGAGTTTCTAGGTATTGACTTGCAGCTGCCACCCTGGCTCTGAGGTGTGCTTTCAAGGTCAGGTAGCAGAGATTTCCTGATATAATGACAGAGGAAACAGTAAAACAAACCTCTGAATTGCCTGACACCCAAAAAACTGCCAAGCCAACACTCACAGGACTGTAAAAATCATCCCCAATGGGGTCACTGCCTACCGAATGAAAACAATTATTTATCTTCACAGTACTTACTGACTTGCCAGATACACCAGGACCCTGAGGGAAACCTGGGTGCCAGTTCCAACAGACACAACATTTTGCTACTCACACAAAAGGGCTGTCTAAGAGAAAGGTAAACCAGAAAGGGCTGCCAATTAACAGGCTGGTTTCTATGATTACAACGTAGTAAATTCCTGAGCTAGTTCCCAAGGGCAGCCTGTAGGCCCCTCTCAGACCTAATACCCTGCCGGTTTCTTCCAGTGCAGTCTATAATGTCAGCAGTCAGAGGTCATCTTACATCTTCGTGCTTATGTAAAGCAACCATATTACAGGTTCCCCTACTCAGTCTTGAAATGCACCTGGGAAAACCAGGCTTTTGCTTGGAGTTCCTGCAAGTTCTTTCCATATTGCCTTTTATGACTTAGGAATGTGAACTTCTGTAACAGGATAGTGTGTTTCTAAGTATATTATTTAGAAAACATCTGGCTATTGTATTTAAGACTCTCTGTTCATTTGTCTCTATTCACATAGCTCCAGCTTGATTTATAATGTCATATTTTGTAGCAAATCAGGGACTTCAGTGGTCCTTTAGCACTTTCAGATTGTCACTCAGCAACATTTCGGATGTACTTACCTTCCTTTCCAGTTACATCTCAAGGCAATGAAAGGACTTCCATGAAACCTCAAAACTGAGTTGGCTTTGCCATGCAGCTGAGAGAAGCCTGAAGCCAGTTGTTACTATTGAAAGGGGTATTTTCAAAATGCTTTTGGTCCTGATTTAGGAAACTTTTTCTATCCAGGAATCTCATTTCAGCATGTGTTTGAAGCATGCGGTGACAGGCCATGGAAGTCAAAATACTTCTATGCATATGCTTCAGTGTGATCCTGAATCTGGTCCTTTGCTGGTAAGAGGTATTCCTTGCTATTGTTTTCACTGCTCTGCATTTTTCTATACTCACTTATACTATCATTTGTTTATCAACAACCAAGGAGAATGGAGGAAAGCTGCAGTTTGTTTAATCACTGCCTGGAGAAAACTGTAAGATGATCTTGGTATAAATAAGCAGGCATGAGAATTTGCTTTAATAGTTTTCAGTCCCCTTGGTAATGCAGAAATTTTGTTTGATTTTTGCCAAGTGTTTTTTTACTTAGTGTTTTTAGGTAATAGATGGCTTATGTTCTTGGAATTTCCTTTTTTCTCCTTCCCAGGAGATAAAGCCAGTAAAATCCTCCCCTATTGAAGTCAGTGGCAAAACTCCCACTGAATTCAGGATTTTACACAGCCAAAGAGTTTCTTGCAAATAAGGTATTTAGATACTGCACTCTGGGGTGATATTCATAAATTTAATGCTGTTTCCTCAAAATAAAATTTCTTATATATTAGTGAGCCTCCATGTGGCTCCAACTGAAATGCTTCTCCTTGAAAACTGATTCAATGTCCTGGAACTTAATGCTCTCACCAAAAACCATGAGACGGCAGTGAACTCAGCTGCCCTGGCTGCTTTACACAGTGACAATAACACCACCAGTGGTTTGAAAGGGAAAATAAACAAAAAACCACAAATGAGAGGGCTTGCCTTCCTGCCTGGAGAAATTGGGCAGGTTCAGGTATGTTACACTTGTATAAATCCCATCCAGTGGTGCCAGATGTAGAATTGTGAATCTGTGGGAGCCTTTCAGGTCCCGGGTAGCCTTAATTAGGTACCAGCCCTGGAGTCACATCTGCATGGGCCACACTTTGCACTTAACTCGGGGACTTTTCCAATACTGGGCATACTGTGCTTGTTCAGACCTTTCAGCATGCTTTCTGGTCCCAGGCTAAAGTTCTCTCAGGTCAGCTAAGGCCACTCCTGCATGCGGTTGCCTGACAGGACATGACTTGTCCCCTGGCAGTGGAAAGTTCAGGTGACAGGGTGTGGTGGGAACTGTCCTTTCTGGCAAGGCTCCTCGTGGGGCCAAATCCCTATATATTGGGTCAGAGCCAGTTTACCTGGATTGGAATAAGTAATTTATTTAAGAAGGAAGTAGAATTACTTTGTGCTTAGAGAACCCCCGTGACGCTCCACTGGCAGGGTGTTCATTATTGTTGTGCTACTTGCGTGACATTACACAGCTAGGGCTGCGTGGGTTAAGGTGATGCCGATTAAAAGGAGCTTCTTTATTTTTAAGAGATTAGGCACGTTTCAGCTTGGTATGTCTGCCTTCCATGCAGACTAGTTACTGTACACAGGAAGATGAACAACGAGACAGAAAGATACGGAGACAGATCTATGATATGACTTAACTTTTAAAAAATTACTACAGAGTTTGAATATCCCTGTGGCTGCGTGCCTCTATGGATAACACTCAATGGATCCTGAAAATTGTTCCTCTTTAAGGTGTCTCTGAGTAGACATCCAGAATGAGAAGGTCCACAAAATCATACGTCACATATCTGAGATAAGTATCAGGAACTGCAATTATAGACATATGCATTTTCACATATGCTTACATACACATATATAGATCTGACTGCAGATCTAACTGTAATGCAAAAAGGTAAATTCTAGCTATTGTTAAACTGTATGCCAAACCTACATAAAATGTGCCTAATTATGCTGCATGAGCTCTAAAAATAAAATATTAAGGTAAAATAATACTGTACTCTTTATACAAGTACTTCAAATGGAATACATAATACAAAATATTGATTCAAGAGGGTTGCCGTATTGAAAATCAAATGAGTTCTTGCCATTGCTGAGAGCACACAAGCCCAGTGTAATCAGCCTGTTCAACTAATCATTACAGCAGCGCTGTTTGTGGCACTCTACTTAACAGTCTGTCAGCAATTCCATTAAAAAACTTATTTTTCAAGGATTTCTATTTTGCCCATAAAAAGTTGCTCCAATGTGAAATTAGAAATACATATCCAGATGTGAAGGAAGAGAACTCCCCCACCCCTCCACCCAAGATGCTTTTGAAAGGTCTGATCCTGGGTCACCAAAGACAGCAAGAATTTTGCCTTTTATGTCAGTAGGAGTAGAATTGGGATGAAAGGGTCTTCTGGTGATTAATTGCAGTTAACAGGAGCTTTGCTTTTGACCTTAGCTGAGCTTAGGTTCTCTGATATGTTTTAATCACCAGTGTGTGAAGAACTCTGAGGCGCCTCTCAGATATTTTTTTGCCTCAAATTATAGTTTCCCTTCTGGTATAGCCCTCGGAAAAAGCTTTTCTGATGTGAGACTTTAGTAAATGAAGGCCAATACTGCAGCCCAGATTTCAGGTCCAGTACGAGCTGTTTCCTTCTGTGCCAAAATGGAGCTTTCCTACTATAATGCTTATGCTGAAAGCTGGCACCAGAGGCAGTATACTTCAGGACAGTGGAGTAATGTATTATTTTGAACACTCCTGACTACCTGCAATGTAACATTTATAAGATTTGACATTCAGCTGGACCAGATCCTGAGCAACCTAATCTGATATTGATGTCGGACCTGACTTGCAGGGGTGGAGGTTGGACCAGGTACCTCCTGAGGTCCTTTCCCACTTCCATTACTCCATGTCTCTGGGGAGTTATGCGCAACTCTGTAACATCTGCTGACAAAGAGAGCTGGTCAGAATTCCGTTTAGGGTCAGCTATAAGTGTAAAACTTTCCATTGCTTTAGAACATTTAGAGTCACAGTTTGCTTTCTTCCATTATAGATGTTGTGATCAAGCTTGCTGGAGAAACACCTTGGACTGCTTTTCCATATCCAAAGTGAGTGATCTATCTGACAAGCTGTGGATTCAAATGATTCATTTTTTATCTCTTTGGAGACCACTTAAAACTTTATTTACACAAAAATTAACTTGAATTGAAGTGTAGAAGTGCTTCTGAAAATTTTGCCCTGTAGAGTTACATTAGCAGTGGCACTACAATTGTGTTTCCTTTCATTTTCCCTGTAACACCAAGCTGCTGAAGTTGCATTGGTGTAATTGAGGGTATCCAAAGGTACTTTTTAAAATTTCTTAGACAGTGACTAAGAAATATATGGTAGCTACAAGAAAATAACCAAAATTAAGGTACATGTGAACAAAGTACACCAAAATGTCATAAACCATGTTAGATCTTACCAAGATGCTAATTTACTATTTGCAGTCATATAATATAAATCACACCAGTCTCTTTGCTCAAAAGAAAGTAAAACTGTCAATGTGATGAAAGAAATATCAGTTGCCAAGTAAAAGTAATGAGTTTTTTCTGGAAGCTGGCAAGCTCTCCGAGACAGAGAGGGAAGAACATGACCCTGGGGAAAATTTGAAGTATGATGACTTGGTGAACACTATGACTTTATTTCCATTCCTAAAATGGGACAGCAAGCTTGTATTCAAGTTATGACAGATATTACGCATCATAGTGAGAGGATAAAAATGAACATACATAAAGCTGTGTCACTTTGCAATATGAGATCTATTAACAAGTTTACGTATTGTATAAAAATTAAAAAAAAAATTAATGTATTCAGCTTTATGGAACCCATATCTAGATCTTTTGCTTTTATATTTAATTGTTTACTGTCTCAGGAAGTTTCCTGCATACAGACAAATTTCTAGAGGAAGAGCTTTTCTCAGATTTCACATGACTCTCCTCTTTGTCTATTTACATTCAAACATGTCTGAGCCCTCAGTTACTGCTATCTCCTAGCCATCTTATTTACCTTTAAAACACTTATTTGCTGCCATCCTTGCTGCCATCGTCTCAGTGACCACCGTATGCCTTTGTTGGATTTGATGTTAACCTCTGGTCAGTGTTGAGGTAATTTCTAACCTTGGGAAAAGTGGTTGCTTATAATGCAAAAATGTTGTTCTATTGTGTGGATTTTTAAAATAAATAAATAGATAAACAGTAGCTTCTGTGCTCAGCCACTTTGCAGTCTTACACCTTCCTCCTGAGTCAGCTCCTGTGCTTGTTTGCTCCATCATTATCCTGGCTGAAAAATGTCAGAGTGATGGAGTACCTAGGAGCAGCTTCCCAGAGAAAAAATAAAGGGATTTGCTGAGCGAGCATGAGATGTGTTCCACAGAGAATGCTAATATCTGATGGCAAATCCAGGACAGAAGCAGGTCCCCTTGCAAAGAGGCTAACCACTGATGGAAACACAATTGTCACAGAAGCTAAGGAGCAGAACTACTTCTTACAATTTTTAATTTTCTAATGGCTGTGGCAGGGCCCACATATATACGTATATATGTGTGTATATATATAATGTATGCATATATATATTTATAAGAAAAAATATATTTATACACACACACATATATATTTATAAGAAAACCACATCCCCAAACTGTTAGAAAAATGATAAGGCTCTGAAGTCAAGCCCACAAACCTTAAAGGATGCCAGAATTAAGATCTAGTGGTACATATTTTAAATAAGGTTCCCCTCTGTACGTGGAATGATACAATCTTTAATTACGTGACTACATACTAATTTTTCCACAGGCGAGCTGTGTCCTTCAGCACATGTACGAAGCAGAGTCCTTGGAATGGGGTGAAATTCTTTCCGGTTTGTCTGGTTTTAGTGGAGTTTCCTAGCTGTATTGCTGAACAATTCTTAGCATCTGAAAAACAAAATAATCTTACAAAATTTTATTCCCCCTCCTCAGTCCCCCTCTGCCCTTCCCGTACACAAGTGGGTCAGCTGTAGGACTGGGATCTAGAAATCAACAGTGCGGTCTTCTTTCCATGGAGGGCTACAAGCAGCTACACCTAGCTGGTGTGTGGAGAGCCTGGAGACACACACTGCCATAGCTATCGCATGGGCAAGAAGAGAAGTGGAGACCTCCAGGTGTTTGCCAGGAAATGTGCTATAGTGGCTATCACCTTCAGGGCTTGTCTTAAACCACATATGTCCACTCTTTTTCTTCCCTTCCCCAGTCCTGCCTGCCTCACAGCTCCCTGCTCTTCCTATTTTATGCCTGTTTCTTTATTCCCACCCTCCATTTTCTGAGACGCGTCATCCCCTGATATTGAATTTGGCGTGTTTCCCTTTCCTTAAGCCTTTGAGGCCCCAGACAAATGAAGTTTTGAGAAAAGAATAGAGATATTCCCCTGTCTACTGTTCCCATTTCTGATATCTCAGTAGTAGGGCTAGTAATTGTAGGGGGAAATCCCATTCAGCACCTCCATCCCTAGCGTGACAGTTGTTCAGTGGCAATGCAAGCATTTATTCTACTTGGCATTGGGAACCTGCAAAGAGATGGAGCAGGCTCAGCTCACACATGGTCGTTGTTCAAATGTAACATGGAACATGTCATTCTGTATTAGTGAATTGAAATTTTCCTTTTTCTGTTGAGGTTAACCCTTAGCCAAACTCAACCCACAGCACATCACTGGGGCTAGAACTGGTCTACCTTTCTCTACCTCACCATCATGTTTCAGGTTCCTCGGTTTCAATACAAGAATACTTAGAATTTCCAAAGCAAATGGTTATGAGATTTTTTTTCTAGATGGTCAGTAGTATTTTGCTGAGAAATGTCCAAAATGCTTTAGCTGAAACTTGATAGGCTCATCCACAGTGAAAAACCCTGTGAAGGCTGTAGCGTGGTCATTACAGTTCAGTAACATCAAAAGCAGCTGAAAGTGGGTGGGTTTAGAATGGGAAGTGCTGGGAAATCTTCATTACATCTAACGCTGCATTACCAGCCTGCATCCAGGATGTGTTGCGCAGCTCTCCAAACCATGAGCAGCACTGGGGAGAGAGGGGAGGTTTTAACCATTTATACTCCTGGTAGATGTAGGGCCTGAGTTACCTATACAGGTAGGTGGCAGGTGTGTCCCAAAGCATCACAGCCATGGAGGAGCATTCATCACTACATCTTGTCTACCAAAAAGAGGTGATATTCAGATTAGGGAGCCCTGAAGCTTTCTAACCCAGCTGTAAAACAGCAGGAGCCGGCCTGTAATACATACGGCATATAGCAGGAGTGTGTTCATACCCTCAGACACCCCTTTCAACGATCAAAGGGAGAGTTAAGATTTGTGCCCCACATTACTTTAAAAAGTAAAGCAAAAAAATTTCCTGTCCCCAAGCTGAGCTGAAATGAAGAAGAGAAGGTGTTCTCATGTGTGCTGCTTGGCTTCTTGCATATTAGCTTTTCTGTGGAAATTGGCTCTTTTTACTGACAATTATTATGTTCCACCGATGGCAAAACTGCCAAAATCCTTTGTGGAGGTGGAGAAATTAATTATTTTTGCTCAGGTCTGAAAGCATCAAAAAGGGAAACTTGAAACCTTTGTTCTGTGCAGTTTTATTCCACCCAGCTCTGAAGAATACAGAACGATGCCGTTCACTGGAGAGAGATGTACTGTATTATTTCAGAGGTTTATTGTTACCAATATAATTTGGGAATGTGCTTTGCTCCCTATGGAAAAAAAACTGCTTCACGGTGTACTGTACTTTCTCTTCTGATGTTCTTGGTCCTGCTGGATGCAAGCGATCTGGATAGGACGTTCATTCTCCTACAAAGTAGATCAAAATTATGCAGTGAATGTCTCTTGGTCACTTGATCTTGTTTCTCCCACAGTGGAATCCACAAATAGCTATAGCAATGTCTGCCATCTCCTGTTTCTCTCTGCTTTCCATGATACTGGGAATATTGCAGGTGAAGGGGAGGTGGCTAGCAGGCTTGGGCTTGAAAGGTTACACAAAGCAGGGTGTTTGAACTGTCTTCTCTGTCCTAAACCATTCACAGGCACAAACTGGCATAACAAACCTGATTTCCATAAGGCTCTTGTGTTTGGAAATGCCTAGGGGATGCAGCAGTAGAATGGGATGGTGTAAGGAAACGTGGGGTGTGCTGCACACAGTATGAAACCCACAGAGTTCAGCCTGGCTCTGGCTCCTGGGGACACCTGATTTGGGGAGCGGATTCGCTACCCAAAGATTTGACTACTGATCCCACCTTTGGTCAAGAAATACATCAGGGTGATTGTCTATGAGTACCAAAACACTGCTTCCAGGACATAATGAGACACTCCATGAAATGATGGGGTTGGATAGGGGTTCTCAGGGATATTATCATGCTTCTGGAGATAGACAGGGGTTTTTGGTTTGTTTTTACTCACGTTTCTGACAACAGTAATGTATTTATTTCTCATTACACTACATTTAAGAGATCTTAAGTATCATCTCCAAACAGAGAAAAACATGTTCAATATGAATACAAGGAAGATCCAGGTACTATTCTTCTTCCATCTGTTTTTCAACAGGAACACAAAGGAAATTTTTGAGGAAATCCTGCTTTTAGTCACCTCTAAATAAAGATATCCGGCTGTCCTATGGCTGCACAGTGACACTTCCAGCAGCTTCTACCTATCAACTGTCCTTAACTCCCTCTTACATTACGCCCCAGGCCTTGCTGTTCAGAAGTTCACTTCAACTGACAACAGCAATATGGATGTACTGCAGCTGCCCAGTTGCAAGAAAGGTCCACCACTTAGCAGTTGGCAGGCATCTGATTTTTGTGCCTTGTAGTCACATCACGGTGGTATTGCACACTGTAATGACCACGGTGCCTTAATGAGGAAAACCTCTTGCCACTGACAATGAGACTTTGACAACTTAGAAGATCAATATCCAGTGAGGTCAGATGTCCTACCCAAGACTTTCCATTCTCATGTATTAAAACATTACAGACTCTGGGGGAAGATCGAGGCGGGAAGGAAGACTGCTTTCTTTTTGCTCAGGGTTGAGTGGGCTTTCTTTTTTAAATCTGAGAATGGCAGTCTGTCCCCACCAGCTCTTCCTCAGGAATGCAATCAATGTGATGTGTTTTGTTTGGGATGGAGTTGTCTGTTGGGAGAAGTTACCCCCAAAAAGTGCTTCTAATTGAGTATCACTATAGTTACGGTGGATAAATGCCTGTAGTCCCAATATTTTTTTCTCTTCATAATTGAAGTAAAGTTTCAATCCAGTTTTCTTAAGCTAAAGGCCTACCCGTATTCCTGTGTACTCCTTTATCAAGCCCTAGTACAACAACTTATTTACATTTAAGAGCATTTTTAGTTTTTAATTAGAATAAATGTAGCAATGAAACATTTCATACTGTTCTAAGAGGGGAAAAGTCATGTTCTCCTAAAACCTGGATTTTAATAACTTCAGAGTGAAAGTCAAAATTAGATTAAAAAGAGGTTTTAATGCAATAGGTGCACAAACCAGAAAGGGAAAGTAATTTAACAGGTTTTTTTAGTTTCAATTGGAAACTTTATCATATAGAAAAAGCTTCATCCTTTCCCTTACATAAAGAACTTTGTTAGGAATGTTTGCAGAAGCAAATTTTATGCCTTGCTCATCTCACGAATGGATCTCAATCCCTTGTAACCTTAATAGCAAAGGTTACATAAAGATTGTTCAAAATTCAGTTTTCATAAGGAAAAACCCTGGAGAACAAATGATATTAGTCCCAAGGAAATTACTTTTACTGCACGTATGTGACTGTAACAGACTGAGAACAAAAATCGATGGCTTATCCGCACACAAAGTACCCTTGAGATTATGAAAAAGCAGGGCCTGAATAACTTATTTTACTTTCTGAAAGAGTATTGGGACAAACATAAAACAAAACCAAGAAAAAAATCAACCCATTCCCTGTGCAACGTTCAGTGCTTGCTGCAACCTTATTTTCCCAATATATATTGCAATGCTGCAGAGTACCTGTGCCTAAGGGAACACCAACCTTTTCCTTAGGTGCAGAGCAAGAATGTGAGAAATGCAAGTTTTTGCTCCAGTGCATATTTCCTGAGTGATCTTCAGTAATTCATTTAATCTCACTGTGTATCTATTCCATACTATAAAAGGGGGCCGTTTTTTTCCATTCTTTTCAACAGTGTTGTGAAAATGTATTGTAAAAATTTTAGAAGGCAAACAACCAGTGGAGGTATATGTAATTGTATAGATATATAACTCTTCTTTCTCTCCTTTTTCTGTTTTCTTTTAGATGCCTTTCTTTGTGATTTTAGATTTTAGTCCTGTACTACTCTGGGGTGTCTTGAGAAATAATTGCATTGGAGTTTTTTTCTATGTCAGGGAATCAGGTTTCTCTTCTGGCTAGAAGCAGTATATAGCCAGTGAAATCTCCCCTATAAAGTACAGAGGCTGAGTAGCTTGTTGTACTTTTATATGGTCATTTGACAGGGGAATATTGGTCTGCAAATTGTTGTAATTTAGGTCAGCTTCTGTCGTAAATTCATTTTTTACTAGCTGGTCTGGGCAACAGATTAATGTTGGTTTTGAGTTTCTGTACAGATGACTCAGCTTTGCCAAAGTAATTTGCAGTGTCCTGTATCTTCTGGGTTTCTATTAAGTCAAGTGGGTGATATTAAGGGTGCCCTTCTGCCCAGATCCATTCACAAAGAAAATCTTGGCAATTGCTGTTGTGCCATGGAGTTGTTAAATCAGGGTTACCCAACCTGTAACTGCTTTTACTATAGGCACATAAGAAACAACGCGTACAAGTTAGCGACTCTTTTCTTCAGGTTTGACTCATATAGGTGCAGTGGATATTTTTATATTTTTTATTTGATAAACATTTTTTTCATTGGAAGTTACTTTGGTGCTGAGGACTGGCAAAATGCTTCTGAGACCTATTTGAGCCTATTTAAACATTCAAGCTATGTTGGGCACCATGCCCTCACAAAATGATTTGAAGACTTTATTCAAACACCTTGAACTCATTTTCAGTCTGTGGCCACCTAGGAGCACCCGGCATTTGTCCAGACAGCCAAGTGAAATCATCGTTTGACAGAGTGACTGGCAGCTTTAGTCATTTGAGGTGATGAGTGCGTGTCAGTCTGTCACAGCACCGGCACTGAGCTGGTACCGCATTGGTAGCCCCGGTTTCCTCCCTATTTCAGCCATTCCCTTTTAGTAGCAAGTTTCTTCTTTCGTCTTTCCCAGGCAGTGTTGCCATAGCAACAGTGTCTCTTGACCATCCTGCCTTCCTCCCATCATGGCTACCCGTGTCAGCCTCCTATTAGCGAGGCTGCACCCATCTCATAAGCTCTCCCTTAAAGCTGCTTTTCCAGCACACACACAAAAAGTTGATATACTCTTCTGTTGAGGTGTCTCTGGACACTGCAAGTGGAACCACTGGGCTGGCATCCAGTTTTTATGCTGCATACTAGCACAATTTTCCATGCAAGATGTCTGGAGCAAGTTGCTCTTGAACAGGTCAGCCAAAACTATGGGTACCTGTCAGCATTTGTAGGCAGTGATACAGCATGGTAGACACAATACTCTGGTTCTTTCAGTGTTTGCATTTGTCTTCTTTTAATAAGCCAAGAGTTTTTGTTTTCTGAAGTGACTTACTTATGAGTTTGGCTCGGGGAGCACTTGTTGTTTGAAAAAAAAAAGCCTTTTCAAGATTTCTTAGGTAGATCAAATAGGAACAGCCATTCCCTGCTCCCTGAACATCTCCTCTTCATATTCAGACTTGACCTGATCCTGATGGTCCCCAGGCTAACTTCACCAAAGCTAAACCTGCAACTTCAAAACCACTTCCTATTCCCAGGACAAAGTTTTTCCCAGGTAGATCACACAAAAAGTTATATTGGGACTTGTAAAAAAAAATGTTACTGGTTGCCCCTTAAGCATCTTCCTAAAACCTTTTTGATTTATCTCACTTTTGAAACAGATTGATTCAGCAGCTCTAAATTTCTTTTCTCAATAAGACCCCAGTGGGTAGAAGAACCTTTTATAGGGTTTGATGAATGTATTGAAAGGAATAATTAAAAAAAGGTTTCCATAAATATCTAAATGCATAAATGAATATATTTTTAATGAATTATGCAACAGTGTGTCACAACAGGCTATTTATACAAGAGATTTCCATTTGACACAAAGTAATGCATCTGTTTATTAAAATAAGGTTTGATCGCATGTGTGTTACATGTGCGTACCATTTTATACCGTTTCACAAGGAACAGCAAGTTCGAACTTAAATGATAAGCTTCCATATGTGGTGCAGCTAGTGAACAGGTAAATGGGTCTGAGGTGGATGGAAAAGAATATATGGAGAGAAAATATCTGGGAAGACATGATATAGTCTCTTCTGGAAATCCTGTTAATGAACAATAATTTACCTGAATCTAAGCTGAAACATCTACAAGGGACAGAATTAAGACTGTAAGAGAGAATTGTATGCACAGTAATATGTGTTAGTAAACTGAATTTCCTGTGTATGCAATGGAATCACTGGATATATGGGCCATGGGTGCTGCCTGACATTGCTAAAAGTACTGTCCCAAGATACTGCTGGACCTTATTGTCCAGTAATCCAGTAGATGATAGTAAATGCAAGAGTAGTAATAAAACTAGTTAGAGTGGTAGCCTATTACTCCAAGTGGTAGAGTGGGTAGGATTGTACCCAATATATCTAATAATTTTAAGTGTCAAAACATAATGATAGACTCTAAATTATCTGGTATGAAAGAGTCCTTAGGGAAGTCATTGTGAATAATCCTCTGAGAGTGTCATCTCATTGTCTATAGTATTCAAAAAAGCAAGTTGGATCAGCAAAAAAGGAAAAAAATGAAAACTGGAAAGGAAAACCTTGTGTCTGTACTAAACTCCTTGGTACATGTATATCCTGAACATTTTACAATTGTGGTCATGGTATCTCAGAAAGAACCTCAGTGAACAAAAAAGGTATGGAGAAGGAAAAGAAAGCCAAGGACATAGAATAGCTTGCCTGCTGAGTGAGAATATTCAAAGTGCACTATGTTTTATCTTGGAAAAGTAATAAGCACTAACAAGGGTAACAGAACACAAATGCTGTGAACGGTGTGAATAGGGAATAAGTTTTGTTGTTTCTTGTAATGCCAAAACTAGGGGATACCCAACAAGATGATCAGGTAATACATTTAAGAAAAAAACAAAAAACAAAAAACAACCAAAACCAAACCAACAAAAGAAGTAGATTTTCACTCAGCATTTCACTGAAGTTGTAGAATTCATTGCCACAAGATGTTGTGGAGGTTAAAGTATAACTGGTTTTGTAATGCATAAGTGGATGGAAAATAGGATTCAGCAAATTCATGGACCTAACTCCATCAAGGGCTACTGAATAAGAAATCCAGATGCAGCAGTGGCTGAGGACCTGCTTGGTTTGGTGGGACAGCACACCAGGGGAGGACTGCTCTGTGTTCTTTCCCAGGGCTTCCACCACTTTGAGTTAAAGACCTTTAACGCAACATGGTCTTTTGATCTGATCCCATACAGCTATTCTAATATACTCTCTGATGTGACGAAACAGAGATAGGGTGTTGCCTATGAACATGTTTTTCTCAACAAGGCTAAACAGACTGGGGAACACAGCATTAATGCTCCATTTCTACAGAACTTGCCTCAATTTCTGTGCTGATGGCTTTCTGTAGACACAGCCGGTGTCCAAAATACATATCTAATTGTTCTTTGAGGGTAAGTTTCCCACTAAAGAAAAAAAAAAGTTTAGTTCATTTTAGTATTTTATTTAGCAATCAACTTTTAAAAATAAATTGTTTCAATAATTTTTAAAATTTAAAAAATATTTTTAAAATAAATTATTTCAATCATTTATTTAAGTGAGAGCACATAAGATTTCTAGTTACCATAACTTAGAAATGTCCCTGTCCTATCAAGTAGTGGTAATAAAATGAGAGAATAGGTCAAATTCCTGTAGAACTATACAGAGGTTGAATTTGATTTTCAATAATGCTTTACATCTTTTCCATCAAAGCTCTCAAAGTACTTTGGACTTATATGGCTTAAATCTCAGTTGGGTTTTGGAAGCTTTTTTCCTAAAATATATCACCATAAAATGGTATTTTTTCAAGTTTGTTTTTATAGACTTTTTTCCTCTGTTGCTTTGGGCATAAATTACTTTTCCGTTCCTGGTAACTAAAGTCCTGGGTGGCATTCGCTGTCTGGAAGTAGCTACAGGAAACAGAAAAATTACACTTTATTCTGTTACAGTGCGGTACCTATGAAAGTGTTCATATACATGGCAGTCCTATTGAGACTTTCAGTGAACTGTTACTCTGTTCATTAATTACAGAAGAAAATCAGGTCAAGAAATGGATTCCAGCCCCAGAGATTATTATATTCCTGTTACAGCCATATTGTGCTAAGAAATAGCATACCCCATCTTTTCACTTCAGATAAATTTCAGTTTGCACTGTCAGATACCAATATGCAGCGTGGAAGACTCTAACCTAAGCCAGCCTGTGGACAAAATTTCTCCAGGTAGACATAAAATTATACCAGGAACAAGTCCACTTCATGTACATTTTTCTCCAAAACTAGTCAGAATTTTGCTGTTGTTTGGAATAATAGTAACACAATTCAGCATTGACATCTGCTTAAAGATGTGGATGTTTTTGGTTTTTAATATAATTGTTCTCTGAATGAAGATGTGAATGACTTTGGTTCTTCATTTTGCTTTCAGTTTTGGGGGAGCAAAGGAGCAAGGCATATGGGAGCTCTTATTATGTTTCAACTGTTTATGCTGGGGAACTGTAAGTGGGATGTCACATCCTACTTCATCCGTCATAATGAGTCAACATATGTGAAGAGTTCAAGATGTTCCCTTCAGCAAAGCGAGGCAGTGTGCGCCGGGGAGAACAACTCCATGGTTTTGTGTTCACAAATAACTGTAACTACTTAAGGAAACAACAGAAGTACAAACCTGAACAACATAACGCTCTCCAAGGTCAGATAGCAGTGTCTGGTGAATAATAATGAAGGGTACAATGTGCTAACCTCAACTACTGCTCAGTTTTACTTGGCTCACCTCAGCAAGGAGGAAGAAGTAGGAAAGAGCCAGAAGTGTCAATGAAAATTATTAGCAGTATGCAAAGAGTTTCTTGAGAGAGGAGATTAAACAAGATAAAACTAGCTCTTTCCTTGAATGTATAACAGGTAGCATTGCATGATAGGTCTGTAAGAGATGCATCTACAAAAGAAAGTCCAAGCTCAGGATCGGTGCATCACTAACAGCAAGAAATCAGGCAAGGGAAGTAAGAGACCTGCATGGTTGAGCAGGGACCTTCTGAAAGAGCTCAAGTGGAAGAAGGAAGTTTCCAGTAAGTGGAAGGGACTGACCACTTGGGAAGATTACAAGAATGCTGCCAGAGTATGCAGGGATGAAATGAGGAAAGCCAAGACGTCCTTGGAATTAAATCTGGCAAGGGATGTCAAGGTCAACAGGAAGAGTTTCTTCAAGTACATGGGAGGCAAAAGGAAAACTAGAGAAACTGTGGGCCCGCTGTTGAATGAGACAGGGGCCATGGTGACAGATAATGCAGAGAAGGTGGAATTACTGAATGCCGCCTTTGCTTCAGTCTTGACTGCTCAGGCCAGCCCTCTGGAGTCCCAGACTTTGCAGGTAACAGAGAAAGTCTGGAGGAAGGAGGACTTTTCTTTGGTTGAGGAGGATCAAGTTAGAGATCAGTTAAGTAAACTGGACATCCACAAGTTCATGAGTCCTGATGGGATGCACCCACAAGTGCTGAGGGAGCTGGCAGAAGTCATTGCTAGGCCACTTTCCATCATCTTTGAAATGTCCTGGAGAACAGGCGAGGTGCCTGAGGACTGGAGGAAAGCCAATGTCACTCCAGTCTTCAAAAAGGGCAAGAAGGAAGACCCGGCAAACTACAGGCCAGTCAGCCTCACCTCCATCCCTGGAAAGACGATGGAACAGCTTGTTCTGGGCATCATCTCAAAGCACCTGGAGGAAAAGAAGGTTATCAGAAGTAGCCAACATGGATTCACCAAGGAGAAGTCATGTCTGACTAATCTGATAGCCTTCTACGATGGTGTGACTGGACGGATAGATGAGGGGAGGGCCTTGACTTCAGCAAGGCGTTTGACACTGTCTCCCACAGTATCCTCGTAGGCAAGCTTAGGAAGTGTGGGTTGGATGAATGGACAGTCAGGTGGATTGAAAACTGGCTGGCAGATAGAGCTCAGAGGACTCTGATCTGTGGCACAGAGTCTAGTTGGAGGTCTGTAATAAGTGGTGTTTCCCAGGGGTCAGTATTGGGTCCAGTCCTGTTCAACATATTCATCAATGACCTGGATGAAGGGATAGAGTGTACCATCAGCAAGTTTGCTGATGACACAAAACTGGGAGGGGTGGCTGACACACCAGAAGTCTATGCTGTCATTCAGGGTGACCTGGACAGGCTGGAGAGTTGGGCAGAGAGGAACCTTATGAAGCTCAACAAGGGCAAGTGTAGGATCCTGCACTTGGGGAGGAATAACCCCATGCACCATTACAGGTTAGGGGCTGACCTGCTGGAAAGCACCTCTGTGGAAAGGGACCTGGGAGTCCTGGTGGACAACAGGATGACCATAAGCCAGCAATGTGCCCTTGTGGCCAAGAAGGCCAATGGCATCCTGGGGTGCCTCAAGAGGTGTGTGCCAAGCAGGTTGTGGGAGGTTATCCTCACCCTCTACTCTGCCCTGGTGAGGCCACACCTGGAGTACTGTGTCCAGTTCTGGGCTCCCCAGGTCAAGAAGGACAGGGAACTGCTGGAGAGGGTACAGCAAAGGGCTACAAAGATGATTAGGGGGCTAGAACATCTTTCTTATGAGGAAAGGCTGAGGGACTTGGGTCTTTTTAGTGTGGAGAAGAGAAGTCTCAGAGGGGATCTCATCAATACTTATAAATACTTAAAGGGAGGGTGCCGGGAGGATGGCACCAGTCTTTTTGCAGTGGTGCGCAGTGATAGGACAAGAGGTAATGGGCACAAACCTGACCATAGGACGTTCCATCTGAACATGAGGAGGAACTTCTTTCCTTTGAGGGTAGCAGAGCACTGGAACAGGCTGCCCAGAGAGATGGTGGAGTCTCCGACTCTGGAGACATTCAAAACCCACCTGGACGCCATCCTGTGCAACCTGCTCTAGGTGTCCCTGCTCTGGCAGGGGGGTTGGACTGCATGATCCCCAGAGGTCCCTTCCAACCCCTGTGATTCTGTGATTCTGTGAAAGTCTGACAGAGGCAATGGATGGGACTTTTCTGTTTACTTTGTTATTATACACTAATGCACTGGAGTACTACGTAAATAGCAACTCAAAAAACTTCTATCAGGCTCTTTTCCTAATATTATTCAGCACAAAAGAACCCCAATGGAACTTACTACTACAAGATATTATTAAAACAACACGCTGATAGCAGTGAAAAGAAATGCAGTAAAGTATGAAAAATGGAAGCACTTATTTATTTTCCAAAGGACACAGTTTTATGAGAGCTCAACCCTTGCACTTCAGGAAATAAATTAAGAACTCATTAAGTTGGAACACAAATTAACTTTCATCGTAGTCATAAGGATATTTATTGCTTGAGCTTTGTAACTCTCTCTAAAGCCTTGTCAGACACTGGCCAACACTGGCGACATGTCTGACAGCATGCAACACTGGCCTGATCTGATACAGCAATTTTCCCAAAAACTAGACAGCAGTGGGGTTGGGTTGTTCCTATAATATTTTATCTAATATGCTTGTCAACCACAAAATTGATGAAGTGTGAAGAGGTTATGTTTTTTGGAAGCTTCAGGTACTGAGCTGAGACTGAAATATAGAACAAGGCTTAGAAGGCAAATTCTTAGGATCCAAAGTTTAAGTAAAAAGAACGAAAAAAGTGGTAGACTTGGGATCAGACCCCAGCTGTCTGATCCATTCTGCGTTACATGGAGTTATTCTCAAGAAAATATTCTCTAAAGTGTTATCTAATGATACTGTCACTGGCGAGAAAGGCCCTTAGTTGCTCACCATAAATATACCATGGTTGCTGTTCACAAACAAGTGAGCTTGAGTCTGGTATTGTACAGCTGACCTCCCAGCTCCATCTTTTCACAGCTTAAAAATATGAGCATTTACCAGGTTTGTGCACAGGCTTTGCAGAGTGCACTGAGCAACATGTTACTGCAGCCACATTGCCATGATACATGGAAAGTAAAACAAGCTTGGAGCCTTCTCAAGGTTTCTCAGTGGTGGTGGCAAAGCTGAATGAGGACATCCTTGGGGGGAAGATGATCAGTTCTGATGGCAGTGAAGAGTGGACAAAGGCTGAGATAAGCCACTGAGGAGAACTGGATGATGAAGGCTGGAAAAGGTCTCTTATCTCTCAGCCTATCCTTTTCTGGAAGAAAACTTCATGCTTGTGACTGCTTCCCATCTTGTACTTGAGCTTCTTCCTCCCACCCCAGGTGATCATGTCAGGAGTCCTCTCTCCCTTCTGCAGTAGTGTCCTCCTGCTCTGGCCTCAGGAGCATTTGGTCACCTGAGCTGTTGCTGCTGTGTGAGAGGGAGGGAAGGGACTTGCAGGCGCAAGGCCGCCTCCTGCGGCAGAGAAAGGGCAAACATAAGTAGGTGGGGAGAAGCCAGGCAGGAGAACGGTGGCAGAGGACTTTGGAGGTTGAACTTGGAGGGTTAGCACAATGTGTTGCTCTTTCCTCCATTTCTCCAAAACGGGGACCCTGGGGTGGTCAGCAGACAGCTGCCTTAGGCAAATGCTGATTTTGTCTATACACAAATGCAGTCTTGTACTTGGCTACATTTGTTTGAGCCACAGTCACCTCTTTGGTTTACAGCAATAGTCTGATCTCGCCTTACAATGCCCTGGCACTTTTTTGGGGGTGGGTGGTGGGACTGCGGGGAGGGAAATTAAGGGAAAGGATTACTGCTGCACCCGCAGAAAGCTCCTGCACATTGCCAAAGTTGCTTCTCTGAGACTTAGACAAACATCTTGGAAAAATCCAGCCTCCATACTTGTGTGCATCCCACAGTCAAAGCGCAGGCACGTATTTATCAGAAACCTATCATGTACCAGATGGTAGAATAAAATGCTTGTTTAAACACACTGTGACTTAGGGTAACCTGGCATAGCACATTCTCAAAATATGCCGCATGTGTTTCTTCACAGATCTCAACTAAAATATAGCAATGAATAACTTTTTAAAAATCCTGGCACAACAACATGCCTTTTGTTTCTTACATGTTATCTAAGAGTTGCTGCAGCAAGTACAAGGAATGAATTAGATCTGGAATTGAGCTTCACAATACATGCTGAAAGAGGAGTTTTCTTTTAAAGCATAGGCCTACACCTGTGCAGTGGCTGAAGTCCTGAGGGACTTGTGTGCTGGAACCTACCCAAAGCACTAAACCTCCATTGGGTTATCTGGTTGCTCTCTGCTGCAGGCCAAATCTGTGCCCTTCACAATATTTTGGCCCAGGATGTACACATGAGCTCTGCCTATGCACAGAGGTCTTGGTCAGATGTGGAGAGACCATGCTTCTGGCAGAAGAATTGGGAGCTGTAGTGGGTTCACATTCCCCCATTTTGGGGAAACCATGCCTGTCCGTGTGGTCAAAATACTCTGCCTAGCATCTGTACTTGAAGAACAGTGCTCACTCCCCACCTTATGCAGCTGTGTTGGGCCTGCTTCATGGGTTACAGAATAAGCTCAGAAGCTTCATAAGGCAATGATTGTAGCAATTGTCTTTAATAAGAAAAGCAAAATCTATCAGGGACAAGGCAACTTGCTCTCTGCAACATACCACTGCCTTGTCTTGATGGGTCAAAATTCTGTGATTCAGAGACTCGGATGAACTCCCCGAAGCTTTAATCATTGAGAGTCTGCAATGTATTAGGCACCAGCTTCCTTGGGGGTGAGCTTCTCCGGGATTTTGATCAAATCAGGTACTCCATAAGAAAATGTTTCTTATGGAATTTTGACATGTACACTCCCATAGTTTCTTACTTACTTTTCTCAGTTGCCAAATATTCAAGTAAAAAGAAAACCAGAAAACATTGCACATGAATATTTGGTACAGGTTTGACTGTTTTCACTTTTCTCTCTATTACATAACTGCTTTTCCCTTCACTTGGAAGAAGTGTTATTACTCACATGTGATTCATAATCCTCTCCCCCACCTCCCATCTCCACTTTCCCTCCTCAGCATGATCTACTAAATTTTCTGACAATGTTTTTTGAATTGCTTTCCATGTCTGCTAATGCTGCAGAGGGAATACAGACAGCAGAGAGCAAGCGGGTCTCTACTCTCACTTGCCTGTTTTCTGAGGAATTATGAACTAAATCTTGTTTGCAGAATCTCCACCTCAAATAATGTCCAAAGAGACTTTTACACCTCAGATGGTCTTCCTTATAGCAAATTTTGGTTGCCAGATTTATTGGTGTGATGCCCATGCTAGAATCTGCAAACTTGGCTCTCAGAATCCAGCAGGTGACAGTCAGAACAAATCTCTCTGTAAACAGAGTGGGCTGGATCTGAATGCGACTGCAAGACAATAAACACGCAACTCTCCATGCAGTTACTTGTACACAATCTCTCTCTAGAGAGAAAAAAACACAAAACTTTTCAATCTGTCAACAATAGTTTTATCAGTAGTCAAGATTTCTTGTGAGTAGTACCCCATTCTGTCAAGCATATGGTCAACAACTTGCTGTGTCAAAGGAGCAATAGCATGTGGCTGTGAAATGCAAAAAACATCACAGGATCAATTAAAGCAGAAGGAATATAAAACAACCAAAAATGTATTGTAATGTTCTCTTCTGCCAATGCAGGGCCCAGTATAAAATCTGAATTTTCTAGATTCCATTTAGTCTTTTAACCTACTTGATTACCTTTCTTTCATTAAAACCACTTAATCTTTGCCTTGTAATTTGCATTGCTTTGTAGATTTTTTTTTTTTGTCTGTGTGTCACCACTGCTCTTTCCCTGTAAGCTAAGCATATGTAGTGTAAAATGGCTTGCCACTATCTGAAGGTTTTTTTTTTTTTCCCTGGCTCTGAGAATTAGAAATAAAGATATCTCCTTCAGGTGTCTGCCAGAAGTGTTGTAAAGACGATGGTTTGGGACCAGAGGACAAAGAATAGCATCTTGATACTCTCTCAAGCCTTGTATTCTGTGACCTCTGTGATTTCACTTTTCTTCATCTGTAACTACAGGGTGGAAGAGGAAAACATGCACAAAATCCAGCATTTTTGCATTTAGATTTTAAACTGATGACTGGGCACTGCAGACTCTTCTCAGATTTGTGCTGTGTAGGACAGGGTTTCATTAGGGGCTGAGGACACTATGGCAAGGGAAAGCCTAACAGGCGGGGTGACCTTACAGATGTCTGTGATCTGATGTTTTCTCTACGAATTAGAAACCCCAGGGAAGAAAGTAATTCGTCAAAGTGCTATTCAGTAGATAATTTTCACATTAATTGTGCCAGAAAGAAAAGAAAACAAGTCATACTATCAAGATCAATACTAGGATGGGATTAACTGATTGTTTCTCACCAACCTAATTCATAAACAAATGAAACACATGGAATTATTGATAAATGGTGTTCATGAGATTAATACTGCATTCCTATCCCATTTTGCGTACTAAATGAGGTTGCTGAAATAGAAAAATAGATCTACACTTTGAAATAAAGCAATGTTTATTAAAGTAATTCCATATAAATAAAATACTAATTAAACCCAGCAACTTATAACAATACACAGATGAATAGCACTTCATGAAATGAAAGGCAAATGAGTGAAAACATATATACTATTGAAATATGGCTGTTACTAGTTTTAACAATATTTTCTTTTTTATCTGAAAGAATATTGTTTTTTCAATTTTCATAAAGTGCAGAGCATTCTGGTCTATGACTAGGTCTCTTGGGCACTGCAGTAATTAGTAGTGAATTAGTAAAAGAAATAATGAGTAATGTGGAAGCCAATGTCTTCAATAAGAAATAAAATACCATAGTGGAATTATTTAGCCTATTACCAAGAACACAGAAAACTTCAAAGGGTATTTTTATTCCATAGTTGCAAGACAAGAGTAGATCATTATTAACATAATTTATTAATCAATCTTAAAGGGATAATTCAATAATATACTTTTATTTAGTGAAGTAAACCTGTCTCAAGCAATATTATTATCTAATTAATATCAAATATCCTTAAAAATAAAGAAACAAAATAAAAACAAGTAGATTGGCTAGTACGATATAGTTAAATTAGTAAATAGTTTCTGTTAAGAAATGTTCTTACTAAGTCAAAGTATATGATTTAGAAATAACATTCAAGGTCATTTGCCAGTTACTGCTCAAGGTCATACAGCATCCTTATGTGCATATACCAGAGAAGGTAAAATAATTTTCAAGAACGTTGAGTTACAATAACTATGTATTGTATGAACATCAAAATGGCTAGAGGAGGTCCAATTTAATATAGGATCAGTGTTAAAAATACTGGAAGGTAAAAAATCAGTCCACTTAAGTACCATATAAGGAGAAAGTTGGAAGTAATTAATGTGAAGATTGATTAAATGCTTGCAGCAAGTGCAGTGAGGTGTTTGTATACTGCTTGTGTGACTTTGAAGATTAGAGATGCTCTCCCAAAACATTGTCAAATGCAAAGCCCATATGACAAAAAGGAATAAACACTGACCAATTTAAGGTACAGAAAAGAAAATCAAATACAAAATTCTGAGCTTTTGTTATTTAGTTAGAGTAATCACTATCTGTTTTAATTACTGAGCCAGAATGGAAATATAGCAAAATTTAAAAGAATGTGGTATTTGTACACATTGAATGGCTTCCATAAATAGAAACACAGAACACATTGAAAATGGATGTAAAAATGGATTCTACTTTTTATTCAACACAAGCATAAAGGTTTAAGCAAGAGTAGGAATTATGAGAAAATTCTCCTTCCTTTGCCCCTCAACCACACAGAAGATAGCTATTAAAGGGAGAGAGCTTTTTTTTTTTTTTTCTTTTGCATGTGTTACTTGATGTGCAAACACAGGACAAAAGAGGGGCTGAGAATGAGCTAAGCTGAACTTGCAGGAAAAGAATGGTGCTGATAGTGCTAGTAAATCCTTAGCTATGTTTAAATTGGTAATTAGTTTTAGTATGGCTAGTGTCATAGTACTATGGCAGTACTATGGCTTAGAAGTATGGCTTCAGTATGGCTAATTGTCATGACACCTTCAGTGTCCTGACAATGCTGTGACCTTTAGAATGAAAGGTAACGCTAAGACAATAAACTCAGAAAGGTATGACATAATATATACTACTCTAAGCTTTATACACTGCATATTATTGTCAGGCAAATGCACTGCAAGAATTATGACCTCTTTGTACTTTAGCAATAATAAGACCAGTGAATAAGGTAACTTAGTAAATTAGGGTATGATTAAATGCAGCTTAAAAGACAAAATACAAATCATATCTTATGGTTGCAATACGCTCTGTGTATTGTATGTGTAACAGAGACAATTAAATTAGTCACCAAAGCAAATATGTCTTAGATATCAGATGTAAATCCTATAATACATCCTGATTATTGTCTTGAAGACAACATTTAAAAAATCTGGAGACTGCTTTGGAGTAGTGTCTTTTCTCTTTTGCTTCTGGCATGGCCTTTTCAGTTAATACATGGAATGAGAATTCTGCACAGAAATCTGTGGAGGCATACTAAGGGTATTGATTTTGGATATTGCTGAAATCAGAGCCTGGCAGGAGTCTGAATTTTTGGAACATGGATTTGGATTCCAGTCAGGTCACTGTTCTAGAAAAGCAGTTTTTCTCACTCTTCAAGGACAAATTTTGACTTCCTTTGAAGTGCAGAAATTCCCAGTGGAGTCTTTTATTAATAAATATTGATTCATCTTCTCTCTGTCCTTTAGAATAAATTGCAATAGTCCCTCCCTTAGCTGTCCTTGCATTTTGTCATGTGGTTGTCAGTTTATGTTCATGCCTCTGATTGTCAGGAAAGTACCGAAGTCACTGACTCTGTTAGTCAGAGTCCTAAATAGGTTTTGAAGAAAGTGTCTCTTCCTTAGAAGAAGACCATCAAAGGACTGAACACTTCTTATTTGTATTCAGTAGCAATTCAAGGACTTTGTCAAGTCAGGACAATTCTGACCTCAGCACCTTTTGATCTTTAGGTGGTGAAATTGGGCATATGCATCTGTTCTTGGATCACTTTTAAAATTGATCAAAATTCCACCCAGTGGTATTAATACAAAGCTCTTCCTTCAGCCTTTTTATATTGATATTTTTTAATTTTCTTTAAGTTTAGCAATGAACCCAGTTTTGATTCTGAACAGTGAGTCCACCATTTAGGCAGGGTAAGTGGCTCTGCATATTACCTACACCTCCTTTAGGTAGCATCTAACTTTCAGAAAAGCTAAACTTTTTATGCATTACTCTTCTTTACCTGGTAATGTTTTTAAATCTAATTTAATACTGTTAATTGAATTATATCAGGATTGAAATAGTATTAGAGAATTATTTTTTTCTATGGGAAAATTTGGATCTGATAGTGTAACATAATAATTGCTTGAAATCTAGCATTTTTTTTTGAGTTTACCTAGCTTTCACTTGGGCTAGAACATCCCACTTTGACATAAATGTAGAAGGGCTTAATTCTACAAACTAATTTTAGTCTCGAAGAAAGAATTCTAAATTCACTATAAAAATTAGCATTCCACTTACTCATAGAATCATAGAATCATAGAATTATAGAATCATAGAATCAGTTATGTTGGAAGAGACCTTTAAGATCATCAAGTCCAACCATCAACCTAACACTGCCAAGTCCCGCTAAACCATGTCCCTAAGTGCCACATCTACTCGTCTTTTAAATACCTCCAGGGATGGCGACTCAGCCACTTCCCTGGGCAGCCGGTTCCCAGGCTTCATAACCCTTTCAGTGAAAAAATTTTTCCGAATATCCAATCTAAACCTCCCCTGGGGCAACGTGAGGCTGTTTCCTCTTGTCCTATTCCTTGTTACTTGGGAAAAGAGACTGACACCCACCTTGCTACAACCTCTTTTCAGGTAGTTGTAGAGAGTGATAAGGTCTCCCCTGAACCTCCTTTTCTCCAGGCTAAACCACCCCAGTTCCCTCAGCAGCACCTCATAAGACTTGCTCTCTAGAACCTACACTACTCCAGGAACCTGCTAGACTCTTTCCTCTCCACTGTATTCTATTTCCAGCAGACATCTGCTAAGTTGCAGTCCCCCACAAGAACAAGTGGTAGTGATTGTGGGACTTCTCCCAGCTCTTTATAGAATATTTCATCTGCCTCTTGATTCTGCTTGGGTGGTCTATAACGGACCCCCACCATGATACCGGTCTTATTGGTCTTTCCCCTGATTCTTACCCGTAAACACTCAACCCTTTCATCACCAGCATTAAGTTCAAGACAATCAAAACACTCCCTACCATACAGGGCCACTCCAACATCCCTCCTTCCTGGCCTGTCCCTTCTGAAGAGTTTAGAGCCATCCATTGCAGCACTCCAGTTGTGAGAGGCATCCCACCATGTTTCCGTGATGGCGACTGTATCATAGTTTTCCTGCTGCACAATGGCTTCCAACTCCTCCTGTTTCCTGCCCATGCTGCATGCATTGGTATAGGTGCACTTCAGTTGGGCTATTGATCCTGTCACCTTTTTTGGGGGGGCAAAGCTGTAATTCCTACGTAACCACTCTCAGGCACTTCCGTTGTTTCTGACACATCAATAACCCTTGTGCCTTTGCTATTGCATGGCACACCATCCCTTACCTCCACTGGGATGGCAGACTGAAGGACCTCCCTAGCACACCATCCCTCAAACTTTGATGTGCCACCACCAGGCTTGTCTCTAGTGAGCATAATTATATCCCCTTCCCCTTTCAAATCTAGTTTAAAGCTCTTGCAATGAGCCCTGCTAACTCCTATGCAAAGATCCTATTCACCCTTTAAGACAGGTGTACCTCATTTTCACCACCAGACCTGTTGTTGTGTAGAGCAACCCATGATCAAAGAACCCAAGCTTCTGCCAGTGAGACCAGGCTCAGAGCCAGGTATTGATCTGCTTGCTCTTCCTGTTCCTTCCCTCATCGTGCCCTGCAACTGGAAGGACAGAGGAGAGCACTGCTTGTGCTTCTGATCCCTTAACCAGTCTTTCCAAGGCCCTGAAGAACCTCTTGATTGCCTTTGGACTTCTTGTTGCCACTTCCTCGCTGCCTGCCCGAAAAATCAATAATGTATAATAATCCGAGGGCCGTACAAGGGTAGTAGGAAGCTTTCTCTTCATATCTTTAACCCTGGCCCCAGGGAGGTTGCAGACTTCCCTGAGAAGTAGATCCAGTCTGCATATTGGGCCTTCTGTTCCCCTCAGAAGAGAGTCTTCTATGACAATGAGCTGTTCGACTTAACCTTGGTGACTCCTCCAACCTAGATGAACCATTGTCCTTGTCATTGTCCAGTTCCACTTGCATTGGAACCACTTTGCATTGGATAATACCCTTGGCATTATCCTAGATAAGTCTGAAAATACCTGCAACAATGTTCTTATTTATGTTGCTAATAATATCTCCTAACTCAAATTCTCAGTTTTCTCTGACATTTAGTAGTAAATTGTTCATGCTGAAATCCATGTTCATCACTTCACCTAGAAGACCCATGTTTGCTGCATTTTGAGGGGCCCATCTTGCTGAGGCAGTAGAAACATGCAGCTTTCTATGGCCAAAGGCACACAAGGGAGTGATGTAACTGCTGTCATAACCAGTGCTCTTAACTCCTCATCCTGAATGACAGGTATCTACTTATGGCAGGATTGATGGGGAGCGGAACTGGATATAAAAATGAGACTGTCCATAGCAAGATGTCTTCCTGTCTTCAGGTTTGTATGACTTTGTATCCTCTCCTTAATCACGTGTTATTGTAAAATTGGTAAGAATAATGTATACAGCTTCCAGGACTTCTAGCAATATTACATCATGGAACTTTGCATAAATTTATAGTTCTTATAGGGTAAGAATTTGGGAGTGTTGGCTGGTCTTTTAATACAAAAACTATTTGTGCTTTTATGTTTGTGTGACTGTAGAAGAAAAAACTCTTGAGTGTTTACCACACTAATCTCAAAATCTGGGAGCTTCTGTGGAAATAGCACTTCCTTGCACGTGTTTTGAATCACAGGGAGAGTGGCAGACTGGCTGATTAGTTCATAAAGAGAAAAACTTTCCCCCAAATAAAGTAGAATGACTGTTTGTTTTGGTAATTCCTAGCAGCTTGGAGGCATGCCTGTAGCCAGTCACATCATTTGCGGCTTCCTGGGTGCATTTGTAAGCACTCATCATAAAAGGTCTCATTCTTTTTGGTACACAGAATCGTGAATCAAAGCATTCTTTATACAGCTCTTGAAAAGATGCTATTGAAGTTGTGCTTTAAGAATAACTATGGTTGAATCTTTGGTCCATTATATCTTATCGGAGTATTAATGAAGCAACACAACCACCTAAACAGTCAAAGCTGAAATTAGGCATGGAAAGAAAAGTGGAAGAGTGAAAGACTGTCCTTTCTTTTCTGTCTTTTGGAATATTTTAAAGAGACTATTTGCAATCAACAACAACAATATATTTTTCTCCTAGAAAAGAGTATTTGCAGAGGTCTAAGGGCTTTAGCTTAGGTTGCAAAAACTCCCAAATAATAAAAAATCTAATACTAACCTTCATGTGAAAAGGACGGTTGTGTATGAGACTCAGTTTGGTAGAGGCATACGTAATTGAGATCCAGTTGTTTGCTAATATAGCTAGTTCATTTTTTCCAATGTGGAGAATGGCAAAATTTCTTATTACTCAAAAACTTTGTACCAGTGACATCACAGGAGCCTGTTTCATAGCAATTTCACAGCTCTTGAGATGTGTTGTTCCAATGACTTCATAGGCCATACCCATTCTGCATCCTGGGCATTGGGTAGACTGAAACCTCTGCACACGGAGACATCACAAGAATACGGCATGAAGAAACGTGACGCAGGGAGACTGAGCTCAGGATCTTCTGGCAAAGTTCCCCCCAGGTAGGATTCCATTCCAGACTTGCAATAAAATATCATCTTTCCCCAGGGTGTTTGTGGTTGAAATAAGCCTGGTGAGCTGGTTACTGGGGTGTGTGCCCGCTACAGTCTGTGCATCGTCACTGGCTCAAGAAACTAGGGAACTTGACTTTTATCAGGGCAGTAAGTGCAAAGACTATTTGAAGCTGCAAATCAACGGATCCCTGAACATGTGCCCTCAATAACAGCACATGTTGCAGAAAAGGCAAGTCCTTTGGCATGTCTGTCTTCTCTCTGCAGCATATTAGCTTTGCTTGTGCTACGATTTGAGCAGTTGCTCATTTTTCACATATTGCATCTGGAGTGACTCCAAGGAAACTGGGAGAAAGTCTCATTGACATCTGGTTGCTGACATATTAACAAGGACTTTGGCTTCCATTTCTCACTTTCTTTCCTCAAATCTTTATATTGTTGAAGAGTACCAGCGTGAGGATCAACAAAACTTTACAGGTTCCTGCAAAATCAGGAACTGTAAGAGCTGGTCACAATTCACAGGGTGTTTCTGCTCCATTACATGGTAAAATATACTCTTCTCCTCATGTTTTTTGTGCAAATATTGGTAGAAAAAGAGCTTGCAATTTGATTCCTTCAAGTGTTTTTGTTGGGAGAGCTCTTGATGCATATGTTCACAGAGAGTGAACATAAAAGGGGCCTGAGGATAGACAAAAAATCTGTTTGACTATCTGACAAATAGTTACAGAAACATTTTGCATATTTACCCATCTTCTAAAGGAAACATATTGCTATGCAACAAAAATATGTTTACTGTAAAATGACATAGACAGTAGCACTCAGAACATACTTGAAAGAGTTGGATTTTGTAAGCAGCTCATTTGCATAGAAACACAAGAACATTTGAAGCCTATGAGACAGCATCAATGGATAAAAGACATACATTGGGACCAGTCTCCATTAACCTTAGGTTTGTATGGTTTTCTTTTCCTCTCAGGACTATTTGTTTAACTATGAAATCATTCTGTGTCCTTAAAAGTATAGTAACTGCCTTGCCACCAGATTAGTCTAAATTCCTCTTGAACTGATGTTGCTAAATTTATATAACTTTGTTATATCACTGGCAACTTATATTTCCATCACTTCATGCAAAATAAATTAGTTCTCACTTATGGGATACTGCTTCTTCTCAGTTACAGCCTGAGACCTGCCGATTTTTTACTTAGTTATCCCAATAGATTGTTGGCATTCATATTCATATTTTCTCTCTTCTCAGCCAGGCTGTGCCTCAATGAGGCATCAAACCAAAGCCAAATTGATGTAGCACATTCAAATTTCAACCTTGTTACTGAAGAGAATGCCAAGAGTTTAAAAAGCGTCAGGCCTTTGAGACTGAAGAATAAGATGCTGGAAAAGAAAACTTTCAAACTCAGCAAGATGATGACTTTTACCTCTGGGAGTTCTATGTAAAAATCTCTAAGTAGCTAAATGAAAGATGTCCTTAAGCACTAATGATAATAGAAGGGTAAATGTAGCTATTATGATGCATATAAAAAAATGAAAATAATTTCATTATGTAATTAAGTGACTAAAATCCTTCTTCCCAATCCAATACTCTAAACTGCTACATGAGAAAACAGGCTTTGAAAACCCAACCAACACAAGTTTCAGTTACTTTTAGTTAATGTGAGCTTAAATATATTATGCCCAAGGTTTTGTTAGCAGAAAAGAGAGATTTTGACCTCTGGACAGCTATGTCAGATCATGCCTGGGTTTAGAGCTGAAAGTTGTTACTCTTTTTATGCAGCTGTGTAGCAGTTTCTCTAATTTCATGTATGTTTTTGTAGAAAATGCAAGCTTTTTCTGCTGGTTGCAGTGCAAGAAGTGAAGGCTTCCTGTTATATTGGATTGTACAGCTCATGGACTTGCAAATTTGAACTTAAAGGTAAAAATAGAAATGTCTCTTAGATATTACTTTTCCAGGAAGCATCTAGATTCTTCAGTGGTATTTGTTGAGGCTTCTGCTATCCCTGCTCTGTGCCTTAAAAAGGGACAGTAGAGCTGTTTAAGGCTGAACAGGAGACTGGATGCCAATCATCTAAGCAGGTAAAGTACTGAAATGGTACATGGTGCATGTCCACACTGGAGAAGGTAAGAAACAGCAAGCTAACATTGTCACAAAAAATATTCATGTTGGCATGCATGCTACGGGCACAATGTTCTGACAACACATAGAAACAAAATGGCTGCAGAAGTTGCAGCATGCCCATCTTTGGAGATCTGTAAGAACAGATTGAACTACTATCTATTAGTAGTAACGAGATATTAACAGTGACCCTATTTTGGAATAGGGACAATCAACTGGATTACTTTTCATATTCCTTTAAAGTTGTGGTTTACTATGATTCAAGGTCATCCCTGTCCACAGCCATGCTTTCTTTATCCCTAATATTCACACAACAGTTAAAAAAGTTGTCCAGTATATATGATAATAACTGATCTATCTCTAACTAAGATTATCATGACAGTTTAAAGCATAAGGTAAGAATATATGTTAATAATAACAAATATGAAACATCGGTAATCTAAAATTAGGCCAAGGAAGCGCAATTATCATCTTTGTTACTAGTAGAACCAGTGTCTCAAGGCGCTTTCTTTTTCTGTTTATGGGGTACATCTTGTCTGCACCAGCAATACTTTGTGAAAGTGAGTTTTAGCTGAGAGACATTTCATTTAGAGTAAATATTGAAACGTACAGATGCTTGCCTGCAGCTGTACAGAAAAGACAAACAGCCTCCAGACAAGCCAGCCCCACGGAGCTTTTTACTTGCTTAGTTTTAGCAAGATATATGAATATCTACGCAGATAGAAAATGAGAGCTAGGATGAGACATTAATAGAACTCACTGGGGATTGGGGCCCTGATGTTGCCAGAAGCGAAGTCCCTCCAACGCTCTGTGCAGTGGGGGAGACATGAGGCTGCACAACGCTCTGCTGAAACAGGCCATAGAGAACAAGATCCATCAAAGCCCCATCTTGGCAGTGTCACAGGCTGGAAGGAAGCCAAAAGGTTGTGCAAGTACCTAGAGAAATAATGCATGGAAAGAAAACAGGAGGGAAAGCCTGCTCTGTCACAAAATGCCCTAGATATATGTTAGAGAAGAAATTTTGCTTCTGTAAAGAGCCGTGCATTTGTACCCCAGAAGTTGTTTTGGCCCTGGAATAGTCCAGTTGAATTTTTCCTGGTATGGATGGACAGCAGAATTAGGCTAATGCAGTAAGCCTGGTCCTCAACTTTATTTCATTTCCACTGGCTGGACCCAGTGTAAGGTCCCTGTGGGCATCCCCACTCCTGGAGGTTTAGCTGCTGGGGCGCAGGGCCAGATTACACGCAGTGCAGCTGAGGGCTGGCCCTGCCAGAGTGCTATGCTGGCCCGTGACTCCCTGGGGTCCAGGACCATCAGGGGATCCCCATGATGGGTAGCAGGTCAGGGCTTGGCATCCAGGGCCCATCCCACCACCCCAGCCAGGAGCAAGGCAGCCAGGAAACACTAGGGGACAGCCCCAGCTGTGGCCATTGGGCACCTCTCTGGGGACAGAACGGGATGTTATCCCATGGGTGGGGTCGGGATCAGACCCATGGAGGGAACTGGGGTCAGACCTACCTCCTGCCTCATCACCACAGACTTGGCTGATGCCCGGCTGCCAGGTCCAGCCTTGCCACCCACGGGAGACCCACAGTCCTGGCCTGTGCTGTTGCCTGACACTCAGCCTCTCTTTTCCTCATGGTAACAAAGCTTGAGTGGTTACACAGGTTTAGTCTCATCCAACTGGTGGTTAAAATTAGGCAGTCGTGACTCGAAATTCCTCTGTTCTCTTCCTTTGTAACCATGGCTTCTTATCCAACCACCGCTGCTGTGTCCAGCTGTGATGCTTGCCTCTGCATCTCTCCTTACTTCTGTGAGGACACATTTCAGGCACAAACATCCTCCGAAGTACTCATCGAAAGGTGATGAACCAACTGCAGCTTCTGCCTACCTTCGTCTTTATCGATAGTGCCATTCTTCAAAACAACCTCAGCCCACGCCACAGCGGCCTTCTCCATCGTTGCCACCCCTAAGGAAAAGAGATGCACCACGAACCCTTCTCCTCTCTGTTGGCTGTCTCAAGTGTGGGCTGCTGAAGTTTTAACCTCTAATCTGCTGTGGGAGTTTGATTGACAGACTCTAGCTCTGACACAGGAGGCCAAAAGCCTTTGAGGAATATGACTGTCTTGCTTATTAAGCCTGTCCAATTCCAGCCAACGAGTACACAAACTAATCTCTGATAATAGCTACGTAAAGGGTCACTGCTTCAAAGAAACAATGTGATCCAAGTGTTCCCTCGTGTTCCACTTCTCCATCCTCTTTTTTCCCTTTGAACTGGAAGACAGTGGGCAATAGGGATAATATTTCTTTGTGTATGTGGAAAACACCTTACTAAGAAAACTAATTTATTCAGACAGAAATATCTTCCTTTTTCTAGATATGCAGAAAATCAAATGCACGGTGGAGCAGTAAGTGGAAAAGGATGGTTTTTCCTTGGTTTCAGTTTATTGCAGTGAAATTCACTGCTGTGCCAGAAGTAATGTCACAGTAATGAGTAATGTCACAGAGGTCCCAGGTAAGTGCAAATTTTGGGTGGATATCATGCCATATTTACTGTGAAACAGAATCACTGTTCTTAGAAAGGTTGAAAATGAGCTCTTCTACAAAAGAGTGTATTTTCCTCCCTTGCAAGTATCATACATTTTGACATGTCGAAAGTTGAAAAGAAGAAAAAAAGACTTGTGCATCAGGAATATATAACTTCATTATATCCTTTCTGCCAAAGAACATTCTATATGTCAAGAACATGCTATTTACCTCTTGGGTGGCAAGAGGAGAAGAGTTCCTCAGATGAGTTGGAAATAATCTTCTGGAAGGTTTCTTCACTGAAGTTGCAGTCAAACAAAGGTATTTTTGTTTCAGAGACAATGTAGTAAACCAAAGCAGATTTTGAAGTTGTGTCAGTTTCCTGCAGTGCTCCATAGCTCTATGTAATATGCATGTAAGGGGCTTCAGGCTTCCCTTTAAAATCATGGCTGGAAGACCAGCATTTTTTGCAGTCCCAGGTCTATCACTTCCTCTGTGCTCAGGGATTTTCAGGACTTACATGATTCTAGTACAGGTCAATGACCTAAGTGCTAAGGCTTATTTCTCCGTTATGGATAATTTAAAAATCATTCAATATGAAACAAAATCAAATTTTGAAACCACTGAAAATATTTACTATCTATTCAACATCTTAAAAATTTTGTTTGCTGTTTTCCTGTGGTACTGTCATTTATTCAGCAACAGACTCAGTGGTCCAACCTAACAGATATTGTGGTGAGCTGGTTTTCAACATGCCTTCAAGGTGCTCTGGGATGTGTGTGGGTGTGTGGGTGTGTGTGTGTAAGCATGTTTGTGTACACTCACCTGAAAATATCAGTATGTTTGGTGTGTGAGCATTAGCAGAAACATAATTCATTCTGTCACCGATGTGAGAAGCTGCAGTAAAGTATGTGTAAAAACCTATTGGATAAATACATTTTGTGCCACAAAATTCTATCACCTGCAAAGGCAGGTGTTAATGCTTCAGGAATACATACACACCATAGACAGTGTTGCAGACTGCAGAAACCTGGAGTGTGTTTATGTTCCTGTAGCTCTTCCTTTAGCATTTGATTATTCGCTCAGGGCCAGTGTGTTGCTGCTGTTTATCTATATATTGACACAATTGGTTCCATGTAGAGCATTTGCTTGTATCTAACTTTTTTTGCAAAGACTATTTCACGATGATGCCAGTGGGGGTGGGGGCGTGAGAGAAGGAGCAAGAGAGAATATTTTTAATTAGTTTTGTGTAGGCGGGAGGGAGAGGACAGATGTACATCGTAAATGTATATTTTTTTTTACATTTTTCTTGTGATATCAAGCAGCAAATAGACTAATCACAACAGTCCAGTAGCTTTATTTGTGCTGGTTTTGGAAGATTTGGCACTGCTAAGCACCCTTATGATGCCTTATTGTTGTTCCTGCGTGACATTCCCTGTCCTTGACATCTCCCTTCCCTTGAATCGATGATGACTGCCATCTTAGCCCTCAGGCTTCTCCACGGCTGCTTTCAACTGAGCTAGCCTCATCCGTTATTTCTTGCTGCCCTACTTTTGCCCCTCACCACCTCCTCGTTTAAAGTCTACAGCAACTTTAATTCAGCTCACAAGCGTGGCTGCTGTGGAGAGCTTTTTTGAAAGGCAGGAGGTTTGCGCACCCGGCTGAATCTCTGGTGGAAATTTCCTTGCTCTGGTGCGCAGGGTTGGCAGGGTATCGAGGGGGCCAGCTGCAACCAGCCTGCACCCCTTCTACGTGGTCTGACACAAAATGGCAGCTTGAGACGAGTGCGGTCACTTGCCTGGATAATACGTTTAAATATAAAAGTGAAAAATTAATGGTAGCAATGTAGTTTCTTGGTGGATATGGCTATCATGAGGTAATCGCACCCATGGGGGATTAGAAGCACTCGTTTATTCTTGGTGCTTGATCACACCCCAAGGATGTGATTATCCCATGCCAGTAGTCATATTTCTTGTTATGTCTTATTGCTTAATTGCAACATCATACCAGGAAAAAAAAAAAAAAGAAAAAAAAAAGGAAAAAAAGTACAAAAGAAAAAAATAGAGATCAGGTGAGATATTGCTGCAATCATCGTAAGAGACTATGGTAGTTTCTGAGCTGCTAGCTATGTATATTAATTAACCCTTCTCAGAGAAAATCCACAGAAGCGTACTTTCAAGAGAGATTCCCCCCACATCCCACACAAACAGATATGTGGTATAGTCTCTCTCTTGGTATCTCATGCACTGCTCCAGGCTCTTGATGTCAAAACACACCAGCTGAGAATGTAGGATAAGAACAGCCGTAGGCTTTCGTCTGGTCCTCAAGACATTTCAAATCTATACTTTCCTGATTAGTATAATACCCTGTTTCATCAGGAGCACAAATATTTTTTCTCCTGGTGTCCAAATGGGCAACTTTTACAGCAGTACGTGAAAAGCCTTACCACAAAGAAAGCAGAAAAACATAGAAAATTCACCTGGGAGTCCGAAGCTCTAACCTATATTTACTTTTTCCATTGTGAGAAACATTTAAACAATTCCTTAACATTTATAACTGCACATCTATTTGAAATAATTGAAACGGAAACGTTAAAAGAAATTACATTTTGGTAATCCATTTACAATGGTATAAATTGCTTCTCATAGCCAACTGCCAGGCTGGCTGTTTTATTTAATAACTTTAATGCTGAGGTTCCCTGAGGCAAGGAGACAGTTATCCCACCAACTGCAGAAGGTTTTACTGAAGTGTCCCCTGGCTATTGTCCAGGGACTGTGAAGGAGCTCAGCTAACAGGTTCACTTGCATTCCCTGTCTCTGACAAATATAGCTGTTATATGTTTTGATGCAAACTAATTCAAAGTGAAAGAGAAAAAGGCATAAACAATGTATCCTAGCAAATCAGAATGTTTTATTAGTATACGATTGTGGCTGGGTGGCTAATAATTTATCATTATAAAATATGTTGCTATTACATTTTGAGAGCCTGTGACTGAGCAATTATGACCTTACTTCCCAGCAGAATCACAGATACATCTCAAATTTAAAGGACTCTTAGAAAGAAAGAATATCTAGAAGGATAACTCACAAGCATAGTCATTTGGTAGTCATTGCTCTATACAATACAACTGTATCTATAGCATTTGTTCCCATATTCAGCAGCATCATAGAAAGTAATTCTTTCTCCTCTGTCTCCATGATGAGCTGCATTGGGCTGACTTTCGTTTCAGGCTGTGAGTAAACACGATTTCCCTGGCTATGATCCCATTTTTTGTGTGCGGCGGTTTAAGCAGAGTCACCCAGTGTAGGGAAGATCAGGATCCAGCCTATTTTCCCAACTGTGAACTCTGCAGTACTCTCGGTCTCTTTTGCTCATTGTACGAAGGACAGCGTTAGATTCAGGTTTGGCCCCTCTCAGTTCAGCACACTGTTAACTCCTGCAGTATGAGATACGTTAGAGGAGCCCCAGGTTTCTCCAAAGACTGAAAGGTTACTAACACAAATGAATCTGCTTTTCAATAGTAAGACTGTACCACTCCACATGCTTCAATGCTGCAAAAAGTTAATTGTTTCTGAGGCATAAAAGAACATGCATTTTCTTATGATGGGGAAGACTGCAGAAAAACTTAAGTAATTTTTTTTTCATAAGTTCCAGAAATAGAACACAAAGAAATTAGAAAAGTGTAAATATGTAGAATCAATGGTTTTGATTAAAAATAATTAACCATTATTGAAAATAGCAGAGACATTAACAACTATGTTTGTATTTTGAAAATTGTATCAGTCATAACTGCTAAGCATCTATGTATTATATAGTATCATGATTGCTTTTTTTATTATTCCTCTCAAAGAAATACATTTTTACTTTCAGGAAAGTTGCCCTGAGGCAAAGACTTGAAATTGTTCTCAAGCAGATAGTATAATTAAGGATTGATCTGCACAGTGGGGAGAAGTTGGATGAATCAGACACTGACATTTCCTTCTTTTCACTTTTTCCTTATGACTGAAAGTCTGGATTCCTCCCAACTAACATGAGACACTTAACTGTGTAGAAGATGTAGAGTTAGGAGTTTAGATATCCTTGATTGTCACAGATTGTCAAAGACAGATAGGTACTTCCAGCTGGCAATTTATCCTATATCTTGTCATTGACTTTAGCAGGAGCCTAGGGCAAATATTCTCCTGACTTAGACACCTCAGGTAGGTGCCTGAGACTGAAGTGGGATGAAAGCAGGCTGAAAATTTTGGTTTAGTTCAGCAGAGACTACCTGTTCTCAATTACCTGACTTGGAAACAGTGATAAATATTCACATAGCAAATCTGTAGTCACAGAGGGAGGTCTTTGGCTTGTCTTTAATACCTTGATTCCCTCATTTAAATGTATTTTGGGATTAAGAATTGCTCAGCAGTATGTCAGGAGCTGGGCTTGGGATCCCCATCAAAGGCATGAAAACTTTCATTTAAATGTCCCTAGCTTGATCCTAGCTCTAAATCAAATTTCATGAAGAAATGTGTGCCTTGTGCAGTCAACATTTTTCTGCAGCAAATTCTGGGCCCTGAGGTCATAGTATTTCTACATATAGGGATATATAGGGAGATGGACATCTTGTGCCTTGTTCCTTCATGCTACAGTAGAAAATAGCGGCTGGGGAATTTAGTCTGCTTTGCCATGCATGGTATTTGCTTTGTTGAAAAATTATTTCCATAATAAATCAGTCAAAGTATATATTTAATGAGCATGCATTGAGAAAAATATAACAAGTCTTTCAAAATAGTACCTGGCTGAGATACACCCCAAAGAAACAAAAATGGTTTTGGGTTATGTGTCGCCTATTGAGCTCTTTCTGTGCAGTATGAAACTATCTATCAATTATATATAATCATGCTGTCACATACAACAATAAAATACAAAAAGCCATAAAATAACAACACAGCATATCATAAATAACACTTATGCAGCTTATCTGATCCAAGACTGAGATGATCAACAGAGAGATACAGGTCATTATCTACAAACGCTTATGAAATCCATTTTGGTTACAATGAAGAGGAAACAGGAAGATAAGTCTCAAAATAAACTGGAATTTAATCCAGGGGTATTCTGACCTGACTCAAAACAGTAAACATCTTGTGCTCAGTGAAACCTCAAACAACATTAATCAATTTGATACAGCTGGTGATGTTCTTGAGTAATATATCTAATTATTGAACTTTATAAAATATTTTGGTCTTTTCATCAGTGCAACTAAATAAGGATTTCCTTGTAATAATTTTTTTTTTAATGCTGTGAAACCTGATCATATCATACCAAATCTGCCAAGAAAGAAGATTCGTGAAGAACAGCCTTTCCCTTGGACGAAAGGACATTATCTCTAATGGGGTCTTCACAGGAAACTGAGGGAGGAAGTCAGTTTTTATCTCTGCAGATCAGAGAAATCAAGGTATCCTGAATTCCCAGTTGTGAACAGAAGCCCAAAGGTTTGGTATTACCTGTTTGACTTGAGCAAACTCTCTGCAGTTTTATGAAACGAGTTTAGCAATACTTTTCAGCACCCCTGATTTTGAGTTTAAGTTCTGAGCCTTCTGGCTTTAAAATGGGCCAAATTTATTTTATCTATCAAAGTAGAGAATTTATTAAGAGACTAAGATTATGATTTGGAAAACTGAAATCATGGTCAGCTGATTGATTAGCTTATTCAGGTAACAGTTCTCTTCAGTGCATGGTGAAGTCCTGAGTTGTATCTTGATTATGCATTTTCCCTCTGGTGGTGCCTCTCCTCTGGCAATGCAAAGTTCTTTGCACTCTCCAACTACAGTTGGGGCTGCCACAATACCCAGGCTGCCAGCTAGACGCTCCTCCAGAATATGCTGCAGGTTTTCAGCTTTTTTCCCTGCCTTACTTCATTTGTTCAGTTCGTTAAGTTGCTTAGTTAGACCAAAGCTAAAACTTTCCTGACACCCAAACCCAAAGGAAAACCCATTTGTTATAACTGTTGTTTCACACTCTGGCATGAACCACATCTCTGCTGTTTCCCCGTTTTACATACATGATAATTCTTGTGCCACCTCTTAATGTCCAGGTTCCTTTTGACTATACAAATACGCAACATTTCTCAAAATGAGCACGGTTATGGTGAGATTTAGACCTACAAGGTGGATAGAAATCCCCAAGGAAGCATGTGTTTCCCATTGCAAGTGAAATTTATCCTTTCACCTGTTAGACTGTTGGTTCGTTTAACTTGCGAATTGAGAGGAAAAATTAGTTATGTGAAAAACATACAAGCAGAGGACAAGCCTCAGCTCTGTGCAGAAAGGAGGTGATGGTGGAGAAGTTGCATCAGAAAGGTAAGCAGCAGACCAAGAAAGCGGTGGCTGGTGGGTCACTCTTTGCCACTAACACTCACTATCTTGTGAAGCAGTTCTTGAGAAAATAAACAGAGGTGGACTTGAAAAACCCTAGGAGTCCACATTTGTATGTCTTTTTGGCTATACTGCAGAAGAAATATTTAGCAACTGTCTTTTTTGTAGCAAAGACAAACAGTTCTTATATGCTAATTTTACAAATGTTGTTATATTACACCTCTTTCATGTTCTTCAATGTAGTCCTGACCTTCTGAATGCTGTGAATATATTTTGTAACTGTGTCTGTATGACTGTTTCAATGTCCTTATTAAATCTCGTGGAAGAATGAGACCAGGAGAGACCTGATCCATTATGAATGGGCATGTTCTGAGCCATTAAACCGGCAGACAAGAGAAAATATGAGGCTACTGCAGAATGGAAACCTTGTCACAAATTTTGGGAATTAATTGATTAAATAGGAAGCTTTTCTAAAATTCTTTGATAAAAGGGAGCTACAAGCAATATGACTTAGAACTGTTTTTAGCCAGTCCAGGAGAGGGATCTACAGGCTAAGTGTGCTAGGGCTTCAGGATGTGGCCCTGCACTGAACAAGTACACCACGGGGATGACAGTAAGAGCAGTCAGAGACACACCATTCTGGCATCCAAATCTCAAAAATCTCATAGGAGACGTTTTCTGCATTCTGGCACTTCTTGCTGTCTGATATAGAAGCTAGAGCCAGAGGTTAGAAAACTCTCTTTGTCAGGGCGTATCGAAAGGGCTTTAAACTACATTTGAAGGGGGAAATGGATAAAATTAGGCTCACTAGAGACAAGCCTGGTGGTGGCACATCAAAGTTTGAGGGATGGTGTGCTAGGGAGGTCCTTCAGTCTGCCATCCCAGTGGAGGTAAGGGATGGAGTGCCATGCAATAGCAAAGGCACAAGGGTTATTGATGTGTCAGAAACAACGGAAGTGCCTGAGAGTGGTTACGTAGGAATTACAGCTTTGCCCCCCCAAAAAAGGTGACAGGATCAATAGCCCAACTGAAGTGCACCTATACCAATGCATGCAGCATGGGCAGGAAACAGGAGGAGCTGGAAGCCATTGTGCAGCAGGAAAACTATGATACAGTCTCCATCACGGAAACATGGTGGGATGCCTCTCACAACTGGAGTGCTGCAATGGATGGCTCTAAACTCTTCAGAAGGGACAGGCCAGGAAGGAGGGATGTTGGAGTGGCCCTGTATGGTAGGGAGTGTTTTGATTGTCTTGAACTTAATGCTGGTGATGAAAGGGTCGAGTGTTTATGGGTAAGAATCAGGGGAAAGACCAACAAGACCGGTATCATGGTGGGAGTCCGTTATAGACCACCCAAGCAGGATCAAGAGGCAGATGAAATATTCTATAAAGAGCTGGGAGAAGTCCCACAATCACTACCACTTGTTCTTGTGGGGGACTGCAACTTAGCAGATGTCTGCTGGAAATAGAATACAGTGGAGAGGAAAGAGTCTAGCAGGTTCCTGGAGTGTGTGGAAGATAATGTCCTGACACAGCTGGTGAGTGAGCCAACTAGGGAAGGCACCCTGCTAGACCTGCTGTTTGCAAACAGCGAAGGACTTGTGGGTGATGTGAAGGCTGGAGGCTGTCTTAGGCCTCGTGATCACGAAAAGGTAGCGTTTTTGATTCTTGGAGAAGTAAGGGCGAGGATTAGTAGAACTGTCACCTTGGACTTCTGGAGGGCAGACTTTGACCTGTTCAGGAGCCTGATTGACAGAGTCCCTTGAGAGGCAGTCCTGAAGGGCAAAGGAGTCCAAGAAGGATGGACTTCAGTTCTTCAAGAAGGAAATCTTAAAAGCGCAGGAGCTGGCCGACCCCATGTGCTGTAAGATGAGCAGGCAGGGAAGAAGACCGGCCTGGCTAAACGCAGAGCTCTGGCTGGAACTCGGGCAGAAAAGGAAAGTTCATGGCCTATTGAAGAAGGGGCAGGCCACTCGGGAAGACTACAAAGATTGCATGAGGCTCTGCAGGGAGAAAATTAGAAAGGCCAAAGTCCAACTAGAACTTAATCTGGCTACTGCTGTAAAAGACAATAAGAAATGTTTCTATAAATGCATTAGCACCAAAAGGAGGGCTAAGGAGAATCTGCATCCTTTGTTGGATGCAGGGGGGAACATAGTGACAAAAGGTGAGGAAAAGGCTGAGGTACGTAACACCTTTTTTGCCTCAGTCTTTACTAGTAAGACCAGTTGTTCTCAGGGTACCTGAGAAGTTCTGCTGAACTGCTATATCGTATTATAGAATAGTTTTAGCCCTTTTAACTAGCCTGTAGATAAATCCATCTGCAAGGGATTTTGCATGATTCTCTGTTCTCCATGATGCCCTTTTAATCGTTATCTGTGATAAGAGCAGAAAGAGGTTACATAGAACTAGTGGGAAGGTTTGTGCCATAACACTCTGTAAATCACTTTGAACATTTTGCTGTGGAACAAGCACATTACACAGTTTAGATTATCAGTGGGGTTTGGATGTCAGATGTCTTGATGTAAAAGCTTGAGAATAACCAATCAAACTAACTTAAAAGTGGTAGCAAGCTCATAATTACTGATGGTGAGAGATGTTATGATGGGTTAGTTTCCTTGATGCCAAGGAAACCAAGACTTTTGTAGAAATTATTATAATAAGTTTCATTTCTGGAGTAAAAACTAAGCATGTTCCTTTGCTAGCACCATGACCATTTGTCCAAAGCACATCTATTGGTCTTTCCAGAAGAGGTCAGGGTAGAAAAAACGTTCATCTTAAATATTGTTTGTCATTCTAGTGTCTTATTTTTATTACATGTGGATCGACCTCACCCAATATATTTTCTAGTCTTGCTCTGCAGGGCAATTTCTATTTTTTTTTTTTTTCATTTCTTTTTCATTTCTTTTTGGAATGGGGAAAAAGGAAGCCAAAGTTATGGCATTACCTCTGAAAAAAATATTCCTTCTCTTAATAAAGTTATTTCAATTCCCTTTGAGCTAGCCCATGCTGAGAAGGGGGAAAATCCAACTTATTCTGCCTGAAAGTCAGATTTCCCTGAATGCTACTTATAGTGAACAAACGTATGGTGGTGTGGCAGTGGCAGCTTGAACCAACGACTTTTTTAGAGTTGTTCTGTCATCAGGGGACAGAGTACAGGTATGCAGGGTAATTTCCAAGGACGGTCTTTGTTTGGAAGTCCGTTTGGAGCAGCTGGCTGTTGAAGTTTCTTACCCAGTCCACAGGGAGAAAACTAATGGAGAAAAGCCTCTGAATCAGAACATGCTTAGGAGGAAGTATAAATTTACTGTACACCTAAAAGTGAACTCCTTCGCCTTCTGAGGCCTTAAGCAGGCAACTTTTAAATCTGTACTGTCACATCAGGACATGCAGCTGTGTCCAATAGGTAGGATAAATTATGATCATCTTAGCTAACATATTCTGACATAGTTAATAACCCCAATGAAGGCAGACCCAAGGTGACTTACTCACTGTGTATTTGTTGCACACAATATATTAATCAGAAAAGCTCTGCTTTGTGGAGCAGCTTGCAATTCATTATTATGCTGGACCCAGCAACCTCAGCCTCCTGGAAAAAAAAAAAAAAAGGAATCTTTTGCACTGGCTGAACAGTCTTGCTTGGATTTTGATAATGCAAATGCATTTTGATTTATTACAATGTGGAAATCAATCAGGGGAATATCCCAGTTCCTCTGGTGTGAATGCCATGGAAGCAAGAGCAGGCAAATCCCAGAGAAGGAAGGAGGAGAAAAAGACTGGGACAATTGTTCTCTCAGTCCTCCCTATGACATTGGGTGGTATGAGGTGACTGAGAGATCATCCATAAAACTGGGCTAGAGTCATGGGGAAAATGTGAGAAAGCGTATGCCCAGCTGGTAAGATCTGATGTTTTGTGGCTACTAAAGACTGTTGCAGGTTTTTTTGGAGGACTTAAAACAACTGTTGAAGCCAGCTGCCCTTTCAGATCTGTGGTTAGAAGCAGGATCCTTTCTTCCTGCATCCTTGTTATTCCTCAAAAAATGGTGCTAGAAGAAATCATTCTTGGTCTGGTGTTTTTTCGGTTGGTGGGTTTTGGGGGTTTTTTTTGGGTGGGATTTGTGTGCAGGTGAATGAATTAAAATCTTCCTAAGAATGTGTGTTTCCAAGTGACATTTCAAAAATTTTGATCATTAAACAGGAACATGTGTAGAGTAAAATGCTGCTGACTTAACCTGTTGCTTAAAACTGTATTTTAAAGGTCAATTCTTCTTTCTCTTCCCTGGACCTAAGAATTCTTGCTGTTCTTCACAGTGTTTCCTCAGCTATATGAAAGGTTGTGTTTGAAGTTAGTGAAGTTATCACCTCTAAGGAGAAAGATGAAACCTTCTTAAATTAGGTGAGGGCAGATAAATATAAAATATACTAACACTTTAGCAAATGTATTTGCTCTAATAGAAAATCAGAGAGGCTCAGTGCAGACTGTAGGATGTGGTTTTAAGTCACTCTCAGATTTGGCCAAACTTTGTTGCCCGTGAAGGAAATGGGACTTTAACCTGTATCCTCACTGGAAGAAGGGTTTAATCCACTACTTAGCCATCCTAGGTTATTAGGTAGAATTCTGTTTCCATGGTCCTGAAAGAAACTCAAAAAGAGTTGTACTTTTGGTATACTGATATTCTTGGCCAGAATATGAACATCACTGGGTCTGCTTATGGCTCTCTGCAGGACATTGGTGTATGAACATGGAGCGGTTCACACTGCCTGTGTTATTATCTAGCTAGAGAGCTTCTGTCTCCTGAGATGTAAGGCTGCAACATTTCAAAAGCACTAAGAATATATTAATGCACAATTTTGAGGCAACTCATGCAGTCTCCTCACTGTCCTGGCATCTCAAGAGTGCTTGTTTTTCATAGCTTTTTGGCTGACCTTCAGGTATCTCTTGAGCATATAAATGGAGCTGGAATGTGCAAGAGCTTCCATCCTTAGATGCTGTTTTGACATAACTTGACCCTGAGTAGCTTTTTGAGAATGTTTCAGGATTAACAAAACAACCAAGATGGTAAATTCAATGATTTGGATGTTGCTAATATTAGAGTTGTCTTGGCAAATAAGCTAATCGGAATATAAAGCATGCTACTTGAGGAAGTAATTTTCCATGGTTCAAGGTAAAAAATGATGACAAAATTCTGTAATACATATTTAAGGTAAACTAAATTGCTGACCTGCTTCTAAATAATGTTCTAAGTCCTAAGATCATTTCCTAGAACCTATAGTAAAATTATTGAGAGTTCAAATCCTTAAGGACAGTTGTTTCGTACAATGTAGTGAAAGTTCAGAGTTTGCTACCATTGTAAATTTTGATTTAAGGAAATTAGGAACATAAATGACTGTTCTTAAATAATAAGCATAGCATTCAGGGTCCTAGGGCAGGAACAAATTATCCTTAAATAAGGCACACAGAGTCTCAAGATAGTGATGAGAGACATTTCTGTACTGGTTTGCTAACAGGTTTATATACTGTTGGTATATTTCACACTGTGCAGCAGCCAGATAAAAAGATGTTTATTTTTCAGAAAAAAAGGGCATCAACATTTTATTGTAATTCTGTCAACAATTTTTCACAACTGGATGGTAATGAAGTTATTGAGAAAATGTGCTATTTTACCCTCAAATATTTTTCTTTTACTTTTTCCATCATTAACTTACCTTGTTTTGATTACTTGAGTGTTGTTTAGTAAAGCGTGTAATCGCTGGACTTTGCTAAATACTGTGAAAATAATAAATGTACTATTATTTCAGAAATCAGACCTGCATGTAAATTAATTATTTGGATGTTAAAAATGTACTTATCAACAAAAACAGCAAAAAAATCTTATCTGAACCGTAGATTGGCGAGCTTTCATACAAATTCTTTACAGTATATATATTTTTGGTTTTGGTTTTTTTTTTATATTGCCGTGTGAATACTGCAGCCCATTACCCAGAATTTTTCCACACATAACCTTTCATCTCTTGGGTCTGAACTTCCTTTGAATTACTGGAGGTTTATGCCAGGGTGATTCCATTTACTTAGTTCCTCATGGAGTCATCTGGATTTACAAAAGTTTAAAGTAAAATTAGTAGACTGCCTGGGGAATTCTGGTGGAAATATATCTTGCCACAGTAAAGAGTGCAGAACACTTGACCTGTGACAATGTTTGTGTGGCTGCTAAATTTCAAAACATGTTTCAGTGTTTGCTTGTTTTTAATCGTAGAAAAATCTCTTGTAAAAAGTGTGATTATAAAATTAATTAACCTAATATTTGTTCTGAGCTTTTCTATCTCTCTCCTCCTTTGTCACATTTGGTTGCTGGCACGGAATGCACTTCTGGCACTTCTTTTATTTCCTTTCTCTCTGGTATGTATAATCACACGTACATGTGTGTGTTTGTGTGTGTCAGTGTGTATGCATTCAAGGTACCAAGAATGGACTTGCATGTCTCTGGCAATAGAGGAGAGACTGAGTAGTTTTCCTGTCACTAAGAGAACGACTAGTTCCACCCCTATTGTTAAATACTCTTTGGTATATTCAGTATAAATACATAATGCTGTCTCTTGACTTTTTTCCTTGTCATTCCTTGAAGAATCATTAGACTTTTCCCTTTCAGGAAAACATAGCTTTGCTTTTATTTTGTAAAGATGCACATCTTTCTCATCTTGTGTTAGTACTTTCTTTTGTATCCTGTATTTCTTTCAGTGAAATCATATCCTTTTGGTGAAAATGTTTTTGAGTATTTTGTTATAAAATTCAAAAAATAAAGAACAAATAAAATGCTAAAAAATTGCAAAGCAGTTACTGAACAGACTATTGCACTAATAAATAATGGTTTTGCTGAAGTTCCTGTATCTTCCTGCCATCACTTTACAGATTTCCAATCCAAACAGACTCTTGAACTCAAGTGGGAACTTTGTCAAAATATGATAAATTTCAACTATTGTCATGCCTATACTACAAAAATTGAATTTTTCAGATGATATCAAGATGGAAGCGTAAATTAACAGGTAACTGTGAGCTCATTTTCAAATTCTCTGGGAGTTTGGGTGTTCATTGCTTAAACATTTTCCAAATCTCTGCATCTTCATGTTTTGATTTTTTTTTTCTTAGATTAGCAATGAAAAATTCTCTGCCCGGTTTCAAATAGTGTAAATAAAGAATCTCACTGCAGTATTTTAATTCACGCAAGCCTATTGCTAAAAAGAAAAAAAAAAAGAAACTATAAAAAAAGGTTCGTTTAGAAGGAGGTGTAACAACAAAACAAGTTTCTAGATCAATTAACCTGTACTGGTTCAATAAAAAAAAAACATTCAAGATATTAAAATTTTTGGAAGCTTCCATTTTACAAGGTGCTTAAGCAGAAATAGTTATTCTTGCTTGAGAATCTATTTATTAAGTAAGAGAAAATGAGAAAACTTTTGTTTAGAACTCACAGCTAAATCACAATTTTACAGCTGGAGAGACTCCAAACTTTAACCACAAATCTGAACAGGACTGGAAATTCAGACAAGACTTTTTGATTTTCTACTGTTTCTTCTACTGCAATAATATGACTACTGTCTGCGTACCATTGCGGATCATGGTTTTTAAAATGCACACAGTAAGTAATGTGATGCCAATGTACAAGGCTCATGTACAGTCTTTCTAAGTTTAAGTCCTGATCATGAACTGCTTGTGCCACTGGTAATTTTGCTACAGCCTTCCATGAAGACCTTCCTGTCTGCCATTCACTTACATTCATGGAGGCTGACCAAAAAGAGAATATCCAACCTAACTCACTTTCGCTATGTGGAATGCAGTATAGATTGAACCAAGACATTTATAATAATTATGATTTCCTCTTCAGCAGGGGAAACATTTGCGTGATTTTCACTGTTTCTATAGGAAACTCAGATTTGGGCTTCACCGCTTCCTTTGGACACTCTAAAAGGAGTGATGTTCCAAAAGCAGCCAGTGATTATAACATAGCTAACATCACTGTCGCTCTTGGAAATGTATTTCTGTACTTCCCAGGTCAGTCAGTGCTACAATCCTGCCTTTGTGCCTGACCACAGAACCTGTGAGTCCAACCTCACATTCAGCTGGAGCTTTTAGTTAACTTTCAGTATGACACCCCTCATTCAGACTTTGAAATACTCGGCTTGTTTGGACTCCTTGGAGAAACATAAAGCTACACGTAGAAGGGCAAACACATTTTGGCTTCTATTCATAGTCTCCTCAGATACACTACAGTCTCAGGAGGGAGACGTAACATATATTGAGAAGATAGGAAGCACCATGTTTGTCAATACCTGCTCTGATACATAGGATCAACCTTAATCTCACACCTTAATCCTACCTTCCGTCTCAGATCTGATGAAGAAAGGGTAGCTCATTTTACTGGAGCTGGCTGAGGGTGGCTGCAAGATTAACTCCAAATATCAGTGTGGGTGTATCTTGAATGTCTTCTCTGACAGAGCGATGTATACTGATTTTCCAGCCAAGGGTGAGTCTAAATAGGAACTGTAATGTATATGGAGAATCTTCTGGGATTTGAACAGCAGTTTGTTTCAGATGTCAGAGCAAGCTTTTTCTCTAGTTGACATATGCAAACACTGATCAGTGTATGCTATTTGTCGTGCAGTCAGAGAAAACATGGAGCTGTCATAGACTTCAATTTGAGGGCCTGGTTCATCAGCTGAAGCTGCAAATACTCCTGCTTTTAGTTTTGGAGTTTTTTGTATTAGTCCTTGAACTTGATACAGGTGGTGGTCCTTGAATAGAGCACACATTCCACTTATTAGCTGTTTGTGTAAGACTTTCACTTGTGGCTAGAAAAGACCACAAAACCACAAAGCATCTTTGTGTTTGATTTGAACTGTCCAGGCAAACCATGTGAGCTCGAATCAGCTTTTTAGAGGAACTGTAAAAACCCACTGCTGCTTCCTCTTGGCTGCTGTAACCCCTCTGAAGTCAAGCCGTGGTCTGATTCCTCTAGCTGAAACAGCAGTGCAAAAATTATGCCACAGAATGGCATCTCTAATTCCTGTACCTTACCTTTGAACATGTGAAATCTGATGGCCCAGATCCTTTAAATCTTTGTGTGTATGTGTAATCTTACTCATCTGGGTTAAGCACAAAACTAAAGAGAAGGACCTAGGCATTAGAGGAGAAAAGACAGAGTTAAGAGTAGCCAAGTAGTTCAGCAGTTATTGGTGTATTGATTTTAATGATAAAAAAAAAGAAAAGAAGAGAGAGTTTTAATACATGGAGATATAGACACAGTTTTCCTTTGCCTGTTTGCTAGAGTATATGTTCTTGGTTTTAGCTTGTTCTTCTGCCACACCATATCGCAAAAAAAGCGTCAAGTCAAAACATCCAGGCGTTTTGGGGACTACATGTTTGTGTGTCAGTCAGTTGTGGGTGACTGCTTTCTTACTGAGTGATTACCAATAAATATTCCTGTCACAAATACTGACTTGAATTTTCTGAAAAGTAATTAATTGCACAAGCAGTCAACTAACAGTTGCAGCTGCAAGACACAACTTAGCTTTTTCTCACTAATAACAGTGCTATACTTATACTAAACTGTTCTGAACACCACCGATGTATTTTGCATATCTGAGAATAATATTCTCCATTCCCCTCAAATTAATGTTGGCAATTTCTACAAGCATCCTATTATGTTGTGAGGAAACTGGGAGAAATGGCAGGGGAAGGAACGATATGGAAGAGGGGAAATGTAAGGATATGTTGTCATTCTTCTTTCCACGGCAATCTGCAGTTATTTTGCAGTTGTTCTGCAGATTGTTATGAAAAGAAGAACAGCTTTCAGCTATGAGCTTTGGTCTTGGTGTACCTACTGCGTAGGACTGATGATGTGACAGGAGGCATGGAAAGAGAAGTGTATCTGGGAACTAGTAGAGAAATACATAATTGTTCCAAAACAAAAAAAATGCTCCTTTGTTGGTGACCCCCATGATTATATTCTTGGTCTATTCACTTCCCCTATTGTATGAACAACGCCCTTGAACAATATTACCAACAACAGTACTATGTAATACCTGCCTCTTACACAACACTTTCTGTATAGCTCTCATAAAGTACTTTGCAAATCAAGTGGAGGTTCTCAGTTTCTTGAGAAAATGTAAGTGGGATATTGTTTTTGAGATAAGAATATTGTTTCATGTCTTTTCAGTTTATGGATATGGTAAATCCTTTTATATATATTATATTAAAATTAACTGTGTAAATTTTATTTGCAATCTCTGAGAGAGCATAAGAGATTATATATTCCTGTTCCCTACAATACTAACATCTGTTCCTACACAGATTTAAGAAGCCGTTGTTAAAAAGCAATCTAAAAAATTAACTCAGGCCCCTTATTGGCAGTCATTCTGTTTCCTTCAGTCCTTACTGGTCTGACCACAATTCTTTTCTCTACTCCATCCTAACGCAAAGAAATCATAGATTCAAATGTTCACTTACATCTTAAACTCAATAGCTGAGGAGATCTACAAGATCCAGCACTACATCCCAGAGACTAGCTCAATGCAGCTTTTGAGAAAAAGGCTGTCTTTTTTTTAGGGAAAGAAAAAAGAAAAAAATCACTGGGAAAAGATCACCTCCTTAAATGATCCTCAATAAACCTGAGCATTACTACCTATTCACTAAATATACCCTACAACTATGAGTTTGTTCTGCTTGCTTTATTGGCCTGATAATGACTTGCAAATAGACAGCAAGACACAATTCAAATTGAAAGTCTGAACAGCACGTGCAAGGGGACAGTAATTAACTGAAATACAGAAAAATTGAGTTAATCTTCTTTCGGTTTATGTCTCAAAATACTTCCAGGAAAATAAGCATCTAATACATGTTCTGAATTATTTATTCTAGGAAATTAAAACAACAACAAAAAAAAGGTGGGGGAAACTAAAAAAGAAAAAACTCATGAAGTTGAATGAAGAATGGACATTAGAGAGAGGATTAGCAACCTATGCAAGAGCACTGCCAGACACCTGTAAGAAACAGTTTGAGAGGCTGTAGGAGATGCCGGTATGACGAGGTGCTGGAAGCATGTGCAGGATACAGGAATAATAACTGCCAGATCCTGCAGGACTCCCCACTCCTGAAGGCCACTGAAGGCATCAGAAAATGCAAAGTGAGAAGCAGCCCTTTCTCATTTCAGTAGTTTAATCCCAGAAACGTGAAAGCTACCTGTTTGACTAAGTAGTGACAAGTAGAGGCGCGTTGCAAGAGAAGGGCCAAGCTGCCTTTCACTGTCTTTGAAAACAGTTCTGCAAGTTCTGCTTGCTCAAGAGGCTCACATAACAGGCGGATGCAGGTGCTGCAGTAGTGGTGAGGTGACACAGGCTGAAATTATTGTGTCACCAGTGAGACTGAGCTGACCAGGTGAAAGAAAAACTCTGATTATGGCTCAAGCCTTTTAAAATATTGTTTATAGTTGATAGTAAAGGAAGCAGACCTAAAGCACTGTTATTCAGGCAGTAGTTCTGCTTCCATTGAAGTCACTAGGTAAAAACCTCTTTAATTTTGGTGGTACTGAACTAAGGTGCATTGATCATTGTCAATTCATGTTTAATTCTTTAACACTCCCAACGCATAGCTGCAGCAGTGGGGAACGAACTGCCGTTCCTCTTTTCTGACTATTGAAATGGCAGAGAATTGAGCAGACTGGAGAAGAAGGTGGCTGCACTTTCATGATTGCTACATTTCAATCTTTGGGTTTCAAAATTGGCATCTCCTTCATTGTGCAGCAAGTCCCTGAGGGAGAGCCACAGGCTTCTGTTCCACGTCTAGTTCTGTCCTGCTCTGTGTTATAAATGGACTCCAAAGCAGACTCTCTCCTTTACACACTGTCCTTTGAATCCTGTGACTTATGCTCATAAAAGCTGTCTTGGCCTTGCAGTAAAATTGCTCCTCAACTCTCATTTCTGTACTACTGAGCCGCCAAGAGGAAGGGAAAGATAGGCAGTTCTGTAACCCTCCTCTACCCATACACTGTCAAAACCTGCCAACAGTTCTTCACGCAAATGAGTTTCCAGCTGACAATGTATGTTTTTAATTTAGCTCACATGGTTATACATGGGCAGGTGAGAAGGGCCCATTTCCCTTTTTCATTTCTTTTTTTTCCCCTATACTGGCAAATGTATTTCATCTTGTAACTCTTGCTTTGGATTAAAAAGCTGTTGCCTTTGGCACTAAGGCTGCACAGCAGGCTGAGGAAAGTAAAGCTTCCTTTCATTGCCATGTCTGAAACTAGAGGAAGTCATCATATTACTTTAACAAGCAGAAATGAATGAAAATGTTTAATACGATAATGCAAGCATGAGTAGCTGTATAGCTGCATTCTAACTGTCACAGATTTTGCTCTGTGTGATTCCTCATGCTGGTGGATGACGTGATCGTCTATTTTCCACTAACAGTCAAGTTAGGATTTTGTTGTGAAGAGTCTTGCAAGGTGAGCTCTCCGGTGATCTGCTTCCCCTCTTTTCAGAACATCAGGTCCTTAAACGCAGGGCTGACCTGTAGGTTTGGCATTAGGTTTTACTGCCACTGAGCATTTCATACCTCACACTAACATATACTAAGTCTTTGCAGACAGGAAGGAGTACCAATCTTCTGTTTTAGCTTCTGTTGTGGTAATGTGTATTATGAAAATCAGCTCCTGGCTTGTAACAGAGCAGAGCAAACCACTTAGAACATAGCCACCCAGCAAAAAACCCTGTCACAGAGACAGACCTGAGTTAGCTTGGGTGTCAGAAGCAGCGGTACCTCATTAGCATGGTGTTCCTTCAATTAATTAGCTCTGGATATATGGCGCTGTATTGTGCCACACAGCATGTCTTTAACTGCTATGTGTTTCACCCCCTGTCAGCAACGTGGGTGCTGATTATGATTTGGTGAAGAAGGCTGGAATTCATCTCATCTAATTTTGGATGTTGAAGTGGGAGCTGGCTGAGCTTTCTTTGCATTGGAGAGAAAAGGTGCACATAATGTTACCAGCCTCATTTCTGTCTTAGCATAGAATGAATTTTCTTCTGGTGTTGACTGTTTTTCCCCAGTGACGAAAACTTTTCTATAAATTATTTTTATTTTTCTTTAAATGTTTTTATTTTGAAGAAATTACAGAATTACAGAGTCAGAGAATAATTGAGGTTAGAAAGGAGCTCTTGAGCTTGAGTCCAGTCCTTCTGTTCAAAGCAAGGTCAAATACAACAGATTTCTTAGGATTATGTCCAGTCAGGTTATTAGTATCTCCAAGGCTGAAGACTCAACAGCCTCTCTGGGAAACTTGTTCCCAGCGTTTGATCACCCTTACAGTAGAAAAAAATAATTATTATGTTTAAATGGAATTTCATGTATTTCAGCCTGTGCACATTTCCTCTTGCCCTTTCACTGGGCAGCACTGAGAAGTGTGCCTCCGTCTTCTTTATGCCTCCTGTCAGGTGTTTTTACATGTTGATAAGATCTGCCCTTGAACCTTCTCTTCTCCAGGCTAAATAGCCCCAGCTCTCTCTCAGCCTTTCTTTATCTTCTTCAGTCCGTTAATCATCTTTGTGGCCCTTTGCTGGACTGTCTCCAGTATGTCCATGTCTCTTGTACTGGAGAGCCCAGAAATGGACACAGCACTCAGGTGTGTCTCAACCAGCCCTGAGCAGAGGGGAAGGATCACCTCCCTCAGTTGGCTGGCAACAGTCTTCCTAATGCAGCCCAGGCTGCGTTTGCCCTACAACCCAAAACGCTTCTGAATTTTGTCATAAGTGAATGTTTTCTGTGAAATTTCCATTTTTATTATGATGACATTTTTCTGCAAAGAACCAATTCCAACAAAAAGCTTGATTAGTCCTGGTAGCATTAATAGTGTTTCTCATACCTCTTCTCTTATATAGACAGGCCTAACTTCACCCAGACTCAAAGCTTGCCACAGTGAATCAGAGCTTGGCCTTGTTAGTGTAATAATTAGCCCACAGTGATAAGACCTGTCTCTCGGTGCCTCATTAATAGGGCTTTATGGCTTCTGGACTGGAGCTGACTCATACCTGGCCAGCTCAGAGGATGGGTAGAATTAACACAGAACTGTCTGCAGGTGGCCACGTAGATAGGCCTTTCTCCTTAGGTTGTAAATAAACTAGGGAAAGGATGATTGGTTACTGTGATATTGGGCCATTGATTATAATTGAGTCTTTTAGGTGCTAATACAGTCCGGATAATGAATAAAAGCGGAATACCACTGCTAACATCCTCATTGTTTAAAAAGGGGCAGTGATTTCGTAAATTGAACTTTTTTTTTTGATCTTAGGTGTAAAGATACAAGTGATTTAGTGTTCTTATTTTATCAACTAGTAGTGGAGCTCTGAATGATAAGTCGGTATGCTATGATTTAGCCTTGTGACTTTTCCTAATCTCCCTCCTTGCTTTTTCCTCCTTTGATTTAAGTTACTTGAAGAGATAGTTACTGAACAGTAATATATAAGAGCTGGGTCTTGTCCTCTTGTCTTCCACTTTCAGCCTCTTTGCAGAATGAGACAAAATGGTCAGTATACACATTGCTTTGGAGAAAATGACCTATACAAGATACAAAGTAGTGAAGAATTATCCCCGTATGATTAGACGTGGCACTGGGCTAAATCAAGCTTACCGCACATGTACAATGCATTGGAGTAAATGTAAGGGTCTCATGAAAAAGTCCATATTCTGTTAGCTATTCCTCTAGCATCCACAGCAGTCTGAAATTGCCATTGTTTTAAAAACAAAGTAGTATAGAATGGGGTAGGTTCTTGCCTACGCAAAAAGCATCAAACACACTTTTGTTGTGTAAGAGGAGCTAGTAGTGTAGGCTTTTCTTATTAATCGCTCATTCCCATTTTCTCTCATTATTACAAGAATAATTGAAAGCCACATATGTATAGGTAAGCTCCTGTAGGCTTGTAATTGTTTATTGTATTGTTTGATCCCTAACTAAGAAGCAGGTACATGTACTAGGCTTATTAGAGAAAACTAAAAAAAAAAAAAAAAAAAAAAAAAAAAGATGTTCTCAGTTGCAGAGAGCACACAATGTGCTTCAGACAGAGAAGGGTTGGTAGGCACAAAACCCAAAGCAGATTAGGGTGTTTTGGAAAGGCAAGGGAATGCTTAGACTAGAATTCAGCAAAAGTTACAGACTACCTCTTTCCTAACTAAATAATTACACCATCATGACATCATCAAGGTATTGTGACAGAGAGAGGACCTGAGAACAGTTTGAGCAGAGGCTGGTTTTCATAAATCTTGCAGGATACTTTTCCTTCCATAGAAAGGAGAGCATGAGAATAAGAATACAGGTATATGATATCATATATGGATGAGCATGGGGAGCATGAGCTTTTGATGGTTTGCTGACTGGAAGTGAGAAGATGGCTTCATATTCAGGGTTCTTACTGGAAACTGAAGGGAAGTTTGGTTTTTTTTTTCTGTACTAGAGAGTTATGAATGGATGTAGACAAAATGGGCTTCCGTGATTTATCTTCGATGGAGCATGGTACTGAAATGTTCACTTGAGGGCTATTTTATGTTGTGAATCTTGGCATCTTTTCCTGCATCCTTTATGAGACATTATTTCACATAGTCAAATGCATTCAGAGGTAATTTTTTTTATTTCTATAATATGTGGATGGTAAATTTCATCTTTGTTAAAAGTGGTCTTAAGCTCACGTTTTCAGAATCTTTTCAGGCCTTTAGATCCAGAACACCTCTGTTGAGAAAGAAATCTGTGTATCTTGTGAGGCTAGAAGGTATTTCTAATGATGAAACCTGAGTCTTCCTAATTCAAAGGATTCATTTGGGTCTGGAAGACTGTGATTTTTATCACTAGAAACACATTGTTTTATGTGAAAGCGGTTGCATGTAAGTTTAGCAGTTGTATACACCACACTTTCACTTCCTTGTTGTAGATGAATTCCTGCTTTAGAAAGGTACAGTACATTTTGAGAGCAACCAGTTATTCAGTTAACTAGCAGTTGCTAATAAAAAAAGCAGTGCAGCTCTTGCCATAGATGCTATAACTAATCAGGCACAAAAACAGGCTTTCCCTGAATTGGTATTCAGCTACAGGAACCTCACTGGGGAAAGGTGCTTTAGGGATAGCACTGAAGTTTTTTTTTTAATATACAAGAACATTTCACAGATGATTTCTCAAAAATGGGAAGTCATGAAGTTTTATCATCAGATATCATTCACAAGCCTGGTGTTTCTCTGTTTTTTTCCCAAGAGATATAAATTAAGACATTATCACTGCAATACCTGTAGATGAATCTCTACAGCATTACCTTGCAGAGATTAAATAAATCTGGGCCATTTGGAGAAAACCCGGCATTCATAAATAATATCAGCTTATCCACAGATAACAATACTGGATGTAATTTGAACCATTTACTACCAGGTTAAAAATCTTTAGCAGCCTGTAAATCAGAGTTTTATTTCTCTCAGCAATGTAAATTACTGTGGTATAATGGCTGGATTTGTTTGGGTTCACATAAACTGTGAATAAAATCCACCAATTTTGGTAACAATATAATTTTTAAACATATATTATTGGAGGAATCTGAATGTTCAATACTTCTTGATGCCAACAGCCTGCACTCATGCCTGTTTGACATACATCAATTAGTGAAATTGTTTGAAAAGTCAATGGTAGCCACAAAAGCTCGGCTCTTGCCGTGCACTTAGGTGAGGTAAAGGCTCTTGTCCCTCCCCTTTCTTTCCCACAACTTTGCATGTTTTAGCAGAAGCCTGGTTAAGTCAAAGGAATTGTGCTCAAGGACATGGAGTAGGGTAGCACAGAGCTGATTGTGGACCTGAGTCAGGTTTTATGGGCTGGAGGGAAAATGCTTTTTTCCCCTCATTTCACCACATGGAAACTGTCAGTGCAGTATATTTTAAATCTTTGGTAGAACACTAAGAATGTGATGAGCTGTAAGTGTGAAACTCTTGTTTTCTGCTATGTCTCCACTAAAAAAAAAAAAAAAGGGAGACGAAGTGAGGAAAATATAGGAGTGTAAGCCTTCTCATACTGAGTCAACTTTAGTTTCATCCATGGTCCATTGGAAGAACCATATAATATGTAAATACAAAAGTTTCATCCTAAGTATGTCACTCTGACTTCTAATAACTACAGATTTAGACTGTGGAATTAAATACCACAGGAAGTTATTAAGGCAATTCTAAGCCTCATGTTCTAGCATTTAAGACTATCTTCAGTTACGGGAATACGGGCTTAGGATTCCTGAGATCTGTATAAAGTTTGAACTCTGTGGTGAACCTTGATATGATCTTGGCCCTAGTGACTTCTAGTGGCAGTGAGTTTCATGGTTTAGTAACATGTTGTATGAGGAATAATTTCCTCTTGGTGGTTTTAATCATAGTGATAGACCCAACTTTTTAAGTTGTTCTTGTTTTTTGATATACCAGGCCCACCTCCTTTTGGTCCAGTAGCTACAAAAACTAAAAAAACCCTATTCTTTAAAACATAATACTTTCACACATTCACATTACACACAGCCACTTTCTCATTGAGAAGGGAGAGTATGGGAAAAGGGAATTTTAAGAGCAAGAAATATTATTTGAAAGAATGGAACCGAACTGAGTGACACAATTACGTGTTTGGCAAGCATTTCTACCTTTAAAGCACTATCAGTGGAAGCCTGAGGGAGACAAAGTTTCGGAATATTAGAACCACAAACTCTCTTTTTAATAATACATGAAGTTGCCTTAATAAATCCTTATGGAAATTGTAACAGCAGCAGTTAATGACTGGTTTTAGTTAATGACCCATTAACATGTTAGCAAAGCAGCCACTTACTGTGATATTTGGTGAGAATCAGTTTCAAAGGGGCGATTAATATTAAAATCTGATGTTGATTTATTAACCAATACATTTTTAAGGTATTACTTTCTACCTGGAGCAATGAACTCACGCTGCAGTGACAGTGTTGGTAAATCAGTAATTCCATGAGGGTTAATAATCTGTTTTGCTCCAATCAGGCAACAGAAAAAAGAAATAGCTGTCCCTCCCCATGGATGTTATTGCTGAGGTAAATTTCAGTCTTGGACGATGCTTTAAAACAACGTTCCTACTGTGGGTCTTAACAAGGACACTTAGAAATCTGAGCCATGCAAAACCAGCAGATATGAAGACCTAGTTTTGCCTAATTAGGTCAGGGAAAAGGACCTTCCATCAGTTCTTTACTGAGGAGACCAGTAAAACAAGTAACATAAAAAAAAGCGTGGCCCTCTTGCAGCCAAGAAACTGCATCAGCTGAGATAACTAAACCCACTTCTTTAATGTAATTACTTAATAACCATTTTTTGTGCATGTGTCACAGGCCAAAACTTCCAGTTCTGTAGTTTATACCTGTGCTTCTGCACAACAGGAGACTCTGAGTCTGCATCCTTGTGGCCACATCTGTTGTTGGAGTCAGTGCTGTTTTGGCATGACTAGTATCTGTTATGTGCTGTTAATTCTCTTTCTATGTGTATTATAAGTTTGTGTCATGCATATATCTGCTTGTTGCTTTGTTTTCACCTCAGATAAGGTAGAGCCAAAGAAATCCACCCTGTACTTAGAGGAGAAGGTGGCAAAGTCTGTGTTGGTACTTCCTGAGGAGCAGGTTCCATGTTCTGGGATGAACCTTCATGAAATTGCTGTATTTTGTGCATTAAGTTCTATGTTGTTCTACACAATTCCAGGGTTATTGATCATGGCCTTCATCTTCATTGCTTCTCAGAACTGAAGGCTATAAATTCCCCAGAGAAAGCTTTTCTTGAGTTCATACAAAACTGAAAGACAAGCGCATTCTTGGCACGTTCATTAGCAAGCCTTGCCTGCCTGAGCAATCACCTGATCTCAGCAGGCTTCCTTCCCTCATTCCTCTCTTCAGTGTGTGCCAGCCTGCGCTGTGTCCCAGATCCCCATGGCCTTTCTATCAGGAGAGCTGATACTTTGCAAAGAATTAAATATTTTTCTCCTTCAGCTCTGCAAGCGGAGTCACTGAGGTACAGAGACACAAAATGTGTGGCTGAGGGCTACTAGTTCCAGCCTCTCCTAGGGCTTTTGTCCCATGCTACTCACTCAAGTGGTTTTATTTGGAAGTTAGATCCATCTCCCTTGTTAGTAAATAGTATTGTGGTAGGATTTAGGTACTCAAACATTTCTCTGCGGGGTACACGGTGGCTGAAATTACAGTATCAGTTACACCACTGGAACCAAATAAGAGGCAATGTCCCTCACATCCATCATGGGGTGACAGACAGTAGAGACATGCCAATAGGTACTTTCCTGCCTGGGCATGTTCAGGCACAATAAGACATTATGAAGTAGTCAGGTAGTAGCCATTATAAGCTAGCTATCGTTCCGACTGGTGTCCTGCCAACAATATTTTGGCCAATCAGCTAAAGAGAGTATTCATCTGATGTTGACCCATGGCATTGTTTTCTTTTGTAGTTTGTGTGTGTATATGTGTGCATTTCTGTTTTTGAACGCTTTGACTATTTGCTAATCAGTTTGAGATGCCTGTCTACCGAACAGTTTACTTCTTCTGAAGCCACCTGACCAAGAGAAAGTGAGCTGGTCTGCTCACAGCCCTCTTAGCTATAAGGCACTACCAGGACAGTGAGGGCAGATGAAGCTGAAATAAAAGCCCAAACGCAATTTGTTCATGGAGAAATGCGTTCTCTTGAGTAATCCAAAATCCTTTGTATTTCCCTGAAAAACTTTGTACACTAACAGCATCACTCTAAAAAGGTAGAGTTAGTAAAGGCAGACCTCGTTCAGGCATCAGTTACTGATCCACCAACAATTTATTACTGAGCTATTGTTCACATGTTGTTTTTTTCAATATGAAACCAGAACAAGAAACAACTGACCCCAGCGAAGGGTTCCCCACATGCAGTACTGTCTTGAGCTTTGCCTCTTTGAAGAGAAAGCAGATTTATTTGGGGTTATTGCCATGTCGAAGGAAATTAGAAGTTCAATCATGCTGTTTCCTTATCGGTACCACCTACTGTTTCCAGTTGCTAAGAATCACTATAAAACACCCTGGATCTGCTCTTAGTTGATACGGATAGTGTTTTATTTCAGGAGAATCAGGCTCATCTTTTTTTAGGAAACATTTATTTAAACATCTCTTCGAGAAGCTGTCTTCTGTCCAGAATGTCTCACCCTATTTTTGAGTCTTTCTCTTTTTTCCAGAGATGCACTGTGGTAAGAGACAGCTCTAGAAACCTGAGGAGTTCTCTGAGATGATAAAGGGAAGTGGAGCTGAGGCATACTCAGAAAGTCAACTCTGCACTTTAATTTATAGCAGTAATAACATCTCAGCAGCAGCTCCTTGTGACAAAACACCTAATGCTGCCTGGTCTGAGATAACTTTCCGACGTCAGTGATAGCACTACGAAAGACACTGTTCATTCTGTTTCAGGCTTGTGTAAAGCTTGATGCTGAGCTGTGTATATCAGCAGTGGTCAGGTAAAGATGAGACTGGGGGATTTCTGTTTGGCTTTGTGGGTTTTTTAGAATTCTTGGCTCAGCTGATAGCTGATGCAGCCTTTTTTTATTTTTTATTTTTATTTAGGAAGTGCTAGCAAAAATCACATTGCTGTTTTGTGGCATCACAGGGAATGATACTGTACAGTTCCTCACCTGTCCTGAGGCTCTGCTTGATGAGAATTCACAGGTCTGAAGTGATCCCCCCACCCTGTATGTTTAATGTGCAGCTAAGGCAGCTGAGGTGGCGAGTTAAAAAAAAAAAAGCATGGGCTGTGCTACCTTAAGCTTCCTTACAACACCTAGCTTTGATGCTCATCTAATCCAACTCTGATACTTAGAATGAGCAATTTGGTTGGAGCCTAAGTGAGGCTGGGGCTTGGATAAATGCCAGCTTGCTGATCCTCTGTCTGTTGAAGACTGAGGAAAACAACTGGAAGATTTAGCAGAAATTATATCAGCATCCCTGATTGAGAGTGTGCACCTGCCACTTGCTGTTCAGGTCTATAACTCAGGTCTTTCTAAAATTACACCTGCTCCTTTTGCATGTTTAGTTAGAAGCTGTTGACAAGATTGTGTTTTTTCATCTGTGCAACCACCTCTTTTTCAGAATGTGGGACAGCAGGCTCAACATGAGACTGCTTGGAACTTCAGCTGGCCTGGATGTGAGGAGAGACCCTGGCATAACCTGTCACATGCTCAGACACATTTAACTAGACCCAGATGTTCTAGGGAGAGGGGGAATGATGACAGGCTTGAGCATGAGCATGAACATGGTTGCTGAAAATATGCTCATTTAGGGATGGGAAGTGGCCTTGTTCACCTACTGAATTAGCTTTTGTTCCAGCTGGCTACAGGTTTCAGATGTTCCTATCCCTCTGAAGAGGACTTGAATCCAGGGATTATGGCATAAATCTCTGTGAGAAAGGATCCTGGGGAAAGACTATAAGTAGACAACTAAAATGCGTTGTAATATATACAGATGCTGTGAGGAGTTAGCTGGGTATGGACTATCCTTCCTTCTCTATGGTCTTCTTTCTTCCCCTCCTCCCTGCTCCTAACATTTCATTCTTTTAACATGTGTAGATTTAGAACCAAGAATACCTGAGATATCAGCAGTGCGTGTTCACCCAGTCTGAAGAGAAGGTTGAGGTAATTTTAGGTAATTACAGAGGGCAAAACTGATCCCCAGTTACCTTTGATAAGGTATTAAAATAGCTTTCACAAGAAGATAAGATCTTTCATAAGATCCTTCATAATGTTATCTCTTAGAACTATCTCCATAACAATATATATAGTATTAGAGAGATATATATAGTTGTACTTGCATTTGTAATTACTTGGATACTTTCAGAAAAAAGAAAGTGCTAGGCAGACGACAGAAGGACTTGAGAACACACTACAAGAAAGTTTTCATGCATTAGAAATTGAAAATTATGTTTAGAAAATCACAGGGAATGGAAGAGTCTCTATAAATTTGGAGGTTATTATATATCTTGCTCTATGTTTTTATGCAAAAAAAAAAATTCAGCAGCGGAGTATCACTGTAGATCTAGATATGCCTACAGTCAGCTCCTGGCTTTTCTTGCCCCAGAGCATGCACGATGATGCTCATGTCCTGAGAGTGCTGGAGACATGAAAACCCTGACTTGCTCCCCAGCACATGCTAGTCTGCTGCACTTCTGCAAACAGAAGTATGGAAATGGAGTAGAGGAAGTGTCCTTCTTGCCCTGATTTGTCACCCCATACTCAACTAACAAGAGCACTAGCTTTGAAAGTGGGAAAGCCATGCTCTAGTGCATCCCTGCTTGCTTTGGAGAACGACTCTAAATCTTTTGCTTCAGAGAAGATGAGGTTACTGTGGCATTGTGTGACATCTTTTAAGTGACCCTTGCTCTTACTATGTGAAGAAAGTATGGAAAAGTACTACTTTAGAAAAAAATAGGAGCAGGGTGTAAGTCTCCAAGGCAAGTGAACCACCACAAAGAAGATAGGATAACTAGGGTCAACCTTTTCTTTAATATTTGTCAGAGAATAATTTGAAGCCAGGTCTCTCTCTGTTGGGTGTAGAACAAGTGGAGAAGTCAATTGTCTCCTGTTCTGCTTCTCCTGAGAGAGGACTGATGTGGTGTCAGTACTCAGCCACTAAGCACCTCTGGGTTACTGTCCAGTGAATGTTAGGGCATCTCTTTCCTAGGTGTTTCCCATCAGTTGATGTGCCTCTCCACTTATTTTCCTTGAATCTCATTCCACATTACCTAACTCTTCTATTTGAAGTATCAGGATGCTGGGTACTGCACAAGGTTGTGAGTTCCGATATGTATGAGACCACTTAAAATTTGGCTTTTGCAATACTGACTATTTCAATACCTGAATCACTTAGTGGATTAGCCCTTGGCTTCCCTATGCTTCAGTTCTTCTTCTTTGATATAGGAATAACAACGCACTCCAAACTTACAGGGATGCTGTGGAAGATAAGTGCATGAAAAGTTGTCTGGAGTTGAGACGTAGTTCTGAGAAGGCAATAGAAGTAGCTAAGGTGAGTCATGAGGAAGAGTCTGGATCACATCTTTTCGTAACAGATGTACGACTATTGTCTGTCCACCCGGAGGAAGCCCAAAGCACTGCCTGTGCAACTGGATTCCACATATTCAGAAGTTACTCAATTAGTATGAGGTTTTCAAGAATGCTTATTGCAGGGTCAGACTGTGCATCAGTAAAGACCACTGGGAAGCCTCTCCCAAGAAAAACGGTGGGCATGAAGACAGTGAGAACTTGGAAGGGTCCTCTCCTCACTAAGAAAAAGCCAACTGTGCAGAATTATCATGTTTTAGCATTAAGATACATTCCTAGATGTTCACTACATGTCTGCATGAAAGCATTTGCAGTAGAATTTCCAAGTTATGCAATTAGGAAATCAACAGCAAAAGTATTTAATACAAGAACCAGCAATGAAACCATCTGAATTTTTTTTTCCCTTTGCTAGTGTAAGAAGCCATTTTGATCAGTTCAAATCAACAGGAGAATATTTGTCTCAGAAATGATCATTATTTCTTTTTGAGGAAAATATATGTTAAATACCAAGGAAAATGTTTCTGGGTACAGGATTCCTGCTGTCCATCCTATAATAAAGAAAATGGTATTGTTCTATAGAAGGCTTGCTGATAGATTTTTTTATTTATTTCATTATGTAAGAAGCAAGAGGAAGCCAAGCCCTTGTTTAGAATCTTAGAAATAGTTAATTCAGTGTTTTTGCAGTTTGCTTTAATTTGAAAATTGATTTTTCTTTTTCTTTTCTTCTTTTTCCAATAGTTCTTTAGCAGATACTATGAGGCCTTACATTTGCTTGCAGGGCTACTAACATATTGTCAGAGGAAGACTCGACTCAGGGAATTCCGCCTGATTTAATTTGCTGACAATGAAAATAAACTTTTAATTACTGATTTGGTTATTGAGAAACAAAGAAGACAATCAATTAAACAAACATTATAGGAAATACGTTTCCTCCTCTTCCCGAAACTCAAGTTCAGTCCAGACATCTCTCTTCCCCCTTCTGAGTCTCTCCTCCCCTTGTTTTGTGGCAGGTTACACTCAGTCCCTTTAGTGATACGATGGGCAGCACAGGGGGCTGGGGTCAGTGTGTAGCAGGTTTTTTGCCACTCCTTGTTTCTTACTCTTTTCTGTCATGGCTCGTTCCTTCTTACTCATATCCTCTGCTCTGGCATGAATTCCTCCATGGGCTGCAGTCCCTTTGGGGGTGTCCCTGCCCTGGTGTGAGTTATCCACTGGCCACAGCCTCCTGAGAGGCATGCCTCCTCTTGTGTCTCCTTTTGTTCGTCCTGCATCTCCTTTTTTGTGTGTCCTGCCCCAGCTGTTACCAGCCTTTCTTAAACCTGCCTGAAGAGACAGAACCACCAGCTGCTCTGACTGGCTGCAGTATTGGCGCACGATGGGTCGGTGCTGCCCATTTCTCAGCTGGCCGGACCCAGCTGTCACCAGCACAGGGCGCTCCCCAGTCTCCTCCCACACAGGGCACCGTGCAGCTCCCTGCTATGCAAATCCTGCCAGATATGCCCATGACATATATAGAGAGTGTATATAAATCATTTACCTACGTCTCTGAATATCTGGTTGAGAAGCTAATCGTATTGACACCAAGACCTTACCCATCTTTTCAGTTGTCTCTAATTCCCCTCCCCTTTCTCTGTCACTGCCAACAACATTTCCACCCTTACAGCTATTCCAAGCCATACTTTGGAGCTTGCTTTTGACAACTGTCTCTCTTGCACCTTACATACCCAGAAGTGGCTGCTTTTCACTCAGCATAAGCATGATCTCCCATTTCCCCCCCGCCCCCATAACCACATCGCGTGTCCTGTTCTCCACTGCAGATTTTTCTATCGCTGCAAGAGCTTACTCTCTGGCCATACAAGTATACAAGTACTGACCCATTTTCTTGCAAAATACATCCCAGAAGACAATTTTCCTTGCCAGTCTTCAAGTTAAAACAATAACTAATTCTACACTTTAAAAGCTTCAGGAACTTTGCATCTACTGTCTTGTGTTATTCATTGTTTCAAGTACTACTTCATCCATCTTTTTTTTTTTTTTGTTGCTGCTGCTTTATTGCTGAGTTTTATGCTTTTATCACAGTCTCTTGTTCAGCTACTGCTTCAGTTATTCTCTCACACAGTTTCTTCTGCATTTCATGATGTTCCCAGGACCTATCCCCATTTTACCTTTGAGTCTGCCTTAAAGGCCTGTTTCTGCTTTGCTGCCTCTGTGACTACAGTTCCCTTCTAGGGAAAATCACTTGTAATATCCCTTTACCTTAACCTGCTGCTCTGCTGTGTGAGTACCTAAAGAGAAGATATTTCACTTTTCCCATGCAGAGGATGAGCTAAATATCTGCAGGATCTGGGTCTAGGATCAGTGGTCTAGATCTCAAGCCAAACTGGTGCTGTCACCTGTCAGGTGAAAATATTCCATTCCGGAAAGCTCTAATATGCCCTCTCATTGACTCACATATAAGTGGGAAATCAAACTATTCCATTCACTGAAAGATTTACAACTCAGCAAGGATATTGCAAGTAAGAAAGGTCAATAGTCAGGATACGTCCTTTAAAAATACAATTTTGTATGACTGATCAAACGTCCTTAAAAACAAGTAAATACTATCCTACATATAATCCAATCTAATACTTTTTCCCGCTGGTCCCTCCAGAGTGCCATCCAGAATGCGTTGATCACGATGAAGCATGCACTTTCTGTGCACATACAGCTGGCGCTACTAATACCGTTATATATTACCGTGAAACAGGTTGCAATTATTTTTTTTTTCTTCTGGGCTTGCTTTCTCTCCCACCGCGGAGACCCGGTGGTGCTTTAAGACCGCGGAGGGCTGGGGTTCGGGCTCCCCTCCGCTGCGCCGGCAGGCAGGGGAGGTCAGCAGCGGGCTCGCCGCGATTCGAGCCGCGGGAGAGGAACGATGTGCCCGCCCGCCCGCCCGCCCGCCGCCGGGCCGAGGGGAGGTGTGTGAGGAGCCGGCTGGCCGCGGCTCGGGGCCGGCCGCCGCCGGGGATGCTCCTGTGCCCGCGCCGGAGGATTTTGTCACCTGTGGCCCTGCCTGCGCCGACCTGCGGGCGCCTCCCCGAGCCGAGGACGCACCTGGGCGCCGCGCACCCGCCTCCCGCCCCCGCCGCCGGCTGCCTCTTCCCCCGCCCGAGAGCCGGGCGGCGAGCGTCGGCGGAGCCGCGGGGCTGCGGGCGGGGCTGAGCGCTCGCTGGGCGGACGAGCGGCCCCGCAGGCTCCCACCGAGCAGCCGCCACCACCAGCAGCAGCAGCGGCGGCGGCGGCGGCGGCAGCAGCCGAGGGAGGCGGCGGCCGGACCTGGCAGCTCCGGCCCGGCCGAGGGCGCGGCGGGCGAGGGCGAGCCCGGAGCGGGGAGCGGGGGAGCGGCGGGGGCATGTGGATGTTGGCCGTCGCCTTGCTCCACAGCATCTCGCATGGTGAGCGCCCGGGGGCTCCTTCCCTTTCCCCTCCTCGGGAAGGGGAGCCGGTCGCGGTTGCGCCTGTCGGGTTGAACGCGTCGGGCTGGCTGAGGAGAAGGGCGAAATTGCTCTGTAATCATTTAAACCAGCTCACCTAGCAAAGTGACAGCCCGTAACTTACCCATATTTCTACAAACATCAGAACAACCTTCGCGGGGGGCGGGGGGGGCTGGCACTAAGGACGCTTCCTTTCCCCCCCCGCCCCCCCCAGCCGATTTGGCAAAAGAACATGTTCTTCTGAAACAGAAGAACTAGCTAACTCTGTGCCATTTGCCAACCTGCATAGGAAAGAAAACTAATGTATATGGTATTTGGAAGGTCTTATTTTGTGCTGTCCTGTATGTTTAAAAGGTTGTACGTGGTAGCTGTATGTGTTACTTCTGTGTGTTCTATCTCGCATTTTCCCATTAATCCCAATAGAAATATATCTTCCAGGAAACTGAATTGAGAAATAGGTTTTAAAAATATTTATTGCACTCATAGAAGTATATTGGGTACAAGAAATGATTGGGGCAGACTTCCAAGGCATGGAAGAAAATTCTGTTACGTGATTAAGAAATATTGACTTCTTGAGAATTCATCTTTTAATATTAACTATCGAAGACAAATGAGATATCCTTTACCCTCCCTCTCTGTCTTGTAAAGCTTGTTTGGGGGAGTTTGATTAGTATTTATGTGAACAGTCTATAACACTTCAGCTGGACGTATGCATGCAGGCATTTTGCCATTTTCCCACAAAGCTTTGCCAACTCCCATCAGTCATGACCTGAAACAGCTGCTGATCACTTTTGAAAACTCTGAGTGCAGAGATTTGTGTGCACCATGGTCCATGATAATTATCTGCTAGGGTTTAATGTGAGACCACCAGACTTCTTTTTGTATGTACTCAGAAGAAAAACTAAATACAGAAATGAAAACTTAGGAAACCTGTCCTTACAGTGTTAGATGAAGATCTTGGCATGTGAATTAAAACTGTTTGAAAAACAGAATTTTAATGAAATGACAAATGCTAGTACGCTATAATTTTCTTCGGTTCTAAACTGACAGTAAACCCAAACTTGATATGGAAAAAAAATATATTTCAGATTGTTATGGTTTTCTTATCCACAAATATTTTTTTGTTATTGTAATTTGATTGTGTTAGTCAACAAACTGTATTGAAATTTTAAACTTATACAGCAGAATGCTTAAAATATACCAAATTCAGCTTTTTCCAAAAAGGAGATATTTTGTCAATTAACTTTTTGATCAGCCTTAAACTTGTACTTAAACATGAAAGTTAGTGAAATTCAGTGAATCACCTTTGAAATAACTTTGCTACAGTAACTGAAATGAGGACTGGCAGATCAGGAAAACAATATAGTATTCAGTCAAATGAAATCAAATACTTGTTTTATATCATATCATATGGAGTATTGATGCATATCTTGCCCCTGAGGAATATTTTCTTGCCTCAGCATCTAGCATTTTCCTTGATTTGTTTTTAAAAATAAACCTATTTTGGTAGAAATTCTTCTCGATCCGTTTATTGACTTGTAACCAATTAAGCATAACTTTTTTTTTTAATATCCATGTCTCGGACAAAAGCAGGGAGACCAAAATAGTAAGAAGTTATTCTCTCAACGTTGCTATGTAAGAAAGACAGGAGATGGTTTGCAAGATGGGTGTATCTTTTTAAGACTTCTAGCTTAAGGTTCAGGTAAAAATGCTTAAAGCCCATTGTGTTCTGGTCATACCATTTCAAAGAAAGAGATAGCAGAAACAGACAGGATCCAGATATGTACGACCAAAGTGACAGCAGCAGGAAGGAATTCTGTGTGAGAGGAATATAAGGTGGGGAGAGAGGAAATAGTATGCTTAAAGAAGAGATGAATCAGCAAGGATACGATAACCATGCATAAAACAGGATGTATAAAACAGGCATCCCTACTTGTTCTGGAGACAAACATTGGCATTCTGTGCCTTGTGTCAAACACCAAAGTCCTCCCCACCGTACGACTATGGCCTGCATGCTGCGTCTGTACCTCGAGGTGTGGGGTGGCATATGGGGTTTTTTTTGTCTGTAGTTTTGGAAGAACTATTCTAGAGGAGTGGGGAAAATGCATTTTCAGCCTGATTCCTGCTCCAATACACTGGAGTCCTTTCCAGGTAGGGCAGGCAAGCTCTTTTTACTTGCCCATTTTGTCTCTTGCAAAGATTATATTTACGCTGTTTACTTAGTAGCAGTCACTTTATAAGCACTTAAACTCAGAGAAAACCCAACTGTGGTAACTGTTAGTAAATGTAGGCTTTTTAAATGAGCCACCATTATCTAAAAATAAGTGGTGGTGATGAAGAGACCGCTTTTGACAGGTGGCAGTACTTAAACAAACAAACAAAACAATGAAACAAAAAAACCACCAACCAACCAACACCACCCCCCCACCCCCCCCCAAATCTAAACAAAACACAAAACAACCCCCAAGGAAAACGAACAAGAAGTACAGAGCACCAGTCTGCGCTGGACCCAGATCAGCTTCTCTGTGGAGAATGAAGTCGCTGGTTTTGCCACAGAATCCAAGGTTGACCTTGGGACATCTAGATCAACCCTGCTGCCCAAAACAGAGTTTACTACAGCAGGTTGCTCAGGACTGTGTCCTGTCAGGTTTTGAATACCTCCAAGGATGGAGACTCCACAAACTCTGTGGAAAACCTGTGCCAGTGTTAGACCACCCTCACTGTAAAAATAAATAAAATTTATTTATATATAAATGTAAAAAGAGTCAGGCTACGTCTTCTTTACACCATCCCGTCAGGTATTTTTATGCATTAATAAGACCCTCCTGAGCCTTCTCTTCTCCAGGCTAAATAGTCCCACCTCTTCCAGCGTTTTCTCACGTATCAGATTCTCCACTCCCTTAACCATCTTTGTGGTCCTTCAGAAAACTTAGTCTGGTATGTCTGCGTCTTTCTTCGACTGAGGAGCCCAGAACTAGTACACAGTACTCCAGATGTGTTGTCACCAGTGATGACATGACAACTGTGATTTTTCTCCTTTGGTACCAGTCCAATATACTGCTGTCACTCCTGTTTACCTGGCCTTTCATGTTACTGTGAAACCCTTTACTGGACAGGATATCTGATTGCTTCTATGTTCCGTGTTGCTCTCCTCTACTGCTAAATTTCTTCATAGCACTGCCCTACAAAACTTCTCCCATGAAGTACCTGGAGTCATTTTCCGTCTCCAACCAGTATATCAATCTCCACTTGTTTTCCAGACTTACAGTCAAGTACTTTTCTGCTCTCATATAAGAATTTACTCCCCAAAAGACAAGATCTCCATTAGCTGCCTTCAAATCCTGCCCGTGGGCTTGGTGCTATTTAAAAACTCGGCAACAGTTGGCTGCTACTGACATTGCTCATCTTGCTTAATTTAAAGTGTTTATAGTGCGAGTCACTGTAGCTTTTCCGCATAATAAATGGAGAGAGAGGAAGAGGGACTTCCAGGGTACAATTTCTTTTCCACTTTGGACAACCACTTTAAGATGGGAGAAATCATCTCTTAAATGTGCTTACTGCTCTGTTTTGACTATTAAAGGGGGCCTAGATACCTGGCTGAGAGAGAGAGAAGTGTCTGCTTTATAACCTTTTGTGTTTCTCTGGATGACTTCATGACTTGAAAGGCATGAAGAATGCCTTATCTTATCTGTGAACAATTTGCATTAGTAAAATTTATGTTCTGTACTCAAAAGTAAATGCAAATGTGGTTTCCTTCATAGTTTTCTGTTTCTTTTGTCTGTAAATGTGAACAGTGATAGGTTACAGAAAACGCATTATGGAGTAAAAAATTATTTGCATAGTGGTGTGTAAGCACACGGTTTCTAGGTGATAATGTGTATAAAGTGTGGACAGGCAAGAAAGGAGTTGCAAAAGAGGGGGATCACAAATAATTTTTGTGATTATACCTGAAAACATCCAGTTGCATGATGGGGGAGATAGAGCACTGCCAGGCTTTGCAACTGGAACCAGTTGCCCGATTTGGTGAGAGCTGTAATGTGCATGGCCATAAGAAGCAGGCTTAATTGTAGATTGTCCTTGCAGAGAGGGGCTTGGGATCCCTGAGTTCAGCCTCTGTGAAAGTCTTTTCAGTATATGTGGTCTGACCCCATGAGCTGTCAGGAGTTTTTATTTTTGTATATTCTATCCCGTCTCCTAATTGGTCCCTCTTCACCAGAATACCTCTTGCCTAAAGCTTTTGTGAAGGTCTCCTCCTCTGATGCCATCCCATACCATCAAATGTTTATGGCCTCACAGAATAGAAACAAGAACTTTATATGGAAATAATTCAGAGGCTCCACTTGTCACATAGAAAGTCTATATTGTCCCTCTACGCTTTTCCGCTTCTGACCCTCCAACAGGGCAAGTAACAAAGTTGGCTGCCCTTGGTTGTTATAGCAATAAGTATAAGCAAGAGCCTCTCTGCATACCATTGCTTGGCATCAACTGTAAACACGGGTCTTATCACTCTGAGAGCAGTTTTCTGCACAACATGCTGTTAATTTCAGCAGTTAGAAGAGGCCTAGCTAAAAAGTAAAGTTACTGAACAAGATTGGTCCTGTTTTACCTCAAACCAGGACAATTGTATGAAGGAAAAAATCTCCCGTACGTTGTGCATGTTTCTCTCTACGGCAAATGATGGTGTACCAGAAGGAACATCACTGATGCAGATGTGTGAATAGGGAAGGTCTGGTTTTACTTTGTATTGCTGAGTCTTGGGGCATGCTGTCTGGAGAACCTACGACAGCCTGCTGCTGTTCTTGCTGTATTATCCATGACAACAAGTTGGCAAAGAAAGTATTCCTTATGGTTCTCCCTGTTGCAACCTCCTTGAGGAGCCGACTGGAGCTCACGATGCAAGAAACGCTTGTGGCCAAATCGTCTCACAAAATCCACGCCCATAACTCAATGGAAGCAGGAAGAAAAGCAGATGGAAGGCCTACCGTTGCCCAACACGAGCAAATGCAATTTATATCTGTTTCCTTTCCCCGTTTTAACGCTCTCCCCCCGGCCCCGCGGTAGGCTGTTGCTTGGCAACTCTGCCTCCTTGCTCCACCGCTGCTCTGCGGCTCTGCTACTCCCCCCGGCCCCTCCTTTGCACCGGCGTTGGGAAGAGCCATGCTCGCATGTGCTCCCAGCAATCTGCAAGCAGAGATATTGCCTCTTCATCAGCGCTCGGAAGCAGGTGGGGGCCACGCGAGGAAGATGAGAACGCGGAGGACACTGTGCGTTGCCTGAGGCATGGCGAGCTCTGCTCTTCCTGGTGCCTTCTGCGCATTGACTCTGGTCAGGGGGGTATTGGCTCCCAATAGTTTGATTCTTCTTTTGTTTATGTGGTTGCTATTCTGTGTAAGCCACTGGCATCCCGGGCAGGTAATAGAGACCAGAATTTGGCTCAGGACCAGCGATAACCTTCTTCCCACATAATTACAGTACTTAATGGATTGCACTGTAACAATTATAAAAAAGAGGTCTGCAGAGCTTTGAAACCATCCTTCATTTTTCAAAAAAAAGCCTTGTTGAAGCTGCAACATTCCTTCAAATTTCCTTTTTTCCCCACTACTACTTTTTTATAAGAAGCAGCCATGAGTATGCCTGTATCCAAACCCAAAGTAGTCCTAGTTCTCTTGTTAAAAGGCTCCGACTCCTAATCCAAATAATGGAAAATCAGATTTAGAAATGAAATAGTGTTCTTGACTCAGCCTTTTCATGCTACAACGTTATCATATGCACTGTGTGGCATAGCTATGCCTATGATTTCAATATATGTAATTCATTCCATCATATCTTGGCATTAAAATCATTTAATGCTGTGGTCTTTAATGTCTTGTCTTTATACATACATCAGACACACAAATGGGTTTAGTTCATCTTTATTTGGAGACTTTTAAATGGGTATCTTCAGTGCCATAATGCTTGTATGTCATGTTATGCTACTTTCTCTTATGAGAACCAATTAGCACCAAGAGAAACCTTTCTGCCCTTCTGTGAGCCCAGATTTTCATCTAAGACAGTTGTCTGATATGTTGGGTGCTCCGTTCCTAGCCTTCCTCTCTAGCTATTTTACATGCCCCCTTCCCCCCCTCCCCCCAGTCTTTTCTATGGTAGGAACAAACTTGTCTGTATGAAGATGTGAAAAGTAAAAAACTATTTCTCCTGGCTTCTGCCCTCCAAAAGGGAATATTATTCTTTTAGTTGACTGTCAGTTCTTTAAACAGCCAAAAATCTTACCTTTTCTGTTTGTTTGCAAGGTGCAATGCAAAAAGAAATCTACAGCACCGGGGGGGGGTGGGGGTGTGGAATCACTGCCCTATGTTTTGATGATGTTGTTTAAAATAGAAAAATCTGGTATTCTATAAAGAAAACATGAATCATATACAGGGTTTTAAAATCCTTTCACAGACTGGATTTTTCCATGCCTTATTCTAGCATGGTTTTCTAAGGAACGTCTTTGTCAGCTCCTCTCCTCCTTCTCTCTAATAACTTTTGAACCTGCTGGACAGGTTCAAAATTTGTTAGGTGGGTGTCAGTAGAATATAATTAAGTCATTCTGTTTATGTGTGTATAAGTGTATAAACATTCTCCTGGGCAGAGGAGAGAGACAGACTAATCCCACTCCCAGTTCTTGAAAGCATTGGAAAAAGCAATAGACATCTGAGAATCCACTTAGGTCTGCAGTCTTCTGACCAAATACCTCGAGGACATTATTTTTTAAGAATTTTCAGTGAAATATCAGTTTTCCCACTGATTCTGTGCTCACAGAACCACCTGATGGGGTAAGCTTGCTCCTTCATGTCATACAGGTGTTACTGAAACCCTTGGAATGAGCTGCAGAAGAAAAGAGTAACTTCAGGCGGGGGGGGAAATATCTCCATTTTATGCTTTCAAGTTTGTTGTGTATTAAGCCATCCACGCTGTTTTGAAAGCTGCTGCTTTAATTCATGAGCATATCAAGACTGAATGGTTAATTGTGTGTATACTGTAAGGACAGGTCATGCGAGAGAGCACATTTTTTGCCAGATAACAATATTCTTGCACATTATCAGCTTAGAGTAGTCAATGGCTTCAGACGAACTACAGGAAGCAAATTGTACTTACTCCCTTGTATTTTAGGGGTGGACTGGATAGGTATCAGTAGTATAGATGTTTTTAGAAGTAATTGTACGCAGATGTTTACATTTTGTTTGTCCATCTTGAGTATTCCCAGCTTCATAGTAATAAACAGAGCATTTCAACTCATATCTTCATAATGGTACTTGTAGAACTAGAAATTGCTTTTAAATTCTTAAGTGTCTCATGGAAAATATTTAATTTTTGCAGTTTGTTCTGATAAAAATGGCTGACTGTGGGCTTATAGATATAAGCATTAAGCTTGGTAGCCAGTGAATATCAGAAGGTTTAGCGATTGGTTTTGACAAGCATTCAACATTTATCTGAATCTTTCCAGTATCAAATCGGGCATGAAGTCTTGTGAGGAAAACCTGTTCTCACAAGGCTTTTGATTCTCCTGTTTCCAGACTGATGGAAACTACTGAAAAGCTTTCCCACTTCTGCTCCTCTTCCCTTCTTAACCGCTGGTCCCTTTATAACTCTTTATCTTTCTTCTTTATGGGTACAGTGACAAAGCTTTAGTTTACCTGAAAATTTGGGGAAGAGTTGTTCAAACTTGTCATCTTCAGCTTTAAAATAGATTTGAATCAGAAAGAAGATTAAAAATATTTGATTCAGAAGACTGAGATCTGAATGCTTTAGACTGGTATTTATTTCAACCAAATATTCAGAAATCCTTTGCATGACGCCTCTTCGCATACTTGCAATAAAAGGGGGGAAAATTAATTGCTTACCGAAGTGTTTCGGGTTTTGTTTCTTTACTGTTATTATCTCAGGGCAGTATGCTTCTGCTTTGGTTTTGTTTTACGGCTAACTGGGACTACAACGCCTTTCTCAGTAGAACTGAAAACATTGTCAAATCTTATTAAAATGAAAATCATAACTAAATTTACAACTGAAGTTAGTTTACTTAGTTGATAGACCCTGGCAGTTATCTTTACCTAATCTACAAAGTAATAGCCAATATTTTTCTTTCCAATAACTATGCTGAAAGAACATAGTCAAGAAGACTACGGTCAGGGAAAGAGCTCAATAATGAGGAGACACAGAATGATTTAGAAACTGAGGGATGACTGAGCCAAGGTATCATCTCGTCCAGAAACTGGGCTTATCAGTCATTTAGATTCTGGTTTCACGCATGTTCATTTTTTTATTATTTTTTTCCCCAGGTCTTCTGACCGTTGAGAACTTCCTCTCTCACCATGCTTTCTCTTCACTTCCTCTCTGCTTCCCTCCCATTCTTTCTTCCCTCAGGTACTTTTAAAACCATTTTCAAAGCTGAAATTGCAAATGAGATTTTTGCGTCCTGAATGACAATGAAGGGCTCTGTTTGAATAGTTGAATGCTTCAATGGCAGATATTTGACTGAGTTCCCTAAAGCCCAAAGCCTATGAAACCATCCATGATCTGAATAGAACCAATTACTGCTGCTGCTCCCAGCCCAGACTCTCTTTGGAAGATTCCTTTGTTTTTTAAAGCCCAAATCAATGCAGACTTATTGCAGGCAGGCCATTTTATCTTTTTCTTTGAAAAAAGAATTTTCCTGCAAGACTGGTTACGGAAGTTACAGACCAGATACATCATCTTCCAATATGGGAATGTGGAATATTCAGCCAGTTGGATCATTGTAACCTACTTGATTTTCACAAAGGCACTTTGCATCCATCTTTTATTGGGTGTATTGGTCTGCTGTGGTAATTTCTTGTGCGTACGCTCACTTAATACAAGAATATGATGTACAGGCATTGCAAAATCGGTTTGCAGACCTTGCCATTTAACCCTTTCCGTGTGTGCTCAGCTGAAAGCTGCTGGCTGGGGGGATTGTTGTCAGACTGGTCATGCTAGTGGTATTTCTGTACGTACTTCATGCTGGTGGCTCAGGGGACAACTTGAATGTGTGTGGCCAGAACTGCATATTGATGTTCTGGATGCTCCACTGGAATCAGATGGCTCAAATACATTGGGGTTTCAGTGAGGTCCTAATACAGACGTTTTCTCCTTGTGCTTCCTGCAGTACGATGTAATCTGAAATGCTAAACATCTGAGATACATTTAGGGTGATCATCAGCTGATGTGTACTGTTGCCATATCTCTGTTAACTTCAGGAGACCTTCCTCACAGAGTTTGTGCCATAGCTTCAGAAAGCAAGGATGATCCACTTGATACAGTCAACCAGTACAAGATCTAAACCCGGTTTAAGAACTTAATTTAAGCCTGTTTTAACATTTTTGATCCTTAATCATAGTTACAGTAATAGTTGCATAGGATTTGGTTTTTTCCAGAGAAGATATAATTATGTGCAATTTCTAATTGAGGCATCTTGCTGGAAAATGGTTGAATTTGTTTTAGGAAGAATTAAATCATTTCTAGCCACTTAATCTAGAACATTCTATTATAATAAAACAAACAAAAAAAAGCATAAAAGGGGATTCTTCTTGGTTGATAACCTTAACTAGCCTTGATTGCAGTTGAAGCCTGGTCATGCTTGATTTTTCAGACTTGAAAAGTAGCATTCTGACTGATTTCATGTGCTCTGTGTGGAAGTTATCATATAGTCTTGTTTCTCCACTTTGACAGATTGTTTAATTTAGGTTTCAGTCAAGTTCTTCCCTGAGCAGCAAAAGTAGCGAACCCTGCTTTCATGCAAAATTGTGTCCTGCCTTCCCCTCTCTTCCTTAATCCTAGCTCAGGACTATGATTACGCTGCCTAGTTGGCTGGCTGTTGCTAAAAATGTTATATACCTGCTAAAAGTCAGTCCCTAGCCTTTCGGTGCCTCAGTAAAACAAATTAAAGGCTTACTCTTTCAGTCTGCAGCTGCTGCTGTTTTAAATAAACTGAAACGTACAGAAACTTGCTTGAGACTGCTTTAAATGAAACGGAAATTTCTCAAGGGCTGCCAGAGTTATGTAGATGAGTAAAGGAGGTAGAAACGTATAAGGTGACGATATATTTATTCTGTGTGGTATAGCATTGTATCTCTTTAGCCCCAAACATGTTTTGGGCTTCAAAATGGGAAACAAAGCAATTCTGAAAGAGCTGCCTAAACAAATCTGTCATGAACTTCTCCAAAATGCTCTCCAATGAATACTTATGCATTTCTGTTAGTCACTAGCTCTCTTCTAAATGAAGAGATTAAAGTATTGTCATTTTTAGCAGAACTTCACTCGCAATGAAAGCAAACTTCCTTCTTGTTTTTTTTTTTTTTTTTTCTCCCTCAAGACATTTGTATTTCTCTCTTTAATTTTTCTTTAACGGCATCAAATGCTATTTTCCACTGAACAGCTTCCCTGGTTACCCACATCTTTTTCTTAAGGGCAACCACGAGCAGCTAGTCCCTGGCCAATATTGGTCTCATCTCTCCTACTTTCACTTCAGGGCTTCAGTCTCTCCTGGTGGATATCCCAGCCCAAATGGGATGCAGGGAGCTAAGCACTTGCATGATGGCTTTCACTGTGCTTCAGTTGTGACTTTGGTTTCCTCAAGAATTAGAATGAAGGGCCTTCTACAATGCTTTGGGAGTGCATTTTGTTCCATTCGGTACGGCTTTAGAAACATCTCCAGACAGATATACTTCCCTATCCAGATGCGTTGCCGAGCTTTCTGTACATGTTCATCCCAATGTCTTTTTGGGGGACTTCCTGTCTCAGGTTTCATTACAGTGCACAAGACTGAGTGTTGGCAGCATGGCAATGTCTGGTCCTATAAAGCAATTTAAAAAAAAATATTGTCCTGTGAAGACCTCCAAATGTGAAGTGATCCGGTTTGGTAACACGCTGGGGATTCTGCAGGTTGAAATTCCTTATTGCTTTGTTGTGTTTGCTTTTCATCTTACAGCTTAAATTCAGAGTTGCCCTAATGCTGTTATGTATTTCACAATATTGATTTTTTTTAGCTGTCTTCATTTAATATTTTTTCCTTTTTTCTTTTTTTTTCTTTTCCTTTTTAGACCAACCTTCGCATCGTAGATGTGAAGCAAAAATAGATGCAGAAATTGGTTTTAGATAGAGAGCCTGTAATTTACTCTTTCGCTACAGGGGGAAAAAATTTGTTACCACAGAAAGAGAAACGCACGAAAGGCCAAATAGCATCTGGAGCTGTGCAAGCGCTGGGAAATGTAGATATACATATTTTTTTCTTTCAGTTTCGCACAGAATCCTAGCCGATTATTTGATGCGCTCGCCTGTCTGGTCTGTGACCTTCCAGAAGGGCCCCCTCCTCCAGTCCCCCCGCACGACTTGTCAACACATTAGTCATATACAACTCAGCTGATGCCAAACGGGCGCAGTTCAGCCAACTATTGAGAGGCAGGATATTCCGCTGCCTTCTTCTATTGGTCTTGGGTTTTTCCACCGCGGAGACCCGGTGGTGCTTTAAGACCGCGGAGGGCTGGGGTTCGGGCTCCCCTCCGCTGCGCCGGCAGGCAGGGGAGGTCAGCAGCGGGCTCGCCGCGATTCGAGCCGCGGGAGAGGAACGATGTGCCCGCCCGCCCGCCCGCCCGCCGCCGGGCCGAGGGGAGGCGTGTGAGGAGCCGGCTGGCCGCGGCTCGGGGCCGGCCGCCGCCGGGGATGCTCCTGTGCCCGCGCCGGAGGATTTTGTCACCTGTGGCCCTGCCTGCGCCGACCTGCGGGCGCCTCCCCGAGCCGAGGACGCACCTGGGCGCCGCGCACCCGCCTCCCGCCCCCGCCGCCGGCTGCCTCTTCCCCCGCCCGAGAGCCGGGCGGCGAGCGTCGGCGGAGCCGCGGGGCTGCGGGCGGGGCTGAGCGCTCGCTGGGCGGACGAGCGGCCCCGCAGGCTCCCACCGAGCAGCCGCCACCACCAGCAGCAGCAGCGGCGGCGGCGGCGGCGGCAGCAGCCGAGGGAGGCGGCGGCCGGACCTGGCAGCTCCGGCCCGGCCGAGGGCGCGGCGGGCGAGGGCGAGCCCGGAGCGGGGAGCGGGGGAGCGGCGGGGGCATGTGGATGTTGGCCGTCGCCTTGCTCCACAGCATCTCGCATGGTGAGCGCTGCCGGCCCCCACCTCGGGGCTCTCCATCCCTTCCCTTCTTCTCTTCCATCCCTTCCCGCCGGCCGGGAAGGGGAGCGGGTCGCGGTTGTGCCTTTTGTGTTTGAAGCGTCGCGCTGGCTGTTCGCAGCCGTGAGGAGAAGGGCGAAATTGCTCTGTAATCATCTAAACTAGCTTACCTAGCAAAGTGACAGCCCGTAACCCAGCCACGTTACTGTGAGTCTGCCTCGCTCGGAATAAGACGGTGCTCGGAGAGGCAGGGATAGAGGTGCTTTTTTTTTTTTTTTTTCTTTCTTTCTTAGCTGCAAAAGTACAGAATTTTGCTAAGTGCCGTATAAACCCGTCTGAGTACACGGGGATAATTTGAAGGGCTTTCACTCTAAGCGTTTGCAGTGAGATATTGCTTCTTTTTACGTAGTGTTGTGGTGGTTTTTTTTGGTTTATTTTTTTAAGTCGCCCTGTGCTTTTACCTAACAATGCTTTTTTTTTAAAAAAAATGTTTAAGAAGTAATATTTTAAAATTAGTTCTCTTTCATCATTTCACTGCAAAGGTACCTGCTCTGTATTTTTTTTTTTCTCACTCATTTATGTAAAAATATGCACGGATAAGCATTACATCATCTGAAAATGTTGAAGACTCGGTCAATTATAAAGTTAGGAAGGGGAAATTAGAGTAGAGATAGAGTAAGGATAAACCTGTTCTCTTTTTTTTTTTTCTTTTCATTCTGCAAACTCTCTGATTGAGGAACATAGGAACGTCTATTGTAGTTTCTGGATTTTTTGAATAGAGGATGGGGGTATTTTGGAACATTTAAATATATGTGATTGAAAACCATGTCATATGTGAAAATATGTTTAAATTGCATAACTTTTAATAAAATGCATATTAGCATTGCGGTTTTGAGGACAGAATACAAATTATGCTGTAGTTGTGATTCTAGCTATTCTATTACATTGCCTCCTTCCTCTCAGATTTGAGAACGTAGCATCGCTTGTAATGCGTTACATCCGGACAGTTAAATCAGAAAGATTAAACACACAATTCTCAAAATAGGCAAAGCAGATATAATAGGAGAATGTTTCTTGTGTTGAATGAATGTGAGAGAAGCACAGGGCAAAGTGTAAGATTTTCCCGGAAGATACGAATAATTGAACCTCTAGCAGAGGGTGAGGAATGAATGCTGGATGAGGGTGCCTTCACATCTACTTAAGTATAAGCTGGATGAGAAAATACATTGACAGGCACGGCCAGTCCAGTGCGAAGACCCGGACAGATCATAAATTAGGAGGTGAATCTTAAGTGTGTATTTAGGGCTATCTTAAAATGTTTTTACCTTCTGAGTGCCACAGAATGGAAAATTACTGAAAAAGCCCAAACAGAAAACTTCAAGATTTTGCATTTCTTCTAGCAGTAATATAACTGCAACAAGTTTTGACATAAAGAAATTATTTGTTTAATTATTTATTTATTTTTGACAGGCGGTGCTGTGCCTTTCTCTCTATCCTCTTCAGCCAGATACCTTGCAGGGAGAGATTCGCTGTTAGTAAGACAGACAGAATCAGCCTGAAAGTATATGCTCTTACTGATGCTATTCATTTAAAACTGGCTTTGCATAGGAAAGACCTCTGTTTCTGTCCAGAAAGCTTATTATCTCTTAAAAAAAGTAGCAGCATATATTTTGGTCTACTGTACTGATGCTATAAATTTTATGTTCTAAGCTAGTTAGTCCCCCTTCCAGGGGTTTTTGAAAAACAGAGTAATTTTTGCTTTATGAGGTTGAAATACTATGAAAATCACTTTCTTTTATTCCTTGATCTATGAAGTCAGTAGCAATTTCACTTTCAGTATCCATGTGGTTTTGGATCACAAACATGAATTTGTATCCCAAAGGTTTTTCTAGTTTTAGTAATATAGCATATAAATGATACACACATCTGCACAGATTCTATACTGCCACACAGCAACATTTGTGAATCTAGATTACTAAAATAAAATGGGGTTTTGTGATAATATTTTAAGATGAAAGCACTGTAGAAACAGGTAACGGATGGTTCAATGGTTCTTGGCAACTTAAGAAGTATTTTTGGTTTTGACATCATACTCAATCTCAAAATGCATATGCATTTAGGATCTTTTTAAAGGAAATTTTTGAAAACAGCGCCTACCTTCATGTTAAGACTGAGCAACTTGATTTTGTTTATTAGTAACACTTATTTGGACCAGAGTCAAGAGTCAGAGAATAGTATTTTTAAAGACCTTCAGATTTTAATGCAGTGTCGTATCAAGTATGTATCTCTTTGAAGGAAATGACTGTATATATAAATAGATATGTCACGTACACATTTATTTTCATTATTCAATCTATAACTATATCTGAACTCCATTGTGTGAGAGGCAGTATTCTTTTATGACTATATCGGGGCTGGGGGGAGGCTATTGAAGGTTGCTTGGCTTCCACCATTGCCTTTTCCGAACCCCTTATGGAACCACACTATATTTACTTAAAACACAAGCACATGTATAAGTGGTTTTCAATTAAGTGTTACATCTCATTCTAATTTCAACTTTAAAATGTGTAAGATTGTTTGTGTTTATGTTCCTTTCTTCTTGTTGTTTTTGGGGGTTTGTGTGGGGTGGGTTTTTTGTTTTTTTTTTGTCTTTTTTTTTTTTTGAGGGGAGAGATAGCTTAAAAAAATAAACCCACACATTATGGGTTAAACCCTGTAGTTGTCATCTTGGGCTAAATTTCTGTTGAAAATAATGGAAACCACCTGAATAACAATAGCAAGGTTGGCCCCCATATTTCCCTACAGTCACTCAGTACAAATACATTTTGTCAAATTAGATATGAGCAGTGTCACTGGGTAGGCTTTATGTTTGTGAAATAGCTTCCTTCTGGGGACAATAAAATACTGACATGCTGTTACATCCAATTAGTATTTCTGAAGCCTGAAACAAAACCTTCCTGAGCACCTGGTTGAAGTTTTTAAATTTTGTAAAGGCTTTAAACTCTCATTGCTGTGAGTTTCTTAAAAATACAGGTAACTATTAACCATAAATGCATTGCAGCCTTGGTGTGTGTGTGGGATGATACAGACATCAGTGAGAGCTATGCAGTTAAATTCATCACTTTGAAACCCTGAGTCATGCAGTTAAAATCCTGAGCAATATTTTGAGTTACCTTCAGGGTTACTATGTCTGCACTACGTTCCATGTTACTATACCTAAGTATTGCAGAAGCGAGCATGTATATTTGACAGCAAACGTCCTCTGTAGTCTGGTCGTAATTAGTAAAGGGGGCATTTCACTAATTACAGAGAGAGGAGGGGAGGGAGAAGGGTAGGGTAATCTATGAGGAGAGAATGGCCTCCTTCAAAATCCCGACTCTTTATTGTAACTACTGTGATAAAGTTACTTCAGAATTAGGATGTTGTTTTCAGCAATGAGTACCTTTTGGTATCTTTTAATCCCTGGCATAAGTATACTGAACCCATTTGCAGGCTTCTCTCTGGCTGCATTTCTTATATGCCTGTTGTCCATAGATGTTCTGCTGAAATCAATGGAGCATCAGGAGGCACCCAATACAGTACAGATGACACTAAAAATAAATTTCCATTAAAATTATTTCCTGTTTGAATCCTTTGCCTGCCCTATATCCAGCAACATGGGTTTTAGCAGCATATTAGAGGACTGAGAAGGAACATACTGAACTGAGAGCAGGGGTTAGGCTGGAGCATGAGTAGTGAAAGCGATGGTGGTACTAATGACATTCTCCAAAGAAAATGGTGACTCTCAGTATTGGGAATGAAACATTTAAGAAAAAGAGCAAACGTCTCTCTCTGGGGAAACGTACTGTAAGATGTGCAAAGCTTATCTGGAATTGTGTAACCAAATCCTTACCTTAGAAAGTTTAATGCATGTGCAGAAAGCATTTAGCTTGGTATATGTCTGCGGACGGCACAGTACAGCTGATGGTGTTTTTAATCTGGTGTTACTCAAGCTATGAATAGCTATTAATTAATCACCAAATGCCAAACGGAGAAAAACCGTTTTAGCGAGGTAGTCGGAGTACATCGGAAATATCTATTTCCATCTCAAAAGAAGTGTTTCTCCCCAGCTCAGGGTGTACCGATCCCCAGGCTTTGGGGCTCGTCGGCTGGGGTTTTGTCACTGGGGAGTGGGCAGCGTGCTGTGCCGCTGCCTGCACGGCGGCGGAGAGCCGGTGCCACACGACACTAGTGGGCAGCAAACCACACGAGTCTGGCAATGTTTCTGAAAAGCCGTGGGAACAGACGGTGCCCGGAAGAGGCATTTTGTCTCCATTTTTCTATCAATGGTGACTAAACTTTTTAACCGGTGGACGCTGTGACTTCTTTCCATAGCACTGAGTAGCAGGCGTGTGTGACAATGAAGGTATTTTTGGCAACGGTTTGAAGTGAGGTTGATGTCCATGAACGGTAAAATCAAACCCATAAACCTTGTTAAACAGCTTACAGCTCTGCCCTGTGATTTCAGTGTTGTCTCTTTGCTGCTGCTGCATCCAGAAAAGTTCAGAAGTTGGTTTTAATTTTGTTTGTTCTTGAGTAAACTCTTGTCATGTGATATACCGATAAATTGCATTATTTGGGAAAATCTTGTGGGCTTTGAGTAGCTCATCCGGAAAGTTCCTCCAGCTCATGAGCTGTGCAAGGCTCTGTTAAAGGAGCAGCTGGGCTCAGGTTGGACCTCAACTTTTTCTGTCTTTGCCTGGATGACTGTCTTAACAAATACGCTGCTCTCTCAGGTGTGGAGGTTGTTTGGGGTGGGGAAATAATATCTTTTACAAATTTAATAAAAATTGAACTGACAAAAAGCAATGAAACTAAACATCTTTGGGGGGGGGTGTGTCAGGGTAGTGGGTTGAGGAGCAAAATAGATGGAGCTCTTTCCTTTCCCCTTAAGGTTTACTCTAGTTAACAAGTTAAGATGTGGGTAGGATCAAGGCCTGTTTGAACATACCACTCATTTAGCCTTTGATTTTAATTGGAGCACGCCATTTGTCAATTTCCCAGTCTAGGACTCTTTCAGATTTCCAGTGGGAAAGACAGTAATTCCAGCTTTCACTTTAAAAGCTGGAGAAGGCAGAAGAAAACATTATATTCAACTTAATTATTCTAAGGTATGATTATTTGATTTTTTTAAAAAGTTATTTCTTTTGAGATATTGAAACTTTAAAAGTACTAAAAAACCCCATTTAAGCAATACAGGGTCTGTAGATCAGAATACTTAATTATTTCAAGGTGAATGTGTAGGTGTATGCAGTTAAAATTACTTGTTTCACAATACAGTTTGAGATATTTCACAATCCTTTTTGATCAGCACTTCCTTTTCCTTTAACCTGTTATGAAATTAAGATTTCAAATTATGTTATTCTTCAAAAGAAACCCTATTTTCTCAGTCTTCGCCTCCCTGTCTCTTAAAAGCATTTCATCAAACAGTTCTTAATTTCAAAAATAAAATGAATGAGAGGTATTTCATAAGAGCCTTTCACAGCACAATATTTTAGAGCACTGAAGAGAACCTCTTTAAGAACAAGCCACAGATTCCTCAGGTACTTGTTAGCACTGCGGGCTTTTCTTGCCATTGCTTTTCTTTTTATACTGCCATTCACTAAAAAGTTCTTATTACCTCATAAGTATTTTTTGTCCATTAGGTCATTGGATTACTCATCAGAAAAAGAGAAACTAGGGTATATCAATATATACCTTTCATAGTGGATTGGGCAACAAATGTTATGATACATACTGAGGAAAGAAAGAAAGAAAGGTAAAAGGATGGACAGACAGGATGACAGAGATTAACAAGTCTTCCTAGCATCCCTATTTAAGCTATTTTTACTTACAAGGCAGGGAGTAAGATTTAAGAGTGAGCCAGCAATCCTATTTATAGAAAGCCATTTTTAAATGCAAAGGCTTTGAGAAAGAGAGTCACCTCCATACTAAACACCAGCCTCCCTGGAGCTTCCTAGTAATTGAGGGAGAGAGCAGCCCGGTGACCCCAGCTGAATCACTGATGTGCCTCTGCCGAAGCTTCCAGAAGGACAAACCCTGCACGAGCACAGGAGCATGAGCCACGGGGCAGCCCAAGAGCACATCTGAAAATAGCACCCTGGTACATATTGATGTGGCAGACAGAAAGGCACATACAAGGACCACCTGAGAAATTTTTTGCCTGGTTAACATTCAGAGCCTCTACATGCATGCCACTGTGTGAGCTGAAGACCAACAATCCTGCTCACACAGCCTTTAATCTAGTCTGTTGGGGATAACAGTTCCTTCTGAGATTTTAAAATATATATATTTATACACGTATATATGTAAACCTATATAGCTTGTAATTGCTTAAAAGCTACTGTGTATGGCAAAATCTAGCACTTGCCTTGCTGTCCAAGTACACTGATGCTATTTTCTTCCAATTAATTACACAGTTAATCCCACGCAGAAGATTTATAGCTCAAGAGTTACGTTTGTACTAGGCTAAAAATTATTCTTAGTAACTTTGTCATCTAAAGTAATTTTTGAGTAAATTTTGGGGAGCCCTCTAATGTTTTAAGAATATCAGAAACATGATTCTTGAAAGGACTGGGGATCTTTCAATAAAACTAGAATAGAATTACGTTGCACTGTAGCTGTGAATGGTTGCCTGTCTACAGAAGCTACTCACAGTGATTCTATAGATAAGATTGTAGGGTTACTCTGTCTATATAAATACCTGTTGGCATGAAATCCTTCTGTGTGGTTTTGCAAATAAGTGGCTTATGCTAAGGCTGTTTGTCTCTCAGCATTTTAGAGTGGCAGCCCTCCATGGCCCCAGTTTATAGGTGCCACCAAATTAAGGTATTTGATGGAAGTGTGTGTTTTCAGTTTTGCTCTTTAGAAGCATGTCCATGATCATATGTGGCTATTCAGCAGAGTTTCCTAGAGGTTTAGTAGTTAGTATGAAGTTCAAATACCAAATGTAAGTCTTTGACGTGTGGTTCTTCCTTAAGCTGACAGAGAAGACTAGCTGGGGTACTGCAATGTGCAGACCTGGAGGAACCCGTATATTGTTGTTACAGTGTGTACTGGACTGCACAAATCACCTGCTAGGATTTGAGTGCCCCAAAATGCTAGTGGGTTGCTTTTTTCCAGACCGTGGAAAGGTGATCCATAAAATGTAAGCGCTGGCTTTTGCTAAATTCTCTTGCATGATTGTTTTTTCTATCAAAAATCATTGTGTGTTGGTTCTGTTTGTTTGTGGTTTTGTTTACAGTATTACCTTCTGAAGTCTTTGGGTTTTTCTGTGGGAATGTTGTTATTTAGAATTTTGGCCCTGACTCAGGAAAATAATGTGAATACATAAAGTCAGTCTCTTGAAAACTAAGAGGCAAGCATGTGACATGCTGTTAGACCATTTCTGGCTTGAGCTAAGGAAAGAGGAAGTCCTTGCCAAAGTCCTTTTTGTTATGAAAAGTAGATTCTGAAGTCCTTGAAATGAGATCTTGGTGGAAAAGATGTCACTCAAGCAAACCGGGCTTTAGGTGGACCTCAGTTTAAACAGAAAAGGCTTCCTATGGACACCATCCAGAAGGTCCTGCACGCTCTCCAGATGAGCCTTTTCCTCCCATTGGGTGGCTTTTCTGTGGGGCAATTTAAAATCCAGTTCGTGTATTACTTCTAGACAGGTTGACCCTAATTTGGGTTGCAACTGCAGTTGTAAAGCATAAAGTGAGGCATTTGTTATGTCATGATATGAAGGAGGTAATCCGGGAGCCTGTCACTGAAGTACAAGTTTTCTATATATGTCTGTAGACTTTTAATGTAGAGGTTTTTTGGCATAGTAAAGTGATTCCCAGAGGTCTAGAGTAATGATTTGCATTATACTAGTTCATGTTTTTAGCTGTATATATTTAGGAAGCTTTCCTTTGTACCGTTCTTCCGTGTTTTGTTCTGCAACTTGAAGGTTTCTCTTCTACCATGACAACCTTTTTCACAGCCCTGTTGTGTAGGGGTTCTAGAAACCAGATTTTTATCATTGCAAAGGAAAAGAGGAGAAGCACAGAGAGTAAGGTTCATCTCGCTATGGGACTTGAGTTATGGGCGATGCTTGCCATGCTTTTTGTCGTGTCAACTGTGGCTGGAGCTTTTCATTCCCAGTGTTTTGTAAATACATGTTTTAAAAAATACAAAATGGATGCTTAGGGTAGAGGGACGGAAGGGAGTATGAACAGGATTTTTAGTGGGGAGGGTCAGGTAGGAAAAAGGGTGAGCTTGAAACTACATCAGTATCTAGACAGCATTGCAAGGTATGATAAGAAGAGGAAGGGCACTCAAAGAGCATGAAGCCCTGTGGGACAGCAGGAGGGCAGCCTCTGAAGGCTACGTCTGAGGTGGACAACTTATGGTGGGAGGCTCTAAAGTCTCGGCTTCCGTTTGCAGTGGGGAAGGTAAGGTTGAGCCCGTTCCCTTGTGAGCACAACCTGTGGGTGGGGAACAAAACAGCATGTGGCTTTGGGATTTGCCAGTGCTGGTCTCTGTGACTCCATCTTGGCTGCTGGTCTGTGGCAGGGAGGAAGCTGGCACTCTGCATGGATCCTGCTGTCCCTCGTGAAGGGGAGCTCAGACTCCCAACTGCCCTTGTCCTTCACTTGCCTGTGTTCAGAGTTTTCTAACATTGTGTCTGCTCATGCTGTTTCACCTGTGATACAGGCTTAATTTGAGGCCTACAACCTCTCCTCTCTCCACCTTATTCTCATAGTTATTTATATTTATTTTGGTAGCAAAAGTATTTCTCCTGTCCCTAAAAGCTTTTCCCCTGAGGCAACAGGGGAACAAATTTGGCAACAAAGTTGGGGGAGCGAGGGGGATCAAGGACAGAAAGCAATCCCATGAATGTCAGTGTGGCTGTAGGGTAAGATGTGCAAGTCCCTTGTTTGAGTGAAGGAAGGAGCTGAGCTCCTTTATTGGGCAGGAGGGAGGTAATTAATCCTCAGAAAAAGAGGCTGGGCTGTCAGGCTTTCAGGGAAGCACTGGCAGCCATGATTTGCTGCTCAGCTGTCGGGATCGGGAACTGGCAGGTTTGGTGCAATGGCGTCTGCTCAGCGCATGCACCCGAACACCCAGCCTTGCTCCTGGGGCCCGCTCTGGATGGGGTCTCCTGAGAGCGCTGCTGGGTGGAGGAGGACGTCTCCCAGTGCACCAGGTTGCTGCCCCACCGGAGAGCAGCTGTTTGTCTCTACAACAAATTGGAGAGCTGCTTGCTTAGTGAGTCCTGAGGAAGACTGTACGAATATGGTGGGAACACAGCCTGGAGTAGGGAATGTGGATGATTCCCCCCCCCGCCCCGGGGAAGAAAGGAAGATTTACATTTTAGCTTTTCTATCCTTGTCTAGAGTAAAAGTCCTGTCCAAACTCCTTCCTTTCTTCACTGTTCTTTTGCCTTTAGCTAGTGCGTTCGTGCTTGAGAAGGAGCAGTGCAACTTCAGAGAGATGAGACTGTCCTGTTGAAGTGCTACATGTGCTCAAGCTATGTTTGTTTCGCTAGTGACGGAGCTAGAGGCCTTTTTGAATGTTTTAACCAGTGGCACACGTGAAGGCAATGCAGAGGAAAAGAAATGTCTGTCTGAAGGCACTGTAGCTGTAGCAGTTCAGTGCATATTTATTATGTTCAAAAGTTAGTCCCTGGTGGATAAAAGCAATTACAGTATTCCTACCGTATCTCAAAATGCATTTCTATGGAAGAGAAGAATGCTGATTTCTAGTAATTACAAAAGGAGCTAATTAATTTTTTAAAACATTTTCCACAGCTACATAATAGTAGTCTGACTTAATGCTACTTAATGTCAAGAAGTTTTGAGAACTTTTTGGATCAGTACATTGTTTCTGTCTCAGCCATGTTCAAAGATAACAGCTTTGTTTGCCCACTATGTAATGCAGTTACTCTTCTTCCCCACATTGTCTCTGCTACTTTCAGTCCCTGGACGCACATTGGAATAATTGCAGTAGGGGATTAAGGTTGGTTGAGCACCTTTAGCTTTGGCATTTCCTAAGGCATGTGCATTTGGCCTCCTGCTCAGAGAATTTTATTTAAAATGTATTAAATAACTAGCAAGCAGAAAATGAAGGCATTATGACATGGCACAGTTCTGGTACTCTTACGAGGTTAGAAAGTGGGAGATATGGGGAGCTGCACTTCTGATACCAGCAGGAGATGCTGCCATTTGGCTCAGGACTGCTGCCTTCTCAGAGGGCAGGAAGAGAAGGGAGATTTAGCGATGGATTAGGGGAGATGATGGCTGTTGTCTTGCATTTCAGCGTATCTCTGACCATGGTGCAGTCTCAAGTAGAGTTGCCAGATCTATGTCTCTCCTCTCTCGCTTTGCCATATTGCAGTTTTTGTTGAGTACTGTTTTGTACTTCAGGCTTTGCTTTTAATTTTTTGCTTGGGAAGAAACAAGCAAGAATTCAAAGCTAGATATTTTAAACAAGGAAAATGGTTTAAAAAACATAGTTCTTTAACTTTTTAATGAAATTACTTTTACTTCTTAATTAAGTGGACTCCATGTATGCTGGTATATGATCTCTCTCTTTGAGTCAGGAATGGATGCAGTATGGTGGTTCTACCTTTATGCCATCGAGAAACTAATTTATTGCCTTTTATTAGTTCATCCATTAGTCACTCTTCTTATTAAAAGTGGGACAATGCTTTAAAGTGATACACAACTCTTTGTTGCTGGGATGTTTTCCGGCATCATCACTTGCAGTGGAGAGTTGCATGCTACGCTCATGAGAGTTTCCAGACTGCGCATACTGATTGCACATAGCAGGGTGCCCAGTATGAAGAAATCCTGGGGTAAAATGGCTCTATGCCGTAACTGGTTACCTTATTTTATTAATGTACAGTCATTCTGAGAAGCTGAAAGTATTATTAGTAATAGCTCTGTAAGAGGGATATAATCAATTTAAATTAGCTCACAGCTGAGCCTGTATGATCTGGTGTCTTTAAAATGTGTGTAAGCAGCTCATCATTTTGCTTCCTTACATAGTATCGTAGGAAACTTTTTCCAAGTCCAATCTTATGTGTAAGTGTTGGAGTACATTATGTCTATATGTTTTTAGCATCCAGAAGAATTATCCATTTGAAAAGCTAAACACTAAAATAATTCAATTACATTATTTTGTGTAAAAATTCAAACAAAAGACACCTCCTAGGATTCTCTTCCCACCTCCAGTGCCCTGCTTCTCCCTTCCTTCTTCCCATACAGTCTTCCAGGCATCATTCTATCCATACATCTCTTCCTGCCCGCTCTCTAGACGCAAGTATCACTTTATTGTATGGGTAAACATCAGGGGTGATTTTCTGGTCTCTCCAGATTTCTGCTTTTGAAAAGTGGCATGATTTTACCAGGAAAGCTAGACAATATTACACAAGAAAGCTCCCTTAATATCTCTTGCTTTCCCGTTCTCCCCTGCCCCGAGCCAAAAAAACCCAGCTGATTTAGACTAATTACTTCAAATGCAGTTTGTAAAAGGATGCTAATACTTTGCTGTATCCCTGAAGGTCATCTAAGCGATCTATAGTTAAACATTCACGTGGGAGACTCCGGGGGAAACAGTAAGGGATGATTATAATGGAAACACTGTGGGCTAAAATGTTTGCTCATGCTCAAATCTTCGTATGGCAAACCAGCATAGCGTAGTGGTCCTGTGCTTTTACAGCTCTTCCTTAAATCTGAATAAAGTATAATTTGCAGACCCAGCTTCAACATCTTCCATGCTGAAGAACTGTATGTGATCCAGGACTGGAATACTTAAACTGCTTCTTCAGCATTACGATCCTCAGTCTGTGTTGTGTTTTATTAAGGAAAAAAAAAAAATCTGTGCATGATCTTGCGTCATTAAAATGTGCTGGGTGCCCAAGGTGTTTCTTCGTCTGTTCCTCTAGCAGCTTTTCCCCTCAAGTGATTATGCTAATTAGTGTTTGATCAGATGATTAAATTATAATTCGATTAATCCTATGTGCTAAACGCTCTGAATGCATTTCCATCGCCTGAATGCCTTGTGCTTAAGTGTTCTTGTTTGCAGCTTGATATGAGGCTCTTGCCTTTTCCCGTATCTAATGGATTTTCTGTATTAAAAACACTACGGTTCCTTCTGACATTGGGAAAAAGAGGAAGAGGCTTTTTGTTTTCCTACTTTACTGAAGAGAACCAGAAATATATATGTTCCCCCTAGATGATCTGAATATTCCTAGGAACTAAAAAAAGGAGGGGAAAAAATGGCCCAAGCTTTTCTTCTGTTAATGTACACACACCTCGCATCCCATTCACAGCTTACCGAGACAAAAAAAATGTGGTACAGCTAAATTCTCTATCTGTTTCCATTCTGAGTGGTATTTTCCCCAAATAATTCTCCCTTTTGGTCCAGAGACACTCTTCTCTGCAGAACAAATTGTTTTCTCTGTGTGTGTGTGTGAGGGAGAGAGAGAAGGTTGTTTTTCCTTCTGCTACCTGCTTTCCCCTCCCTTTTTGTCCAGGTTTATTTTTGCATGTCATCTGTAGGAGATAATCTCCATCAAGGGTGTAGAATGGAGAACACACTGAATTTATAACCTTGGTGCCACCAAGAGATTAATGCTTAGCTGCAGCATTACTTGCTTTGTCTTTGAGGTCCTGCATTTTTAGGTTATCTAATTTCATGTGACTAGGTTCTACATATTGGAGAAAAAGAAAAAAAGAAACAATAAAAAAACCCCACTTTTAAAGAGGAGGTACTTTGGCTTTGAATATTAAATATAAACAGGTGTTACACAGCTAGATGTGTTAACTGACTTCTCCATCTCTGTGAAGGTAGACACCAGTGTCTTCCTCTGTCAGAGACTATTTGGTAGTAGTGAGTGGCCTGAGTTCAGTGGGAGGATGCTAAATTTAAATCCTTTTGTTTGTTTCCATTCTACAGTGCAAAAAAAAAACCCCATCGTGGAGCAACGTCCCTCCCTCTCTCCCTCCCTTCCTCTCCTGAATTTATCTCAGGGGAAGCTTGAGACAGATTGAACACAGGGTTGCCAAGACCTGTCTAGGGGGATTTTGCTTTTCTGTAGCCCAGGTGTGGGAAGGTAGAGCAAGGGAATAGGGATGTAAAGGATGTTTTCTCTCCCCTCTCCCTCATTTTGTTTATCTTAAAAGCTGTCAGAGATTCATAGAGCTCCTATAACATCTTATTTCACTCCTTTCAGACTGTCTAGGAAACAATTTTACCTGTGAGGTGACTGGCATGCTGCAATCTATTACCAGCTATAAAACAACATGGGGTAAATGAGTCTCCATAATTCAGGGCATAGAGGCCAAAAGCACCTTCGTGCTTTTGGTCTTTGAAGTGCAGTTGTGTAGCAGTGATTGAATATTGAGATCTCATCAAGCTTATAATTTAAGAAAATCTATGCCTTGTCAATTAATTCATCCTTTGCCAGGGACTCTACCCTGCGAGTCTCACTCTCACCCTTGGCTCACCAATTTACACTTTTGTCGCGGTTAGTTGAGTGAGCATCCCAAGCAGTTGTCCCGCTTGCTTACTCCCTCCAACCAGATTGTGGGCACATGTCTGTATTGTAAACATCTGTGCAGATTTAACAAGTTACAACCTACAGCTGTCTACTGCTACATGGCTGGCAGGGGTTATTGTCCCTGCAGGTTACCTCAAGAGTAGTGGTTTGTGTGAGCGATCCCTGACCCCTTTCAGTAAGAGGCCAGATGAACACAAACCTCCTGTTTTAAATTGCAGCCAATATAGTTGTCTGTAAGCAGGACCGCTCACATGAATCACTCTGCAGTCATAGTTGTGTGGGGTAGAAACCTCCATTTGGAAAGCAGTGATGACTAGCTGGAGGCAGTAATGCCTTCAACCAATTCAGATAAATAGATCTGGAAGTAGGCTTGTGTCAACATCCCCATTTTAGAACTGAAAGAATTAGGCTAAGCTGAATTAAGGCTCTAATTCTAAATGAAAGTGCTAGCGTAGGATACTGCTTAGCTCATTCTTTTTTAAAGTTTAATTTCAGATTCATTTCCTGAGTATCCCCGTGTGGATGGGTCCTCAGACTCTGTCTAGTCTTGGGTAAGCTACTTAAGCTTGTGACCTGAGAATTACTGCAAAATAAGCTAAAATGTATGTGGGAAGTGCATTAGATATTCCACGTGAACTAATTGTATGCCTGCTCTTTTTCTTTGTGGCAAACGTCCTCTGTGTGGTCTTCCACAGCAGACAGAGGTCAGCTTTGTACAGGTGATCTTGGTGTAGGGGAAGGGTATCCAGGTAGGAAACTAGCACAATGGCTGTGGAGGATGAGGTACTCCGAACTATTCCCTTTTAAGTTTTTAACTCACTTCCCTGTCTGTGTAATGGGGACACGTTCTATGCCTGCCTGGCAAGTGCTCTTTTGGATGAATATAAATATCCTCAGAGCTTCAAACTTCTAGATGTAGAGGAATTCATATTCTGCAGCATGAATACCCTTTTGAAAATGCCATCTCTATGTTATTACGTAGTCCTTGCTCTTTCCCGAGTAAGTACACATGCTGATAATCCAGCAGCAGAGGTCAGTACTGATTTGCATTGGAGAAGTAAACCTAAGCTAAGAAAGAAGGGGCAACCTCTCCAAACCTACTGTATACAAAAATACAACACCCTTCCCTGCTCAGGTCATGTTTTCCTGTGATATCTTCATATAAAAACTGGTAACAGTGGATAGGATGACACCTTCCAGGTCCGCAAGATGAGCTGTTGCTATTTTAGGTCTATCTATCTGTCTGTCTATCTGCTTCAAATGTATCTGGACTGTAGTTAGTCTGACTTCGCACCTCCATGTCGCTACAGACATATAAAGAAGGATTCTGAAGAAGGTCTGTCTTCGGGGGGGTGGGGACACGTGATGACAGGTAGTGCTGACCTCAGTTAAAGTCTCCTAAGTCTTAGACAGAAACTTGATGAACTTTCTCTTCCTTTTTAAACTTGGCATTGAAGGTTTCCATATTCTTTGTTGCAGGCATATGCTGAAACAACCCTTAGTACTAGCAAATTTGTCAGACCGTCCGTGTTCTGCCTGACACGTGTATTGTCCTTTCTGGGAAACAGTCACGCTTCCTTGACTGGTTTTAATGGATGTAAACCTTTCTCTCTTGCTCTCTCGGCTTCTCTCCCTGACCTTCGCACTTTCTCAATGTATTTGGGGTTGGCTGGTTTGTTCGATTACGGTTGAGCGTGCTGATTTAAAGTTAGTATCAGCTCAGTTACTTCAGGTCAGGTTGTTCTTCATAGCGCTGGGGTTGTGGTAGGGTGGTCAGGGCTGCACGTTGTTGCACCTGATAGGGGGAGAAGAGAAAGAACAGGACCGCAAGCTGGGGCAGACCTTTTCCTTTCATGAGACAAGACTGGGGAGACCACAACCCCAAGATTTCTTCTTGGTACCCTTATCCCACTCACCAGCCTGCCTGTGTATCTAGTTTGTATCACTGACTACTGAACTCCTCCCTCCCCCCCGGCCCCGTCCCAAAATTGCCGCTCATGTGTTGGACAGTGAGACACATGGCATGCTTAGGAAACTATTATCAACCCCCTCCCTGTCTTGTTTTTGCTTGCGAGTGTGGCTTGTATCAGGTACAGTTTCAGACCTCCCCCAGCCCCTGTGAATGCGTAGTCTGGAAGAAGTACGTGCAGTTCGAGTCCTGTCCAGTCTTACTCTCTGCAAACCTCCTGTACTTTGCAGGTGTCTCAGTTCTCTGCTGTTTGCAATAACTATTCTCTGTGTATCTGAAGAGAGAGAGAGGGACAGGAGGGTATTAGAATGTGAAAACAGTCCTCCTGCACAAATCTGGATATTTTCTTTTAAAAAAAAAAAAAAA
>VFFE01007043.1:23655-170531 GCA_008921705.1 Burhinus oedicnemus
AGTATGTTTTTTTTTTTTTTTAAAAAAAAAAAAAAAAAAAAGGGATTTGAGCATTCTCTGTGGTACAGCTTGCATGTTCCACTGCTGCTGATGCAGCATGGACTGGTTTCCCCCAATTTCCAGGAGACCAGAGAAATAAAACACTGTTCTGTCAAAACCAAAGTGCCTCTGGACAGCAGATGAGGATGGTTTTGGAGTTTTCTTCTATCTTTTATTGGTTTAATTTTTTTTTTTCCTTTTCCATCCTGCGTTTGCACTTTAAGAAATTGTCATGGGGGGGTGGGAAGAAGGCAAACAAAAGTTGACTTTTGTTAAACGGCTGAGGCTTGGCAGTTGTGTGGAGGTCATGGTGCTCAGTCAGTGTCAGCCTCCATTCCCCAGAGTTGTATCCTGTAATGTATTTATTTATCATTACAGACGGCCAAAATTTTTTTTTCCCTTTCAGTTTGTTCTGTCCAAGGCCGCAGGGTTCCGACAGAGATCAACAGTGTTCCCGCAGTGATGAAGCAGCTCGTCAAAAGCTGAATTAGATGTTAAATCTTTCTGAAGTGGGGAGGAGGTGGAAGGAGGGGAATCACATTGTGCTAAGAATTTATCATGTGTTGTTTCCTGTGAGATAATGTATAGGAGAAGATTTGTTATGGTGCAAGTTTCAAACTGCTGTTTCAGGGCTACAGTGTCTGCCAAGCTTATGATATATTTGATCTTTTTTGAAAGTCCTTCTCTTCCTTTTCTACCTTTTGCTAAGCAGTATGTCTTCTGGGTAGGTAAATACTTAAAATACTCCACCTACTGAAATATGTACAGGTATGCACCAACATTTTCATGGATAAGAGGAATAAGCAGAAATCTGCTAGGTTAGACTGTGAGATGCAGTGGGGCTCCAGCTCCTGGACAAAGGTTAGATACTCAAATTTTCTTAGTTTTGCAATTGGATATGTTAGATAAGTAGTGTAGCCTCACCTTTTTGTAGAGACTGAGTTTTGGTGCAGATCTTGAAGAAAAGAAGGCGTTGCTTTGTAAAGGTGCTGCATGTGCCCAGCATCACTCAAAGCCAAAAGGAGCAACAGCTTGACAGTGCTGCTGAAAACGTTTATTGAGCCATTCTGCATCAATGGCCATCTTTTACGGTGCAGGTCACTGTCTCAAGCTTGCGCACTTATGGTAGAAATACTTTGTGTTCTTCTTTTGCTCTTTCATCATGCTTCTTTTTTTCCTCAGAAGGAAGTATAGATAAGTCCCATATTCATTTATGCTTTCTGATAAATTGGGCCTGCAGTCATTGAAAGGGGCCCATAGGCAACTCATGTACCTTATTAATGGACTGTAAAATGCACCCCTTTTCAATCCAAATTGAGAGGGGGAAAGTGTCAGAAAGATTTTTTTTTTTTTTTTTCCTTCTCTAATCCAATGAATAAATGTGCTGGTGTAAGAACCTTTTGGATAAAATAGCTTTGCTCTGATTCTTCAATAAAATGTCAAGTGCGATGATAGATGAACTGGCAATCCTGAAGTTTACTCAACATTGTTTTGTTCTCAGTATCTAGGTCAAGCTATTTCTTGTTTGCTTGGAACAGACAAAATTTCCACAGATCTTAAATAACACTGTTAATATTATAAGTGGTTTGGTTATCAGCCAGGAAGGAAGCTTATTGATCAGTGGGATAAGCACTGTGTGCATATGAGCCATCTTTTCCTGCCTGGCTGTAACGAATCTGAAGACCAGAAGCAGGCAGAGCCTCCGCTGAGGGGTGCGGGAAGGAAGCAGACCTGCTGGGGCTTAAAATATGCATGTCTCCCTGCCTTAGCTACTTGCATGGTCTTCTTCACTAAAGGCACGTGAAAAACCTTTAATATAACTTTTCCATAAAGCAATCCTGGAAGTAAGTGCTACTGTCTACTTTGCAGAGGATGGAGTGAGGCATAGAGGGGAACTCACAGATTTACCCAGTGTTGAGTGAATTTGGGTATTGATTTTGGACTTGAACCCAATCTAATTACTACTTCTTACTATCTAAGTGTTTGGCCTCTGGACTAGGTCAACATGCTTGTCAGATGCTGGTTCCCACTTGAGTGTCCCTATGGGGAAAAGACATGACTGGTTCAAGCCACCAAGCTCAGAAAACATGAGCAGACAACAAATGTGTCATGGATGAGAGATGACTTTGGCACTGCAACCCCTAACTTCATCCAGGATTTGGGATCTCAGCCAGCTACTCAGGTTGCCTGATTTGAGAACAAGAGACTAAGAGTTCAAATCTTGTCTCTTCCAGAAAAAAACGTTCTGACTTTTCTAGGTTGTCCTAAAAGGAGCTTTTGCCCATCCTTCCTTTTGAAGGTTTCTGATGTTGCCAAAGAAATCCAAGGTAACTTCTCTCTGCTCAAGCAGAAAGGTATATATAAGTTGTGACATCATCTTTCTTAAGAACAGCTCCCATCTTTCACATGGTATTATTTATAGACAGTTCATAGGACAGTAGCCGAAATCCATGAGTGAGAACTGTGGTCATGAGATGAAAGATAAAATCTCGCTGTTTCCTCTGCCCAGTCACTCAATGAAACTTGAACTCTTGCTGTGAAGTAGCTAGGCTTTGATTAAAAGGAGTGAAGAGTGCCTCCAAGAAGAGCAGGTAGCCAAGGAATTACAGCATCATTCTGGGACATGAGAGATGTTTATTTGAAGCCCTCTGGTTGAGAAGTGGAGCTTCTGTGGGAGTGCAGGAGCTGTTGACTAATTCAGTGAAGCAGCAGTGGCGTCTATGTGGTGTGGTTTGGCCTGAAACGAGGCCCAGGCAGCTTGCTTTGGGAGGAGCACACCCCACCTAGGAGTGCTTGGCACTCACCTGCAGGTCCCGCAAGGGATTTAGGTAGATGAAAGCCTGTTTTGTGAAGTCCAAGCAGGGCTAGGCGTGAGCTTGGTGTGCAGCCCAGCTCAAGTGGTGACATGTGCAGATTCTGAGCTGTGTAGGGAGCGCTACCGCTGGAAACAAAGGTGCATAAAGAGTTAGGGATTAGGCACACCACCTCTTCCAATGAAGGCACCCAAAGGGCAAGTTGCACAAGGTGGCTGAGCTGCTTTAACAGTTCAGTCCTGCCAAAAGAGGGAAGTCTCTCTTTACCACCCAGCTCTTGTTAGATCTTTGCTGAACCAGTTCCCCACGCTGACTCCAGCAGCGGTGAGCTATCAGAGCAAGTATCTCAAGGGACTTCACCCTGTCAGGTGTTTGCAGAAGTTCAGAATGAAGCAGAAAACTGAATCCTTGCACCTGGGGTACTATGCTAGCACCTTCTCTGCCGACCAATTTTACTTACCACGTGTTCCTGCTTACAGTTTCTGAAGGGTCTGGAAGAAATCACAAGAGTGACGGTCGTGAGAGGGGACGTACTCCAGGTTGGTGAAGTTGGTTTGTGGTTTGTTACCACGTTGCCTCTTCCTAACGACATGGATGTGCCGATGGTATTCCCTGACTTTGCTGAGCTCTCATGTTAACTCTGGTAAGTGCGTGTAAATGGAAGAATGAACATCATACAGCAAATAACATTTCAGTTTGCAGTTTTTTTGTAGAAGGCCTGTGTTTCAGACTGGAAAATGCCTCTGCAGCCCACTTAGACGGGAGTGTTGCTGAATTGCTTTTCCTGGTTCTTTATTTGCTCCATATTCCTTTATGTTGTATCAAGCTGCCCAGCCTGTGTTTTGGGGAGGATCTGATCTTCGCTCTGACACTGCAGGTCACATCGCAAAGCCCCCTGGTAAAGCACTGTATCTGTCACAATAATATGCTTCCAGTGCACAGAAAAGAAATCCAATAGAAAAGTGACATGATAAAAGATAAGCTGCGTTAAACAAAGACATTTTCTGTGTATCACACGAAAACATGGTGTATTTCATAACACAGCAGAGCACACTTCGTCAGAATCCCAGGGAAGAAGCAGACCTGCTAGGAGAATAACATTTTGGTGCCAGGGAAGTTATGCATTTAATAGATCTCTGCTGTATTTGCAGAAAGATTTGCAGCTACATTCAGCCGTGGCTAAAATGTAATGGCAACACGTTGTAGGAGCCAGTTCTCCTTAGGGCTTCGCATTGCAACAATGGAGCTGTAAATGATGTTATTGAAGTGGTAAGTGTCAGAATGCAAGCAGGATGTCATTGCAACTGGGAGGTGCTTTTGATTAATCGGCCTGTTTAAATGCTGAGCTGTCCAGGAGAAAATCCGGTCAGGTTGCTTTTTAGACACTTGAAGGGGAGGAAGTTTGACTGTGCTCTACGTGCTTGTTGCAATGGATCCTGCTCCTTATCCAGATGCGCTCTGGCTCGAGCAGAAACTCAGGGAGACAGTTGATTTTCCTGCATGGGGGCTCCCCTATCCGCTGGCAGCTGCTGGTGTGCCGCGTGGCGTGCTGAGAGGCAGGTCGGATGGATGGGACGGGGATCGCTGGCCTTTGCCCAACCCGTCTGCTGTTGGCACTTCTTGCCCAAGAGAAACCTCAGCTCAGTGTTTTAAGTGGAAACCTTTCCTAACGTTGTCAGCCTCTAGTGAAAGAAAATAAATGCGGTGTTTCGTGTTTGCATCGAGGCTTTGGAAAATAGAACCTACAGTGTGTCGGAGAATGACAATCTCTTGCAACCCTTTTTTATGGGCGCTTCCTTTCTGCAGCATGCAAAAGAGCAAAGAGCTGACCCTCTGTTACTGTTGTGTTTACTTTGGAAGGCGTCTTTCTATAGCAGAACTGGGATTGTCTCTAAGAGACCAAGCTGTAATTGCAAGTCTCGTGTATTCTGATTATATGAGGAAAAAAGCCAGTTTTATAAAGATATGCCTCCCTTATCTGCCCTTGCCTCCCCACACCTACCTGTACCTGCTCCAAAAGGAGACCGCAAGGTAAGAGGGTGGCTGAGCGGGACAGTGAATAGTGCTCTTGGCTGGCACCAGAAGGGACCGTGCCAGCAGCAGAAGGACAAAACTTGGTCTGCAGGGCTCTTCTACCTTGCAGTAGGAAATCCTAATAGGGATTTGTTTTGTTTTATACTTTGAAGTCAGTAGGTTGGTTTTCTCTTCCCTTTCCTATTTTTGGAGTCATAAATTTACTATTTTCTGACCATAGAAGGAGGAACTGGTTGAATGCAACTACTCTAACGTACGAGAGTGGGAGACCTCCCTGGGCCTGGGGGCACGGCTGGGGTGCACGTGCCGTGTGTGGAGGGGACCTTCGGGCAGCGATGGGATGTGGGGCTGCAGAGTGCTGTCCCTGTGCGTGGAGTGACGAGTGGGAGTTTTCACCATCGGCACTTAACACTGGTGCTCCAGGACCTACGCTGTGTCTGCGGGCTTGCGGGGGAGGCTAAAATAGATTCTTGGCATAAGGTCTTGGATCTTGGATCCTCTTTGCTTAATAGATTGCTCTGTCTCCCTAGTGATACCACTGCAGCTGCAAGCCACAGAGGCGTTTTGGCTGAAGTCCTCTCGGTCTAAAAGAGAGAGAATACTGTATAGATCTCCTCGGCAGGAGCATGACTGAATTTCCACTCCAGCCTGGGAGAGTCCAATTCTGCTGCCCTGAGGGACACATCTCCTCATGTCGCAGGCTCTAGAGAAGAGAGAAATAGTGTGTGCAAAAGTTTTCAGTTTATATAGAAAGATTTGAGGTCTTTGGCCAAGAAGCGTTTTTGTGCCTTCTTTGGCTTTTGGAAGTTGCGAAGTTTATTTTTATCTGTGTGAGTTGGCCTATTTTTTTTTTTTTTTTAATATATGGCAAAGGTGGCTAGAGTCCTGGATAGACACTTTTTTATATTTCATATAAACCTAAACGAATACATTAAATAAAGGTCCTTTCACCTACAGGTTGGTGGTTCAAATCCAGTCGTGCTTGGGAACAGAACTGTTCAAGCAGTAAAAATAAAATATCTCCTGATTTATGAATAGAAGTGTCAAGTTTTGACTTGTTCTGATTACTGGCATCACATTATTTGTGAACATTCAGACAACTGCCAGAAATTCATGAAACACGTTTGTGAATCCCAGAAGTTTCATAAACTTCAGCCTGAGTGATTATTTGCTTTCTGGTGAATAAGTGGGCTGGCTAAAGTGGTATAAAAAGAACAGCTAACTAATGCTCAGGTCCCATAGTAATAATAATGAGATGCAAAGGCTCTTGCTTCTCTTACACAGAAGAGGGTGGCAATTCTGCTCCAGTTTACACCAGGCAATTGCCATTCACTCTGGGGAACTGTTGTTACTGGTTTGAGAAAGCCAAGAAAGAAGGGATCCAGCTTGACTTTCAAATTTTATATTGTTTGCTGGGCCAGCTGTTGGGGAAAAAAAAAGTAATCTATTTTTTTTGCTTGAAAGCTGTATTGCTATATTGGAGAAACCATAGCAATAATAACACCAGGTAGTGCTTGTAGAGTACGAGAGGTGGGGAAAAAGCAGGGCTGTGGTTCAGAGCTCTGTGCAAGACAGGACAGAGAGCTCCTGTCTGACATATGAACAGATCAGCAGCTCTGTGAATTTATACTAGCATTAAAGTGCCTTATAAAGCATGGGGATTTGGCAAATCTGTATGGATTTCACCCCAGGAGCAGAGATGCCACAATTAGAGCCTAAATTCAAGGCACAGCTGTGCTAAGATGACTTTCTCCCTAGCAGACCCTGCCATGCACCTATGTGTTGGGCATTCAAAAGCTATCAGTGAGCACCGGGCTGTGGGAAGCTTGGCTAAAAGCAATGGCAATACGTGGCCTACAGTACTTCAGAGCTACTCTGGGACTAATTGTAAATGACATTTTAAACGTTTACTTAATCTTCTTTTCCTTCCTCTATGTGAAGCTTTATATTCTGTCACTGCTTTCTCTCCATCTGCAGAAAGTAAAACTTAGAAAAGGTTATTACAGCTGCCTTGTCACAATACGTGGTACTTGCATAGGGAAGTTGCAGGACAGGGATAACATGGCATGGTTTACTTCTGCTGCCACTTTGTGTAAGTGTGACTTTAAGACATTACTTGTAATTTCTGTTGGTATTATAAATAATAGATCAGGCCCACAATTTATTTGCTAAAGGTTCCAACAGATGCAGTGTAATTAACAGACTGTAATCATTAGGTTTTGGAGAGAGGGTGACCTATCAGTTTTTTTAACTGTTTTTCCACTTAGAAATACATCCAAGTAGTGATGCCTCCAGAGGGATATGCACATGGATGAATGTACTTTGTGCATGCCATTTTATATACATTCTCACTTTGCTTTCCAAGTATTAACATGTGTAAATCCCTTTGGCATGTACAGATACGTGCAATTGGGTTGTGCATCTGTAGCATTTATTTGCATATGGAAGAAAGCATATGTGGAATCGTGTGCACTGAGTTATGCTTACACCAAAGTCCTTTGAACATTTGACCTTACGTAGTATCTCTTCAAATCTGCAACTCAGTGATTCAGTTCCTTTTGCCTTAAAAATAAAGGCAGGGTGACTTTGGGTGGAGTAATAATGATACTATTTTAGGAAATAAACCTTTGAGGTATATTGTCCAGTTACGTCTCCTTTAATCTAGTAACATGAAAACCACAGAGATGGAGAAACCAGTTTTGGTGGATGAATACAGCTCAGTGGTGTGGGTATTGAGCTGATACCCAAGCCTCCAGTGAGCACAACCCATTACAGACAGGGAGATTGTTCTTTCTACCCTCAAAACGCATAATCCTGTGGCTGCAGCACAACACCACAACCCTCTTTACTGTTGTAGGTCCCATCTGTTCAATGGACTTGTCCAACGAGTTGTATTTAGCTCTATGGGGTCTTGGAGGAGGAGGGAGACTGCGGTGCTGCGATGCCCATTCCCCAGAGGAGTGCAGGACGTGGCCCAAAGGAGTGAATCTCATGCAGGTGATTCAGCATAGTAATTGTAATTAGCAGCTGGTAATGTTAATGTATGCATTTGAGTTTTGAGGGTGGTTGGAATACAGGAAAAAAGTTCTGGGGAGAACTGCTTTTCCTTTACATTTTGGGAGGGCTTCTAATGTTTTTGTCCAGTAGCTCCTAATTTCTGCCAATAAATTCTATTCTTTGTGCATGGAAATAAAGATGGAAACATTTGAACATTGCAACATTTGAAAGCATTCCTTGCAATGCCAGTTAAAACCTGAGAAATTTTACCAGGGAAGCAGGTGAGAGCCTTGTGGCAGACTGTCAGGTTGTCCACCTCTAAACAGCTACCCTTGATTATTTAATTATTTTCCTGTAAACAGTAAGTAAATGAGAGTACTCCTGATTTCCCCCATGCAGGCAATCATGCCCACAGGGACTTTTTTTGCCCTTTTGGAGAAATCAGAAGTTTCATTTTGTGTCTTTCAGCTGCTCTAATTCAGGTTTCCTACTGCTATATCACTTTATCTAGGGACAGTGCGGGAGGCAGGAATCTGAACTGACTGCCTGATGCTTAAGAAGGTGAATAATGACTTGGAGAAGACCTTGTGCGTATCTTTTGATCTTTGGGCTTCAGACACCCCTTCACCCATAATTAACTTGTGTGTTGACTGATCACCTGGGTGATCAAGGGAGACTCAGTATGTCAGTGGAAACCAGGAAACTATTACTCTATGGCAAAACAGCAATCAAGCCAACTCGTCTATGATACAAATCAGATACCTGCAAGAACAAGTCACGTAATGGCAAGCTGTACTGGAGATGGATGATATCCTAAATCATTATCTTCAATAGCATCAATTATGTTTACAGGGTGAGTAAGACCATGGTATCTTCATGGCAAGCGCTGCATCCAGATAGCAGGAGCAGCAACAACAAAAATTAAAATTACAGCATGAATTTCAGGAAGGGCAGAGCACTATACACGACTAGCCAATAAATCAAGACCATCCGTGAATTAGATGGAGTGGAATGGTAATGGTTATCATTCTGTTGTATAAAATGCACAGCTTAGGGTATATAGATCATTTAAAATATATATGAATTTGAAATCAGCCAAAATATATGTCAGGCATTTTTCTTCTTAGAATTATGGTATGTTTCTAAAGCGTAAGTGCTTTTCAGGACAAATTTTAGCATGTTTTGCATTCAAATGAAACATCTACTATATGTGTGAAGCCCTTGCATACACTGCCTGCGAAAGTGGAGGGAATCGTTGGATTTATAGGTTCTTTTGCACATTCTGTCAAAGTCAGCCTTTCTGCCTAATGTAGCACACGCAATAGGAAAGGCTTTCATTGCACAGCTTTCCGTAAGAGAGAGAGTGTTTACTGTCTGACACATCGCAACGTGTAAACAAAGACTCAAAATAAGTCTGTATTAAAAGAAGGAACTCCAACTGGGAAGGGATTAAGTTAATAACATTTTCTGTAATCTCTTTATCAGCATTTCTGTGGCCAGTTTATGATAATAAACAGGCAAAAAAACCCCACTTCATGTTTGAGATGGAAGTAAATTTCAGTCCGATATGAGTGATGTACCTCATAACCAGTTATAATTAGAAGGGAGGCTTCTTACAGCACTGTTCCTCCATAAATCATAGCAGATATTACCCCAACTTGTACAACAACTATGAAATACGCTATGAAATGTGAAACTCATGAAATAGGTTCTTTTGTAGCAATTTCATTCTCAGAAAAGATCTAATTTGACACAAGCTTGTGCCTTTTTTTTTTTTTTTTGGAGGGGTTTCTTAAAAATAGGGTAAACAGCCCCATTTTCCTAAAAAACTGTATTAAAATTTCTATTTAGTAATGACTGTTTTGTTTTTTATAATCATACTTTGTGAAAATGGAAAGCATTGCATCTTTTAGTACGCAGCATCCTTTCTTGGAAGAGTCGATCAAAAAAACCCAAACAAAACTGGTCTATGGCACAAGCTTCATATTGAGCAAAATTTTACACTGAACAAGAAGTCAGAAATACAGGATGGTAACTAAATAGATGCGTATTTTCCTATCCTCTTCTAACAAAGTCAGCTTTGGCCTGGCCTGGTGCCCATCCGCTTCATTCCAGATGTGACCATGGAAGGTCCATAGGGGAGGCAACCATAGGGAAGAAGACCTTGCTGGCCTGATGCCTAAAAACAAAACAAAAAACAAATAGTAAGATTCCTTGAGTATTTTTCTTTTATTAAGGTCTAAGTCTTTTTCCTATGATATTTTATTATATTTTTTAATAGGAAACGGATGGGTTTATTTCAGAATTGTGTTCTCTGAAAACCTATGAACCTCTCAGGACTGTTGGTATGGTAAGGCTGTAGCTGCCTCTATTGATCCTAATTTAAAGCTGTAATTGCAAATAAAAACATCGTTATGTCCCCCAGCTACCTTAATTGAAAGGATTGATTCACAGGAGCAAAGAATGATAAGAACTTCTACATGGGCCAAGTGCATACAGACATTTTAACACCTTCATTTCGGTGTGGCCTGGGTTCATTCTTGTGTGGAAGAATGTCATAGGCATTGGGGTGAAACTTGGACTTCACTTAAATAAGTCGGGGGGACGTACCTGGGACTCTGTGGGTGGCAGGAGGATCACTGGCTTGGTCTCTCAGGTGGCACAATTGTCTAGAGAAGCCACACGTATATCAACATGCCAAGGATGTGCTCTAGTTGTGTGAAAATACTAACGTAAGATGTTCTTATAAGCATAGAGTGAATAATATTATGACTATGAATCAACTTTCTAGTCTGAAGTGGATTAATTTTTTCATCTTCACAAACTGTTTTTCTTTCAATCAACTCCCCACAGATAGAATTTGAGACTTTTTAACATTACAGTATGGTTTTCTCTTGGTACAATGTAGAGTAGGATAATGTCAGGTAATTTTCTTCACAGCATCAAACTGCTGTATTCCAGAATTACTCGTGATATTCTATAATATTTCTGGTTCAGGCCTGAAATCCATGTAATCTGCAGACTCACTGTCTATACCTTTTTAACCATATTTAGTCTGTATGTCAGTCTCTTAGTACTAGCTTACCCGTCGTCTCATGCCAAAACTTTTCTGGTCTTAACTGATATTACAGTTCATTAAATAGGTCCTTCAATTACAAAATAGCATAAACAGGCAGAGTATTTTGTAAAGTCTACGTCTGAACAAATATATAGATGAATCTAGGCAAATCTGGCTGAGGCGAATATAGCCCTGCTATAAATGGATCAAGCGGGGGATGTCGCAGGGATGTAGTGAGCCCCGTGCAGGCTGCTGCTACAGGTGTTGCAGCTACAGAGCTTAATCTCTCTGCCCGCTTTAAATCCCTTTCTAAATATCTGTTTGATAGAGCAGTTGATGTGCGAGCTTTGGGGAAGACTTAGAAGACCATGTTTCCCCTCCTCTCAGGGCAGTTTTTGTGAATGAATGTGTTTAGAGGATCTGAGGAGGAATAAAAGTAGAAGATTGTTCCATCATAGCTTCTCATTGCATCTGCCCATATCACAGATTAGAGCATGCAAGGTATATTAAATATGCCAAGATCTTTTATTGTGGCTGGTCCTCAGAGAAGATGAAAAAAAAACCCCTTTTCCTCAAAGGAAATGGTGGAGGCTTAAAATACTGAATTATTCTTTCGGAACCTGAACCTGAAATAGAGCAGAGGGCACTCCTTGCGCTGGCATTCTCTCAACCCGCAAGAACATGACTATTTCATAACAACTCTGGGAGGTGAACACCCAAGACCTTCAAGGTACCAAAATGCTTTCAGGGATCTCAGCCCAAGAGATTAGCTCTTCTTTAGCAGCTCAGATTATTTTATCCTCAGAGCCAAATAACTCTACTTATGGTGCAGTGTAACAAGCCAGTCATGTCTGCTTAATGTACTAAACTTGGAGAAGTAAATCTGTAGGGCAAGAAATATTTCTGTAAGTCTTAGATTAAGATCAATAGGGGAAAAAAAAGTTTTACCACTATGATTGGTAAACAAGGGGGAAACAAGTGTGAGAGGTCATTACTCAAGGGAACATATTCTGCCAGGCAGCATACAAATATGCGGGACAAACTTGGTCCTTTAAAAATAAATTAGTATTTTTAAAGAATTAAACAAACCTTTTGTTTATTAGATGAAATTATCAATTGTTTTGTCTTCCAGAGGTAAACAAAGAGCTGAGGGAGTCTCAGTCACTCACTCAGTCTTATGACCTTATGGTCACTGTCCAAAATACCAGCGGTAACATTCCACGCTGTAGAACTAAGAAGAAGAAAAGCAGATACTCAGCAGGGTTAGCCCAGTGTCTTTCCAAGTAATCCCTTATTTTTGCAAAACATTTCCATATGGGAAACTTGATCACTGAGAAGCAGCACTGAAAATAGTGTGGCCAGTTCTTTGTGTAGATACTGATATTGGCTGTTGAATAGCTAAAACAGTTGACAGTCTTTAGCCGTGCTGTTCTGCATGTCTAAATGTAAAACTGATGCCTGGGGCTGAAAATTGATCTATAGCATTAAGCTCTAACCACAAAACGGGTATCGCCATTTGGAAGGGAAGCAGATAGCTGGTATTAGCTCATCTGGTGAAGACGAGTAGCCAGAAAGGGTCTGAAGAACTGTTGCAGATATGAAACCCTTACGCTAAACTTTGTGGAAAAATGGGTTCAAAACACAAATTTGCAGCATATACTTATTTACGTGATGGGCCTGAGGTGTAACCCTGGATCTAAATCCTTTCTGCTGGGCAAAGTTGGGATCTGGCTCTTCGCTGACCCTGCAGGCAGGCCCATCTACAGTTAACTCATCCTAGAAAGCAGACAGACTTACTCTTAAGAAGTCGTCTCTCTGTGTTGTGGTTGTGTTCCCCCCGTTCCCCCTCCCCTTTTCTTTTCTTTTTGGGAAAATGTGTTGCAGTAATACAGAACCATCATGCTCTCTCTGGTTACAGCTGAGTGACACTACATCAGCAGCAGAATATGTACAAATTAAACTGTAACAATGTACCAAGGAGAGGCACAGCAATATCATAAAAATTATCCACAGTACAATATGACTAATGTTGTGTGAAATGCATTCATTGGCGAAATGATGTCTAGGTGTATCTTAAGGAGTTATGCTGATGGAGATAATGGTTATAGAACGGAGATAAAGGAAGGAAAGGCGAGTGAAAGACAAAAGGTTGCAGCAAGGGCAGCGTGGCTGGGGAGGATGCTCAAGTCGGCGTGTTTGGAGGGGGAGAGCTGTGTCCCTGCGGGATATAAAGGGGGTGATAAGAACTCAGTTGCACCTTTCCTACCCGCACGCCCGGCGCGGAGGTGTGCTCGCTGTTTCAGGCACTCGCGTTCCTGTGTTCTTTCTCACCTCCTTTCACGTGTACCTTTTGCAGTCAAACATTTGTCTAGAAACACAAGCTCCATAGGTGTTAAACGTTCTCTAGTAATGTCATTTGTAGAAATTTCTTTTGTTTTCTCTTTCTGAGTACAAAAGCAATCAAAAATCCCAAAGAGAAGGGACTGATATTTTATTAGCATGTCTAAATCAGCTCAAACTTACCCAGAGAGGGGATGGCTAGAGCAAACGCTTCATTAAGGCGCACTCAGAAGTCATGAGCTCCTTCCTTAGTCCGAGAGTCTTTTTGAAGTGAGTAAATGCTTTGCCTGAATTAAGGAACTTGGGTATTGGTAAACTAATGTGATCTTCCTCTCTCTCTGTTTAAGATAGATTTGGAAAGTCTGTCCAGTGACCCATCGTGCCACCATGCTTACTTATCCACAGATGTTTATCTAGTACGTGAACATTTTGTTTTCAAAGGAACTTAGGGATTACCCAAGTAAGTCTGTCTTTTTTTTTTTTTTATAGCTAAATTCCATTTTCCAAAACAGCTGAGGTGCTTGAGACCTCACAGCTCACTGAGTGTCTCTTAAAAACCCCTCTAAGTACTTCTTAAAATTGGAGCACTGGACAGCAAAGTGGACTTGCCTGAAATAAAATCAGTCTTTGTGCAGTGTGTGCTGGAGTGCAGGGCCTGGTCTCCGATGCAGTCAGAAACTCTCAAATTACTGGAAAAATGAAGTGTTTTTATGGTGTTCTTGACTAGTTTGGTACCTGGTTGGTTACAAAGAGAAAGCTTAGGCCAAAATTGTGCAACAGCTCTTGTTTCTGATGTGTTGGAGCCATGTTAGCTGGTTTTTTTTTCCTCATTTATTGATATGTACAAGAATGGGAGGTAGACCCAGCCAAAAATGTTGGGATCCAACTATTTTCAAAGTCCTAAGGTATCTGGAGGTGGGAGTTCCTTTTGTCTCAGAGTGAAGAAAGGGTCCCCTAGGATCGTTTCCATGGGAGGCAAAGCTCTCCATAGCTGTCGGGTGTGCCGAACTGAGCATTTGTTGTGCTCCAAAGGCAAAGGAGGAGGGAGGGATGCGATAAAAATCAGTGTTTTCAGCCCTAAGTCTGACTTGGATCTGGGGGTTCTTTGTGGACCTCATGAAGCTTTTTCTCCAACCAACCACCTCCACTTGCTGCTGACCACGTGCCAGGAATTCCCCACCGAAGGAAGCTGCCAAAACTCACGGAGCTGCGCTAACCCTCTGCTATCGAAGGGCATAAAGCTCCCCGCCAGCGCTGCGCCTTCCCCCGTGCAGGCAGGGGCATGGCGTGGCCAAACTGGCGTACCCTGAGCGCGTAGCCCAGGCTCAGCGAATGTTGCTCCCTCTCTGCGCCACAGTTTTCTGTTTTCACGGGTCTGTGATGGCTCTGTGCGGAAGAATTTTGCCTGCCCCTCTTCATTTGGGAATAAACTTCAGCCACTTAGTCTCGGCACGGGAAAGCACACTTCTCCTTCGCTTTGACAGGAGTGTGTGCAGTAATACAGCAAGCTCAACCTTGAGAAGGGGGAGAGGCACTCTGGGAGCTGGGCTGGTTTATATCTCAGCTGATTCTCTTCTTTCTCTCTTCCGTATCCCCTTAATAGCTTGACAGGAGAAATATAGGGAAGATACAGCCATCTGATTAACAGTGCCGGGGGCTGGGGAGGCCGGGTATGGATGACAGGGAAAGGGAGCGCAGCGTGGCTACCAGCCAACTTCCAGCGAGAAACAGAATATCTGGCTTCCTCTAATCTCTGGAGGAAAATTAAGTTACAAAAACCTTTAGTGGAAACTTTGCATACGTTCAGTACCATTGCCATGCCTGACAGAAAAAACCTGATATATTATTTAGTTTATAGTTATAGAATTAAAGGCATAAGCTTTCCCACCAGGAATGAAGAAAAAAAATTCCTCTTGAAAACCAAAGACAAAACCCTTTAAAACCCCCCGAATGTTTCGTGCTATCAGAGTTCTTGAGAAATTCTCCTTTTCGTGTTGATGGATGGTCGTGTGTGCATTGTGCGTCTGAACATCTTCCCTGATGGGCAAGATGAATTTTTGCACTTGCCCAGAGAGCCCCCCCCTTGTCTTCCCAGCCCTTTGCGCTGCCTTCTGCGGGAGCACAGTAGGCCAGGCGAGGGTGGAGGTGGGGAGGAGGCTCCGAGTTGCCCCAGGCAGACACCACTGGCCAAAGCAGAGGCTTAGGTGGCTCAAGCCACCACCGAGCTGGAGAGCCAAGGCCATCGCCTCGGATGAGTGTGCCTCATCTTGGCGCTCATCAGAAATGTGCATGTTACACAGGGAGAGGAATTTCTCCCCCTCTGCCATGTCTGTCATCAATGCATTGATGAAAAATAGTGGAGTTTGATTTAAAAACAACAAAAAAATAGTATAGGTGTTAAGTGAGCAACAAGTTGAGACCTATGCATACGAGATAAATCACTGATTAAAATTAAATAGCCTACTTATTGAATATTACATCTAAAGCAGTTGCAGTAACCATGATGAAAGTATTACTTACACATTACTCAGTCTTATGAGAGGAAGAAAAGAAGCTAGATTGCCTGATTAGATCTTTCCTTCATTTAGTCTTATGTCAGGTTCAGATAATATGCGTCAAGTGAGATTTCTTTCACATCTGAAACAGGGACTGAGGGTCTGAAATGGCATCGCGTGGCTCAGCAGCACGCGGTCCCTTGGCCGGCTGTGCTCTCCTCTTGCTGGTTGCTCAGGCTGGTTGGGAACGGGCTCTGTTTGCTCAGAGGAGAAAGTACAGATGCGTTTTGCAGCGTTTCCCTCTGCCCGGTTGCAAGCGAGCTTGCTCCCAACCTGCACCCTGGCAGCCCCTTTCTCACGTGATTCATTCACCAGCCTCGGCTGAAGGGAACATTTTCCATGCAGGCGAACGTAAGAGCCATGTTTACATGCCGTTTCCCCTCTGAGAGCTCTATTTCTCTTCAGCCTCAGGGACCTCAACACCAGCCAAAACTCAATATGGGGCTGAAATCGTACACTGGCCGTCCCCGTCCCTGGCCAGCCCTGCAGCAGGAGAGAGGGTGGTGTTTGTGTAAGCGTGCACGTGCGTGTGCGCGCACACAAACGCAGATGTGTGCTGTCCAGAATAAATGAGGCTATTCAGGATGTCACAAAATGGACAAATTATGGCCAGTTTCAGCAATTAGTCAGACCAAAGAAGTGAGGTGGGTCAGTATTAAAACCTCACTGTTTTGCTTACTTTAAAAAAGCAACAGGGAGTTCCAGCTGATGAGCAAAGATACCAAGAGAGGGTAATTAAAGAGAAACAATCTTTGATGTTTGTCTTATTACAGTTTCTCCTCGTTTTGTTGTGCTCTCCTTACTCTGTCCTGAGAAAAAGAGCTGCTGCTTTCTTTTCGGGCGGGCGGTGCGTGGGTGGCTGCACGGGCAGTTCTGGCACAGGAATTCGTTACTCGCCTCCTGCCGGGCTGTTGCACCTTGCGGTGAATTAAGGTCCTTTGTACAGCAGTGCTGGCACCTCGCAGGGCTTCTAGGTATCAAGCTATAGGGCCAGCCACTTGTGTGACTGTTTTTATTGTGCTAATGTGGTGGTGGTGGGGGAATCCCCTGAAAAATATTAATAGCTTCTAAAATAACACCCCAGCCCAAGAGTAACTTCAACTGTGTAAGTTAAACCTTGAGAGTGACCCATGCCCCATAGTTAACCACCTTAATTTTAGTATAAATATTCTGTTCCATTTGGATTAACTATTTTGTCTACTCAGGTCCCAGTTCTTCTGCTTCCAACACTTGATTTTGTGCCACAGTCATGAGATTATGGATTTCAAATATGTTCTTAAAAACTCCTGAGCAACCCAACGCTTTGGGCTATGTGCAAGCAGGGCCAGCCCTTTTAACTGCAGATTGTGTGTGTACAGTAAGAAAGTAAGCTTCTTTATATGATGTTTTTGTGTTTCCTGGTCCATGGCAGCCTTGCCTGACTGGTTGGCTACACAGCATGGATCGGGAAACCCTCTTCTTGTTTGCCACTTACTAGTTCTTCTAGTTTGTCTGGGATGTAGGAGGGGGGACAGTCTGTTTTTTTGGGGGTCACCATGATGGATGGGCCCTCTGAAGCAATATAAAAAGCAGGGAGGCCTTTCCTGACACGTGCATCGGGGGTGTGCTTGGTGAAGCTGGATCTTGCTCATGGATGCTTTCTCATGTGTGGTGGTGAGAGGTGGAAAGTGGAATGGAATGGTTGGGAGTTATTTAATGAAAGTGTTTTAACGAAACAAAAGATATCTAATTATGTGGTTTGTTTCACTGCAAATTTTTGGCAGTAGATGGGGCCCTTACTGTAATAAAATTCCATCGAGTTGGGAAGCCTTTTGGAGATGGTGCCCAGATGCAGTTTATCGACGCTAACTCCTGGAAGATCAGCTCTGACTTGACTCAAGCACTTTGTTGTTTCTGTGTAACTGCCCAGCATGAAAAAAAAAAAAAAAAAGGGGGGTGGGGGCAACAAGACACCAAAGTGGATACACCTCTGTACCCCTGCCTTCTCACTCCACTCTGTCCTAATGCTTTATTTTACTCTCTGTCTTTCCAAAAAGCTGCAAACCCACATCTTCAATTTGGCCAGGCTCTGAGCCTGGTCCTGCTGAGCGTGGCCAGGGCACCGGGTGTGATGAAGGATGAGCAGGAAGGGAAACACAACCCCAAAACATGATGGGGACAGAACCAGAACCTCACCTTCTGCCACGATGTTGTGGATTTAATGTTTCATTTGTGCAAATGTTTATTTCCTGGCAATGCTGGGGCTGGCCTGGCATCCAGACCTGGTCTGCTCGAGGTAGAGCCATTATCCTAAAGTGCTTTTATTGATCTGTTGACTTTCTGTCTCCCTCCTTCTCTTCCTCTCTTCACCCTGCCAGCCTCCTAAAGACTCCTATCTTGTCTCATACAACCAAGGTATTTTAAGGGGCGAACAATGATTTTGAAGTCAGATTAGACAAACTGTACTTGACCAGTGAAACCAGATATCCCCTGAATGACGTCTGAAGAAGGATCCGTCTATATTTACGAACAGTCTCTCTTTCTCTTCCCCTCTAATTTTTACCCATCTATGTATGTCCTGGTGATCTTGAAAAATTTGGAAAATATCAACAATTAATTTCAAGGCCAAGTACATCTTCTTTGTCGCAGCCTGTTCCCCCAGAATGGCAATGCCATATTCTCATGCTTTATTTTCAGTTGGTTAAAGAGAGCTATAGTAGTAAATCTATATATGTGCTGTGATATCCAACAGTATTAAAGGCTGAGATTTAAAGAGAGGCCTGAAAGACTTAGTAGTTGATGCCTGTAGAAAGCCAAAAAGAGCTGCGTGTCTTACTGGAAATTTCAGGTGAAACGTGTTAGAGTGCAATATATTACAGTGACCTGAGCTACAAATCCATTTGAGCTGGAGATAAAGGGAGAAAGAATAATACTGGAGAAAACATTTACAATCCTGTGTATTAACAAATACTAAAAGAGGGGTTTGAAGTTCGTTGATTTATTATGATATGTTATTTCAGTGTTTACGGTTTCTGAGGTTTCTGGAAAATTGCATTTCCTTCCTAATAACATTGCTCATTAACTAATTGGTTAACACATGGGCCTTTAGTTAATGGTTTGAAAAATATACAGAACAGTTAAAAAAGGGTAAATTTGGTTATTAGTGTGTGTTTGATTTTTAAAAATCTAAACTCCAAGGTCTTTCATATAGCTGAATACATCACTATTCATGAATGCGGTATTTGACAGATAAAAAAGTTATCAGTAGTTTATAGTCAGGTAAACCTATATATGCATAAATGCTTTATCAAGGAATAGCTCTCTAATTTTTAAATGTGGAATAGAGAAAAACATATCTGAGTAAAAACCAGAAATTCACATTGAGCTCCCTTTCATTAGTCCGGATAGTACTTTACTCTGTGAGGAATGCTAGCAAAAATAGCGAGTGTTTTCACTGGAAAATATTAATGAGATTAAGGACAAAACTATAATCCCATTTATTCCTTATCCAGTTTATTCATATCAAAATTAGTTTTCTTTTTTGTGGAAATTCATGGAAAAGAAGATAAATTAATCAGCAATACTAATGAAAATGGTTGCCTGTGCACTACTGAAACCCTCCTTTCAAGTATAAGCTCTGTCTTGCAAGCCAGGAACAGAAACAGCTCTGTGTGACTTACGAGAGAGCCGTGCAGCGCAGGTCATGGATCACGACTGACGCTTCAGTCCGTAATCAATGTGAAGAGTTTGCAAGCGATCTGCTGGCCGACATAGTTCATGTAAAGCATTTATCTAAGAAATTTGAATATAGTCATATGTGGAAAAAGAAAATCAAAGCCTTTTTCCATATTACTGGTGAAATGTAAAAAAATGTTGTTGGTAAGTTTCTCGGACCATGGGATGCCCTGTTACTCACTGAAGACAGCAGACCTTGATTGATTTGGGGCTTCAGGTAATGAAAAGCAGTTAACAGTTCACTGCACTGCAGATGATTTAGCTAATTCTAACATTATGTCAGTAACAGTAAACTTTCTTTTTGACATCACAGACAGGGAGAAGGGAACAGGAGTCTTGGGGAAAGAGAATCTTGAAAGATCGAGGCTTGGCAAACACCCCTTAGTCGTTTGCTTTCTTGGAGGAACTACAGCAGGACCACAGCTACAGCCTGATGTGCGCTGAAGTGCATTGCTTGGGAGTAAACCACATAAGCTTCGCGTCATGCAATGAGCTAGTAGGTAAGAGCCAGAATTGTCTTCCCTTCCAGACGATAGTTCACATTGATGGTGCTGACGAAGAAAACATAATGCACTGTGTTCCAAGCTAGACCCAAGTTTGCATTTCTTTGGCAAAACCTGTTGTTAAAGATTCCAAGGCAATATGTTTGGCTACTCCTATAGAAATGTTGATCAAAGCACCGGCTCAAGCTGTGAGATGCTCCTACCTTCTGCTCTAAGTAGACTGAGAAGTTTGTTTCTGTGTTTCAAAACCTAATTGCTAAGTGAAACTACCCGAGTAAACAGGTTTCAGGGCCAGAAAAAGTTCATAATCATGATTGTTTGGTAAGAGATCATAAAAAAGATAATGCTGATGTTAATTCTAACAAGTAAATATGCCTTTATACAGAGCAAGGTGAATTTGTGGACTTCCCCCCTGCAAGATGCTATCAGGACAGGCTCTTGGATGTCTGAAAGAGATCAAGATGATTTTCTGAACATCGGTACACAAGTAAGCGCTGTAAGTAATTTGCAAGCTAGAGAAAGCAAGCCAAAAATCACACTTCAAGATATAGATGATGCCTGAGCAGAATTATTGAAAACTGTGTCTCCTCAGACAGAAAAACTGGATATTGACAAGCGTGTTTTGTGATGTGGCATCGCTGAGTGTGAGCCAGCGTGGGGGCAGGAGCTTGGGCAGGTGAGCTGATCCGCTGTGGGAAATCCGGTATCAACAGCGGTACTCTCGTTGTAGTCTCCAGGGCTTTACATAAAAGAAGTTTCCTACATATTAGAATGCAGCTTTTGGTATTTTCAGTTACACAGGATTAAAGGTAGTCCCAGTGAAAGGGATTATGAACTGGGAACTGCGTGGCTCTTCCCAGTGAGTATCTGCCAGCCAGGTGAGCCAGGCAGCTCTACACCTGCTCTGTGGGACATAAGATAAAATAGGAGGGAGAAGGAAAGAAAAATATTCTCCAGTGATTCAGGGGGAGGAGAGAGGCAGAAGGAACCCCACGCACCTTCTAGCTCACACCTTATCTAATTGCCAGCGGAAGAAGAGTTGCGAGCTGCTAGGTGCGAATCCCACAAGAGCCCGCTGTAATTAAGCATCCTGTAAGGTGAGGAGGGGTGTGAGCGCTGCGATAAGCTCGTCAGCAGCGTCTGCATCAACTCCCCGCCCCCCTCGGATACCCTTTGGAAATCTACAGCGTGTTTTTGTGTTTGCTTCAGAGCCAGGAACAAATGCTGGCAAATGCAAGGGTGTTAAATGTTGGCCAACCTATCCCAACATGCCCTACAAGGCACTGAAGGGAATATTACTCTAAGTGGATGATGAGCTCGGTTCAGAGGCTGTTAAGTTAAAGCTTATTACCCTCATTAAGAGGTGTGTGTAATGTGGTTTCGGGCTTCTGATACGGGTAAAAGAACGTTCTCCAAATGTTTTGTTGTCTTGTCTGTTATGTTTGGAGGGGGATCCAGTTTCTGTTTTGCACTGTTTTGTTTCAGCTCAGAGATAAGATCTTCACAAAGTTTAGAGTTTGGGGTTGCCCCTGTGAGGCAGAGGCTGAGTCTGGGGTAATGTGCTTTGTCAGAACCAGGAGAGGGTTTCCCTGTGAACGGAGGGAAAACGAGGAGCAGGGTACAGAGATATTCACGTGCCTCTGCTGGGAACTGGTCCTGCGCCGAGAGCACTGGGGCTAAAATGCAGACCCGTGCAGGTGTCCCTGCCCTGTGCTCCCCGGAGCTCTGCGTGCCGGGAGATCAGGTTGTATTGCTCCCAGCAGGGTGTAAATGCAGACAGCCAGCTTGGGTTCAGCTTTCCATGCAATTTAATAATCCCCACAGAACCAGGAGTGCCGGGGCGGGCAGTGCGGCATCAGGAAGCAGTTTAGATTCACTAGATATTATTAGCTCAAGCTCAGGACTGGCCCTGCAGGACTGGGCTAGTTCGCACAAGAAGACTTGAGTGTCTCTGCCACATGCCTCCTCATCATCTCCATTTTCTGTGTTTTTTCCTTTATCTGGGGTACCACAGCTCCTCCCAATGACGGAGCATTGGCTCTCTAGTCAGCTTTAATCTAGCTGCCTTTGGAGGGTCAGGTCAGGAGAGGTTTGAGGTCCTCAGCCCTGAAGTGAAGCCCTCCCTGCTTCAGACGGGGCTGCAATTGAAACCAGCTGATCCCAAGTCCCTTGCAAACATTTCCATTTCAAACCACTGAAGTTTTATGTCTTCCTAGTAAATTTTTTTCTTAAGCCTCATAAATCTCATAAAGATCTGGAACAGCTAGTAAATTTGGCCATTCAGATACACGTTTTCCAGTAAAGAGGATAATGATTGCTGTTTCTGATGCCACCTCCCCTCCCCGCCCCCTCAGCCATAGTTCACCTCTTGCCGGCTGACTGCTGCTTGCACGCAAATTGGGCCATGCTGAGAAAGGCAACACATACAGGTCCCATTTGCATGAAGGATCGAGGAGTTGCCGGACCTCTGCTAGCTTTGTCGCTGCCCATATATGTGACCTGAGCAAAATCATTTGTCCTCTTCACATCTCAGATAAGAAGAAATAGGGTGATGCTCATCTGCTCAGAGGGTTGGGAATCTTGCTCAATGGAGGCTGGACGGCATGTGTTCGCGATGGGAAGCAGCAAAACTCCAGGCTGAGAATCCCCTTCCCAAAGTCCCCACCGAACGCAGAACATGAGAGGTCTGTGCTGTCAGCAGGGCCATGGCTCCAGTGGCTCCTGCTCCCTGCCCTCCACGCAAGTTTGCCTGTGGCAGTGGCCAGGAGGGCAGCGGAGCTGTGCTTCTCTCTAGTCCCTGGCGTAATCCAGAGAGGAAGCTTTCTGCCGCCTCCCTGTTGCACCGATGGCAAGCCCAGCCAAGTTTCTTAGGCTTGGATTTCCAGGTAGGCTTGAAAGAACGTGAACCCAGGGACAATGTAAACCCAAGACTTCCCAGGCTTCCATTGGAAATGCCAGGCAAAAGTGCTGAAGATGTTTAGAAAAACATATTATAGGAATAAAAAATGCTAAGCATATTTTTCGTTTTATTTGTTGTCTCCCAAATCCAAACAAGCTTATTTCCGTTCCTGCAATGCTGCTTTTGATAATCTTGTGCCAAAGGCACTGAATCTGTTCTTATTGCTGTCAATAGCAAGATGCCTGTTGCTTTTAATGGTTCAGCTATTAAAACACCGCATCCCAGTTGTCTGGCTGTGAGTAATCCCAAGACATTGCAGTGACAATATGGAACCTTTTTCCTCTCTGAATGTTTCTCTGCAAAGTTTGACCATTTTGGCTGGGGTAAAACATGTGTCTATCTGGGATTCTTTCCAAGGATGAGATTTTGACAGCTGTGCTCATGTTGGCAAAAATCCTGACATCTTGTGCTTCGTTGAAATAGCAGATTCTTAGTGGAGAGGGGTGGGAATCTGATTTCATAGATGAACACTTATGAATTGAAGACTGTGAGCCTGGCTCAGCTCTTTTCTCTTGGGGGAAGAGGTTGAACCCATCCTCTGGGAACAGGGTGGAGCCTGCCTTTCTTCCCGTCTCCACCTGTGGGCACAGATGGCTGGTGGGCAGTGGGGCTGATGGGAGCCCTCTGTGCCTCTGCCAGCTTCCTGCAGCAGTTTGGGACATGCCTTGGACTGCACCCATGAAAGTGGGTGTCAGCCCGTTTGGAGTACATGCCTAACGATTTTCATTTACATATTAGATGTTTGGGCATGAATGGTGGGTGGTGTTAATGCACTTTCAATGAAAATCCACCTTTTGCGGCCATGATCAAAGCTTGGCCTATTATTTATGCCAGATAGCTTGTGAAAAAACAAAGCTATGGTATAGTTTGAAATACCCTGTGTTCGGATTTTTATTATTACTATTATGATGATGATGATTGAGTGTTCTTTTTGTTTGTTTTTCACTGGAATCTCCATCTTGAATTGGAGAAATATTTCCCACAAAAGCTGTAATTATTCAAGGCGATATATTTCTGCAGTAACCTTCAATCTGATGAACCGTCATTTTTCTGATGAAAAAATCACTTATTTGGAGACAAGATTTCCTATTATCTTAACAAATAGGGAACAGTGGCACAGAAAATTGTCACCCAGGAGCTCCACATTAAAGGCAAGGATAAACTGGAACAGGCCAGGTGGAAGGTCATCAAAAAGTTTTCAGAAGGTATTTTGCACATATTATATTTATTTCATACTTTCTAGTGGCCAGATAGTTCCTTCATATTTTATCAAGAAAAATAAAAAAAAAAATGAGGTTTTAAAACCACGTCAACAATAATTTTCTATTTCTGGTATTTCACTGGAAAACAAGAAGAAAAAAAATTTAAAAATGTAAATAAAATAGTAGTCAAACAACAAAACCCCAAACAAAACATACGTCCTGATGAAAACAATTCAACCAGTTTTGCTCAGGAAAGATTGTAGCTTAGGGTTAGACACACAAAATCAGATGTTCATGGCTTTCATCCATGGTAGATGTGAGCTCTTTTACATTACTTTAACTTTCAAGGAAAACCAGCTAAACTGGCTCAAATTCATACTTGCTGTGCATTAAGCGATGCATACAGACATTTACTGCACATCAGCACGCACTTGGGTAGCCTTTTCACGTGTTTAAGCCTTCAAGCTGGTTTTAAGGATTTGGGAAGCTGTAGGTCCCTGTTATATGATAGATGAGTCAGATTTGTAATGGTTAAATATGGGCCAGTCCCAGAAGAAGAAATCATGCGTGCGTGGGGTGACTGCACACTATGCTGCGATTGCAGTCAGGCACGCAGGTGAGCTAGAGGTGAGCTCGGAGCATATATTATTTATCTACACGTAGCCTAGCCTTGTTAGCTGAGTGTCCAGAAAGGTGACTACAAAATTATATGGGAAACGCTGTACCCTGAATACTCTGTTTATGGGAGATGCGGTTGAAGAGTAGAATAAAGGACAGTCTGTATTACGTGGGACGTTTGGTAAGCGTGGCACTGACTGATGGCCTGAGAGGCCCTTTCAGAGTCATGCCTTAATGACAAGCTCCCCCTCGTTTCTTGAGAACTAGGGCAAATATTAGCACGTGTGTGAGTGTTGGGCTGCTGTGTTTAGAGTGCTTCTAGCACCCGTGTTAGCTTGATTAAAACTAACATGACCGTTTCTACACTGAGAAATGTCAGTGGCATGTCTACCATAAATTAAACTGAAATTCCATCTTTAAGTTGTCTTATAGTTCTGAAGCAGATCTGTTTACTCTGGAATAGCATAAGGCAGATGTCTTCATCTTTGCTGATTCTTAACAGGTCACAGGCATTGACTTTAAATAACTAAAAGCCTTTAAAATAATTTTAAAACATGCTTTTCCCTCCTCTACAGACTTTAACCTTTAGTTGGCCTTAACCAGAAACAGCCAGTATAATGTGATTCTAAACCAGACCATCATAAACAAAGCAGCAGCTTTAAATATATAGTGCGATCATTACCTGAAACCAGTGAAGAAGTTGGAATAATTATTGCTCATGTGTACACTTCTGTATCTCAGTGGGTTATGTTCAAGCCCTTAATGATGATGATTAAAAACGTACTGGAAACACGGAGTAATTAGAGAGGGCACTTACCGTGATTCTGAGAGCACGGAGGTAGCTTTGAAGTGGAACTGGACACAGCGACTGCTGCCAAAACATTGCGAGAGTTAAGAGCGCTCTGCAGCAGGTCGTTGGTAATTGTACGTACGGTAACGCGTCTGTTTTGGCACGGGCAATACCTGCCTTCAGGACCAACCTGATAATCACTTCTGGTACGTCAGTGAGACTTTTGCAACTTGCAAAAGGAGCAGGTGGATGGTGGGTGAAGGATCGTAGAAATACTCCACTTTTTAATTTATGTAAAGCCGAAGTTGAACTTCGGTTTGTTTCTCTGTAGGGGACTTTCTGGAGGGCGAGGCAGTATTTAGGAAGAGGGAAGGAGAAGGAAGTTTGAGGTGGCAGCAGAGAGCGGGCACTGGTTCAGGCGCTTTGCCCTGCCAAGGTTTCAGTGTGGGCTCTGACATGAAAGGGAGTTCTCAAGCAGCGAGCTGTAAACCTCGTGTTTTAGGAGTGTTTCTGTGGGTGAGGGATTGGGGCATGTATTGCAGAATGTGTTCATTTGTTTGTTTTTCCCTTTTAAACAAACAAAAATACTCTTGGTGTAATAAGAAGGGAGGAGTCATGAGGCTTGTGCTGTAAAATCATGTTTGCTGGAAAAGTTATCCTGTTTTCCATTGCTTAATTTCAGCTGACAAAGGAGGGCATGGAGGTTGGAGAGAACACAGCTACTTTCTTTACCTGGAATACCGTGTCCAGCTCTGGAACCCCCAACATAAGAAGGACATGGACCTGTTGGAGCAGGTCTAGAGGAGGCCACAAAGATGATCAGAGGGCTGGAGCCCCTCTGCTGTGAGGACAGGCTGAGATTTGGGGTTGTTCAGCCTGGAGAAGAGAAGGCTCCGGGGAGACCTTATAGCTCCTTCCAGTATCTGAAAGGGGCCTCCAAGAAATCTGGAGAGGGACTTTTTACAAGGGCGTGTAGTTATAGGACCCAAGGGGTAATGGCTTCAAACTGGAAGAGGGGAGGTTTAGAATGGGTATTAGGAAGAAATTTTTCGCTCTGAGGGTGGTGAGGCACTGGAAGGTTGCCCAGGGAAGCTGTGGAGGCCCCATCCCTGCAAGTATTCAAGGCCAGGTTGGATGAGGCTTTGAGCAACCAGGTCTAGCGGGAGGTGTCCTTGCCCATGGCACGGAGGGTTGGAACTAGATGGTCTTTAAGGTCCCTTCCAACTTAAATGATTCTATGATTTGTATGAGCATTAGAGACGAGCCCTCTCAGGAGGGGGTACTTCAGCAGTATGTAAAGAAAGCAGAAGTCGAAACAGGTGCTCCCCAGCATTCCCTGGCATTCCTTTGAGTCTCAAAGGGACTTGCTTGTGGTCATTTGTCCTTTGATTTTCTACACCATCTCTCTTGGTAATTTTCTCTGCAAACTCCAATTCAGCTTCTGTCCCTATGCTGGTGCTATGGAGACCTACCTGCTTACAGCACATGTCCGCTATTTCAGCGGTGTTCCTGTCCCCCTGATGTGCCCCTGCAGTTGGCTGGCTGTCAGCTAATACTCAACACGCCTAAAACAAGGCTCTTCCCCATAGATCTGCTCTTTCTTAAGCTCCATGGACAATATTATGATCCTGCATGTCACTCAGACCTGTGGATGTTATCTTTGACTCAGTTATCTCTCTTGGTTCATGCCTCCAGGCAGTGTCAAACTCTCGCCACTTGTTTCTGCATAGCCTCTCTAAAATACTGCTACTTTTGCCCGCCTCGTGGCTCACATGCTTGCTCAGGCTGTCATTATCATGCTCCTCAATCACTATTACAACATTGCTATTTCTGGCCTTGGCAAATCCGATCTCACCTGTTTGTGCATGTTTTTTATACTGCAAAAAGAGATCATTTGCCTCACCTGCCCATCACCCCTCTCGCTGCATCTCTTACAAGTCTCTGCTTTTGATCATGTGAAGCACAATCTTGAGTCTTTGCTCCCAAGGGCTTTCATGGCCTTTCTCCACCTAATATAGTATTTATCTTTTGTGCTTAAGATGTCAGTTTTTCCCTCTGATCAGCCCACTGTGCCACTCTCTGTTGCCCAGTTTTTAAAATTTGAAAGCACCCGCATGTGCTGTTAAGGCAGCTTCATTACTCTCTTCCCACTTTCTCTTTAAAACTCCTCTTCTAAGGTGGCTATAAAACCTTCACAGCAGTGAAGTTGTTGGTGTGCTGAGCTCTGTGGTGACTATGCAAACTTTGGTGGTTTCCATGGACTCTTCTTGTCCGTAGCGTCATCTGTCGGCTTTTGGCTTGGAGTGAAGACTCCCTGGTTCAAGAACCATCTGCTTGTGCTGGCTTTGCATGGTGGCTGTCACTGTGGGTTACTGGTCCACGAAGAGAATCCACAGGTGCTGTGGTAATACAAACTAATAACAATAATTAAAAAAACAAGCATTAATGACACCATGTGTCTCTTGCCACTAGTCTGTTGTTATACCCCTGTGACACTGAACAAGCACTGATCCTGGAGAAAGTTGACGGGTTTTACGTGCTTCTGGAAAAGTGTGGAAGAGTGGATTCCCCTCCCTACTGTCACTGCTCCATCATCCATTAAAATGAAGGTAAAAGGCTTGAAAAGCAGGATGGCAAGTGGTGGGACCAGCATTATGCAATTCCACTTTTGGGTCTTTTGTCTGCTCTGTTCAGAAATCATTGCCAGTTGGTGGATAGTTTGGGAGGCTTGCAGAAAATGAGCTGGAGTTTGTTCATGAGAAGAGGCAGATCAATGTCATGTGTCTGCATCCAATTCCAGTCTTCTATTCTTGTTGGGTTGTTCATTGGAGAAGCCTGTCATTGTTCATGGAGTCCATGGTGCCCTCTCTTGAGTTCTGACCTGTGCAGGATAGGATCAAATGCATACCGATAGGGCTTTGCAGCAGTCTCCGCAGCTATATTCCAGCGTCTCCTGAAGCTGCCAGCCATGTGAAACCACTGTGAACAATGGGCTTAAATCCATTTTCTAAATAGAGTTTTGCCTGCGAAAAAAAATCGGATGCCAAAATGTCAGGCTGCAAACCCCAGCTGCCGAGCAGCTCTTTTTCCTGTGAGAAGGAAGAACTCTGGTGAAAACCAAAAAAAAAAATAATCCAGCCCTGTGTCAGGAACAAAGGTCGCTGCCTCTGCAGCAGCCAAGTGTGTAGCCCAAGGCCAGTCAACATCTTGAGCCTTCTACCGTGGCTTTGGGACCTCTTACAAAAGCTGGGCACGCTTCCAACGCTGAGCTGTAAGAAGGACAGTTGACCCGTGTTGCACCTGGGTCATCTCGGCCTTATTTCAGTTTCACATAAAGCTTTGTCTAGGTTTATTTTATTTAATGGGCTTTTTTTTTTTTTTTCCCTCTGGTTATACTGTCACAGGAAATTCTCACTGTTCTATTACTTTTTTCCTGTTGGAACTAGCCTTAAAATAAAATGAATAAATAAATATATATACATACATATAAAAATGTGCAGACAGGAAAGCTATTCAGATCTGGAGAGGCCTTGATAACGCTGCTGATGAGGTTGCCAGCTTTCTCCGAGTCTGAGCTGAACAATTCCCCACCACCTCCCCAACCCCTGGGAACTTAAGCGGTGATAGTTGCGAAGCTTCTAATTCTGACTGCAGGTGTTTGGTTTGAAAGACACCACATGCCATGTTGTAATCTCATTTAGGAAAAAGGTAATTAAATAAAAATACAGATGTGTTACAGTCACAGTTCCTGAACATCTGAAATGCCCGTCGGTTTAAAAAAAGTAATGAATAAATCTCTCTAAAGGAGCATTATTGTCTCGTCTTTTGTAATATTATCCAGTATTAGTATTTCAAATTAAAAAAAAAAAAAAAGAGTCTAGAATGTCAACATCTGCTCTTAACCATCTCTTTACAGCAGGAACGTTGTGTTTAAAAACAAACAAGACAGGAATGCCTAAAGTCCCCTCATTCTGCTGCTTTGCATATCCAAATATTCCTGCTAGTGTTCACTTGTTGCACATTCTGCTCCATCATTTAGTGTTTAGCACCATTTTCTTAAAGTACGATAGATTATGAAAACCATTCTTGGGGTGCAAAATAGTAGCTAGACCTGCTCTGCTTTGTCATAACAAATTGGATAGTCACTGACCTTTTGACTTGAAATATGTAAATGCCAGTATATTCTGGATAAATTGCATGAAAACTTTATTGTGAAAAAGGTTAGCCAGTTTTAACATGGACTGTTCTCTCTTCAGTAGTAACGATGATTGTAGTGATGATAACAATAAACTAACTACGGAATTCATCTGGTCTCAATCCAGCACAATATTTAATCCCATGCTTAAGTTTTTTTGCATGTGTGCGTTCCTGTTCATCAGAGTTAAGCATATGCTTTAGCTCTTTGCTCTACCGCTGCTTGATTCTAGCACGTGCCGCTCCTGTTGTTTGTTTGAGATGTGCTATTTCTGCTTTGACTGGCCAGAATAAACCTTTGGAATGAGCAAAAGCCGAAGAATGGCTAATGTATTAATTATCCAGTATAATTTTGGGGGGGTTTGCAATAACAGCTAAGTGGTGTTAGCCTGCTTGTTTACTACATATTTTACAAGCTTGTTGGTCTCTCCTTGCCACTGTTTAACCCTTTTTCTGTAGTGCTACGTGAGGGAAGGAGAGCCTCAGTGAGTGGAGACTGCTGGCTTTGGGGGAAGAGTACGGAGGGACCAAACCTGGTAACGTTATTGTGAATCTTTCCAGTAATGCTCGGGGGTTCTCCTAAAGCCTGAGCTCTTGTAATCTTGCTGTTTCTTTGAACTATCACTTCTAATATATAAAAAATAAACCCCGGGACATTTCTTCTTTATAGAGGTCAAACCCACACATTTCTAGTCTTCGTGGTGTGTGGTGGAAGAGAGCTTGAAACATGATGTGGTTGTTATGTTCTAGGCTCCAAAATCAAAAAGAAAATAGAAAGTCCCCTACATCTCTTATTATTTTTTCATGATTTTCAAGCCAATTTCAAGCCTTTTTGAGGTCTGACAGATTTTGAACACTTAGTGCTGGCAATTCCTTAAGCTCCTGAAGCCTAGCTTATGGGGAATCAAGATTTTTATTGAACTTTTTAGAAAATGCATCCTTCCTTGCATTGCCGAGCATTATAGAAACACCACATGAGAGATGGCCAGGGCTTTAAAATCTGTACCATCTAAAATGATTGCCAAAGAGCAGGAACTAGAACTACAACAAATTTTGTCATCTCGGAGCCCATTTTGCAGTGTTTCATGTAGGAGCAGAGCCCCAGCGCAGCACCCAGCTCCACGCGTGCATGGCTAAGCGAGCCTGCGGGTCTCAGTGTCAGGCTGCCGGGGGATTTCTCCAGGCTGCCGTGGTGTCACCACGTGCAGGGATGCCACGCGGCAGTGCGTGTGGCCATGTGAAAGCACCGGGGAGCAGAGATTCCCAGCAGGCCCCTGAGAGCGCCGACTTCCAATTGGACTCATTGGGTTATTATTAAAAGCCTACAAAATACATGAGAATCCTGCCATTGTCTCAACAGGTCTTTGAATAAGGGGCTCTTAAAGAGAGGATATGCTATTCTTCTTGTGTTCCACGTTCCCATAATGATCTTAAAAGAAAAGGGAAAAAAACCCAAAAAAACAAAACCCAGACCACCAAAACCCGAACCTGAAGCATGATGTGAGTTTTACCCCGAAAGCCAGGGGTGGAAGGGATGGTTAGCCAAGAGTAAAGTCCTCAGCTGTGCAATTTCTTTATGTAAGTCATGGCTGTATGTCAGTAGCAGTAAGCAAAGCAAAATGCACTAGCTAGACCGGTGTTCTGTTCAGTTGCCTGGGGCCTCAACTGAAATTTAATAAGCAAATGTAAGATTTTAGTGCTTTGGAATGGAAACTTTATGGTAACTTCTTTCTGCAGCCCCTTTTAAAGTGATGTATCGCATGTATGGTTTGTGCAATGCGCCTTGGATGCTGAATCCAGTTCTGCCGTTGTGCTGCCAGTCCTGCCCTTTCTGTCTGGGTGGGACAGCGTTAGCGTGGTACCGTGCCTGGCTGTTGCAGTGAGGTGGCAGGCCGGACTGTAAAAAGCTGTGCCCTTGCTGTCACAGGTTGGAGCCAGGTGAATCTTCAGGTCACAGAGCACGAGAGGGTTGAATACAATCATGGCTGGGATATCTCCCCGGCAGGTCCCATTCACATGGCTTCTGATGCTAATGGCTAAGGCAGGTGGGGAAATCTCTACTGGAGATTTTTTTTTTTAAGTCGGGATTACCAATTCATGTTCAAGGATGGCTTATGGAGAATAGATCGTGGGTTGGGGGGTGGGAGAAAAGGGGCATGACTTCTTCCAGTGCTGTTTGTTCTTATTCTGTAGGTTGTTCTTTAGCTTTCAAAACACAGAGGTCTTCTATGGGATTTTCTGGTTTTTGTTTTGTTTGGTTTTTTGGGTTTTTTTCCAAGACACAAATTCATTTACTGCTCAAGGAGTTGCCTGTCAGAGCATGTTTGACTCACCAGTGAGGATGCAGAACCCTCTCATGGGAAATGTGGGGAAAAAAAGCTCCTAATTTTAAATATCCAGTGCCTCTGTCCCAGCACAACCGTAGGTGAGGAATGCATGCTCTCCTCTGTTGCCAGCTTGTGTTTTGCTATATCTGATATTTACAGTTCCTTCATTATGATGGTTCACGGAGACTTGTTGTGAGCTGTTCCTCGTCTCTCCAAGCATGAAAATCTAGTCTTGAGGGTTGTGTTTAGAATCAGATCATATCAGTAGCTGTTGGCAGGAATACACTGAGATGGCAAAGGGAGCTTTATTCTTTCCCCAGCTCCCTACCGCTCTTTCCCCAGCTCCCTACCGCCCTTTCCCCTTAGTACCAGCTGGTACAGCCCATTTGTCTGGGATTTTCTGCATGCTGCTCAATACCTCCAACATCCATTGCTGTCTTTGGGAGGTGAGGATGCTGAACAACTCTCAGTTGTTGTTCAGCATCTTGTATTCAGGCTAACCAGAAACAAAGAAAAGATCTTCTTTACCTTGCACTACTGACAGTTCCAGCTTTATTCCTAACAGCACATGCAGATGGTGTGCAAACGGCCAGTCAAACGTAGGGACACACATAAAAGCCAGCCGTGATTCTTAACACAGCTTGGGTACCTCTTGTATGCTTTTACTGGGTTAAGGCTCAAGATGAGGTTGTCTCACTGTGCATATTCCGACATGGTTACTGAGAACAGAAATTACGTGTACTCTATTTCAAAACCCATGTCTCTGTATCTGTAAAGTCTTTCGAGTTCAGCCAGTGAAAGGTCCCCATGATAATAAACCACCATTCATTCCTCTTGCCTTCTCACGCGTGTGTTTATTTCTGTTTGCTCCTTTCTTTTTTGCAGATGGCAGATAAATCTTGTCAGTGCTTTTTTGGCTTTGCAGCCTTTTCTCAATCATCTTTCCTTTTGTATCTCCAGCAATGTGCAAATCTGATGGTTTGCTATTTCTGCTAAGCATATTTCGTTTCCATGCTGTCTCATTGTCTAATTCTTGTGCTTTTTTGCTGGGTGAAAGAAGAGACAAATTTCCAGTAGGCAAAAAATAAACCATCCCCAGCTCATGAAAGAAATGAACTCATTTTAATCACTGCTATAAAGCGTAATAGTTGATGCGAGTTCCTTGTCAAGGTTGGAAGACTGACCAATAGATCTCCGAGAAGCATCTTTTGATGCGTCTGTTGGATCAATTGGAAAGGTATTGCACATGAGGAGAACAATACTGCACAAGCCCTTGAAGTGAAGCGAACGCAGATGACACTTTTATTCATTCTCAGCCAGATTGCTTGGTATTGTGTCCTTTCTGTGAAAAATGACACTCTGGCAACAGGCCACTGACTGCAAAAGAAGTTGGCATGCGCCTCCTGTTTGTCTCAGCCTGAGCTGAGCATCACCAGAGATGCCAGACTGCTAGCCACAAGCGGAGAGTGTTAAAGCACGATCTTTCTGTAATCAGCACCTCTCTACCATTTTTGGTGGAAAATATTCGAGGGAGGAGGGATAGTTCTTGACTGTTTCAGTCTTTGGTGGCATCAGTGATGGTACTTTGCTCTCCCCTTGGTAAAAGAATTAGCTCTCCTGGCTGAGGACAACTGGCAAGCTTGGCACATTCTAGCCAGCCCCGAACAAATTATTTTTCATAGCTTTGATTCTGTGCTTCCCATCTCCATTTTCTGTTCTTGCATCTTAAGTAGAATTTTTGAAAGCTTCCAGGTGATTTGGAAGACAAATCCGATTGACTTCCAGTTTCATTTGAACCACTGTAGTAGGTACTGCAGGTACCAACATAGCCAAAACCTCACGGATTTCCCTGGGGCTTTTCAGAGGGCAGCTCCACAGTTTGTCTGTGACTGGGAGCTGTCATGAGATGACTGGGCATGCTGTGGACAAGGTTGTATTGTAGCTGGGGTCTTGGCATCAAAACCAGATGCAATACTGGGTCGTTTCCACCATTATCCAATAATCCATATAATATATCATCTTTTCAGGGTTCCTTTTGGGTCTTTCGGACTTCTAAGGAAGTAGTTTAAATGGAGAAAGTGGAGGAAGATTGTCCTCTTCTAAGCACGGTTTAACTATTAATTTCATAGGATGCCCAGACATTTTATTCAAGTTAAATGATTTTTTTGTTCCACCCAAGTAGAAGCATGGTAAGATACACAACAGCCACCACTGTGCACTAGGAGACACTGGACTGAAAAACTGGATGTGAATTTCTCTTCTGCCTGCTGGAACCAGGCTCTCTCTGTGCCCAGTGCTGTGGAGTGGGTATTTCCCTAACTGAGAGTTGCTTTTTTCTGAAGGAAGGACAATAACTTTGCTTTCAGCCCTGATGCAGTGTGACATGTACAGTAGGACCTGTCATAATTCATGAAGTCAGTTCTGTTTCAATGTTAATAAGTCCTTAATCAAGTCATTTGTTTCATCCAGGATGTCACATTTAGCAGTGGATTGTGAAATGCTTGAAAACTGGAATCATAGGAGAATTATTTAATGCTAAGTGTTATCCGCATCATATCTGAAGCTGGAACATGCCAGGAAAACATCCTTCACATTCTGCAACTAATATAGCCGAGCTTTCAGGATCAATTGTGAATTGGCTGGGTACGTACACTATTTCTCTCTGTTTATGTGTGGCATTATATTATATGCTGTATTTGGTAACTCATTCTCACATTGCTTATCTGTTACCTATTTTCTATGGCTGGTTCTTTTGCTTTATAAAATAACACTGTGCAACGTTGGGCTAACCACTTTAAACTAAGATCAGCACATCAAATCCAACAGAAAATAACTGAAATTAGAAACTAGTAGTCTTCATTCTAGTCTGTTTGCGATATGTAAGGAGAAAGCAGATGTTTGAGCCAAGCAGCTGCTGGTGGGATTAAGTGGGAAGCTATTGAGCGAGACCAGGTTTATGATTATCATCTCCTGTTCTTGATGTTGTCTTCAAGAGGAACAGAGCTAAGGGCTAAAATTGTATCTGTAGTATCTAGTTCCTGTAAGATTTTTCCATTTGCAAAGAAGATAAGGAAGCCATAGTGAACTCGTGGCAAATATTGTCCCAATGCATTTTCCTTCTTTATTTAAATTACATTTAATGTTGTGCCATTTTTTCTTATAAGCTTGTCTGCAAATAGGTATGTTACATACTGTCAGCGATAATAAAAACATACCTATATATGCGACACGTTGCTATACAGCAATGTCATTAGGTACAAAATTTCTGCAGAGTGAAATGCTGAAAAGTAACTTTTTTGCCTTAGGGAACCACTTGCACTTATATTATATATCTGTCTTACCGTTGCATCCTTCTTGTGAACCCGACCCTTTTTGGTAGGTACCGTGAAGACACAGAAGGAGGAGTCCTGGACATATCTGTGAGGAAAACATTTTGGTTTGGGGCTTTTTTTCCCAGTTTCTGTCCTGAAATACTCAGTAAAGAATGGTGTAAAAAGGGAATTATAAAATATTTCTTCAGATTTTATTTTGCATTTCCACAGGCTCTGTCAAAATGAATCCTTCCCAGTTCCAACCAGTTCATCGGAATGTTTTAAGGATCTGTGTTTTCTGCAAAAACTTGGGGTTCTCCTAAAAGCTATTTTTCACTATAAAATGTTTTATTTGAATTTAGTCCAAGTCATAATAAGTGCTGGAGCAATTAAAGCATCAGCCACTATAAAGGAGGCTTGGGAGCACAGGAGACAGATAGGATCAGGGCTTAAGCTACTGAAATACCTTTTAGGAGAAATACAGATTTCACAAACCTCAGTTTCAAACAAAATAGTTGACGTATGCTAAGCTCAAAATACTAAACTTCTTCTCCTGCCCTCTCCCACTAAACAAATAAAGATCTATGAAATATTCAAGCTTAATATCTGCAGGAAGAAAGAAAACACTTTATTTCTGTTTTAAATTTTTTGGCAGGTGCTCAGATATTTATGATAATGGGATCATAAAATGACATGGAAAGGTTAGTGGGAAAGGTGCGGTGGGAATTTTGAGTATGACTTTGTAAACTGTCACATTTCTTAAATCTTAAGCTTCAAATTCTTGCCAGGTTGTTTGTTCATTTACATGTGTCATAGTGTAGGTATTGTGGGTTAGGAAACTCTTAAATCAATGAAGTGTTTATGTGTAGGGCTGGATCATGCCTTCATATACTGCAATCAGTTAAATTCCTTTTATTTAATTCTTGTAACCATTACCCTTTAAAAAAAAGAAAGAAAAAGCCTTTTAAATATTTTTCATTAACACATACTATTAAGTGGGTAAGTGCCCTAAGTATATTTTAATTTAATTTAGATTTAACAGCAACATTTTTCCCGTACTAATTAAATGTCAGTTTGTTATTAAGAAAATATTTATTGAAGTTGAACTTGGTGATAGATACATATCTATCACATCACTGTTAAACCTCATTAGATAGTGTTTTAATTGCAATTTGTTTTTAATTACCATTCATTAAGCATATTATTAAATCTAAATTGCATGCTTATGAAAGACGGGTTTGCCAACATAAGTGGCTGAGGCCCTTAACTACTGCCTTACTCCTAGGCTCCCATAATTTAAGGTGTGTAGGGTGAAAGTTTGATCTGTTGACATTACTTCTAACAGTGTGCCCTCCCTCCCTCGCTGCCTGTGTCTCCCATCTTTATTAAATAGAATTAATAGCATCTGAGCCAGTCAACAGATGTGAAAGGAGAATAAAGCATGAAAAATGGTGAGAAAACAGTTCTTTGGGGAAGAAAGCAGGGAGCCAGCAGGGAGGAAGCTGAAGCAAAGAGGGAACGCAGGCAGGGAAAACAGAAGTTAAACAGGGCATTGAAACCAATTATCTAAATTAAAAGAAGTAGAGGATGGGGACTGGATGCCTGACGGATGCAGAGCGATACGGCTAATAACTTGCCAGAGCTTTTTCTCTTATCACGGCAAGTCTGGCCCGGGTCGTCGCCATTGCCATCTGATGACAGGTTGGTGGCTTTTCAGCAAAATGAGGTGCTGGTCTCGGTCCCCATGGCACACAGCTGCTGGCGCGGGCTGGCCTCGTCCCCGAGAGCGGGACAGAAGCGTGCTGCTTGGTGGTTGTGCAATAACAGTTCACAGATAAAGAAAGTTACAAAGAAAGCCCAGTGCCTTTCAATTTTTTGTGATGTGGGGCTCTACAGTTGTTCCAGAGGCAGTGCTGCCCCCCTCTAGAGGTGCCACTCAAACAACAGCCTTACAGGATGTGTGAACTTGCTTTTCTTAGTCGTGTTTGCCAGATTACTTAGTAGTAGTCCATGAATCTAAGGCAAGCTGAAAAATCCCGAAATAAAAGGTTTTCTTTTCTAAGGATGTCAGTCTTTCAACAAAAAGACCTTATTGAGTTGTCTTTTTAAAGGCTGGATGTTTTTTTTAAATTTTAAAAGAAAAGAGTCTGTTGAAGCCTTTCATCTAGGAACGATGATTTCTTTTTGCCAGAAAGGAGGAAAGGCTTGGGAAAAAGGGTGTGAGGGTGCTCTTCTGCTGGATACCAGTGAGCAATCTGGAGAGCCGTTCCCAAGGTAGATGGGACAAAAGGCATGGTCCCTTATAGGCTGCAGCATTGACATCCTCTAGGGTGCCAGTGTCTGACCCTGTCAGAGTGTTCCGGGAGGAATTAATGGAGACGGGGGCTGTTGGGCAATGCCATAGGGGTGAAAAGGCAGTTGTATGATGGAAATAGCTGAAGTAGCCTGAGGTATTGCAGACTTTCCCATGGGCTGGATAAGGAAATGCGGTTAGGCTCTGTACATTGACACTCTTTGGCTCTGGTTCTCCTTGCAGCGAGGATGGTTTTGTGCCAGGTTATCTCCATTGACTCCAATGGATTATCTCCAATTCACAGTGCAGTTTAAATCAGATGCAGGACTTCTTTTTCTCCTCTTTCCAATTCATGAATCTCTTTCAAAACCTTCTGTACCAGATGTTACAACTGTAAACAAATCATCCTGGCAAACCAAACTATCTTCTCATATGTCTGTGTCACAGTAGGCAAGGTCCTAGCATCGATGCCTCTATCTGCCTCTGGGTCTTCTGCTCATAAAACATTAGTTATACAACGTTTTTTTTGGCAGATGGGTATCTTCCATGAAAAAGCCATTTCCATTCCAATACAACAGTGCTTTTATATGGACTGTTTCGGTCCATGTTGCGCAACCCTTTTGCACAATGATTCATTATGCTATCTTGCTTCTTGATATGCTGAATCATGCGATGACGCTTTGCCAGCTTCTTTGTATGCCAACAATAACTTGCTCGTGTTTCAAAGATAGAGAAATCACTACAGCGCAGGGAGCCCAAACGTTTGGCTGAGGGAAGTTCTCAGCAGGCTTTAAACTCCTCCACATGGGCGGGGAAGTTATCTTTCAGCTCCTGCTCTCTTTGGATGGCTGTAGGAAACTGCATATGGCTTCCACTTGTTGTTATAAAGCTGGAGAAGGCCCAGATTCCTGCTCCCTCTAAACTGATAGCAGTCAGCCACTTCTGTGCTTGTGGCCCCTTAACTGAGAGAATATAAATCACTCCACCTATCCATGGAGCACCATCTGCCTTCAAAGGCTTGACCTAGCAGAAACCTGGAACCGTGGAGAAGACTTTGGAAATATCCATATAGATATATCAGGTGGTCGCTGTGGGATTTTCTGACCATCTTCAGCATGTTGGTGGGAGGAGGTTGCTAAATTAAACCCTTTCCTACTGCAGTAGCCACAACAGTTATACGTTTCTCCACATGTTCTTCCGAGATTCCTGGGTACACTGCTGGGTTACAGGACAGCTGCTTATTTTCCGTAACTCAGGGGTTTGGTAATGATTTCTAACTTCTATTTTAAAAATTAATTTACTTTTTGTCAGTTATGCACAGGATCCTTGCAGAGGCAAATGACACTTTCCCTTGGCTATTCTGGAGTTCTTTCTGATTCAGTTTTGTTTGAGTTTCTAACTGTAACTATTTATCTGATCACAGAGAATTCAGAATCAACTGAGTATATTCACAGCTGTTCGGAGAAAAGAGGCAAGATTTTGGTCTGAAAGGAATATATTACACTGCTTGAAAACAGGGCTTTTAAAGGAAATACTCTTATATTTTTTTAATGTGTTCCTATTTGAATACTGTATTGTATTTCCCAACGTACCTCGGTTTGTAGCACAGCGTAGGACTATGTACCTTATGCCCTTTGGACACTCGCTTGAAAAGCCATTGTTTTTCCTATGGAGACACTAACTCTGAATCCCAGTGAAAAATTCTAGGTTATGAAGGTGGTGTCCCGATAGACCTTAAGGGTGCGTTTGCACATGATTTTCAAGTGTAGTTATTACAGCAATTTCATATGCAAAAGTATCCACTATATTTAGGCATTATTACCTGACTGGGACTTCTGTAAGACAGACAGCGTTAATGCTTTCCCCCCCCCCTCCCCCTCCCCCCCATGCTTATTGCATGCTCATATTCCATGAGAATCTGTCCATGTGCAGTTAGGCTTTGATGTGAGATATAATAAATATCAGATTTTAAAGAGCGGCATGTACATATTTGTCTGACATGTGTATGCATAGAAAAGGTCAAGGGACTTACTGTTAGTGTTTTTATTCAGGGTCATGGGTATGTGAAACATTCTTCATAGGGATGCTATATTTTCTATAATATTTATATCTCTGCTTTGGTATTTCTAGTTCAGCGTCTCAGTCATTCTTAAGTGTCCTGCATTGTTTTTCCATCTATTTACGTGTTTATTAGCTTATGTCTTCATTCCTGTGTGTCACCTTCTTGTCTCTCCACCTTCTCTCGTGCCCAAACGATTTTGCAGGGCTGCCCTGCCACAGAAATGGGTTGGACAAGTTACAAGGACTGTAGATTGGTTGGATGGGGATCCACCTAGCAACACCACCACACTAATGCTGGATTGGGAAATTTGCCCTACAGGAGTTTGTCTTGATTAAAGGCTTCAGTCTGTCTTTGCAACACAAACATAGGAGCCCCCATGCTGCTCTCTGAAATTTACAGCGTATTTTCTTTTTACTCAAGCATATTGAAGCAGAACAGAAGAAAGGATCAAAGGTACCGTAATGTTTCTATAAACAAGTACTACTTAGTTTGGTTTTTTTTATCTTGGGTTTATTTTTTTCCAAACAAATCTTCTAGGCACATTAGGCTCAGATTTCATTTTATTGCCAAATCACCAGCTGGCAACAAAATCACATATGTCTGTGTAAATAAAGTAGATGAGAAGCTGAACAGGAGATTGGGAGATGATTCAAGCAGTCGTATTGGCTTCTACACCTTAAAATTTGACTGGTTTATCTGTCTATTCAGCAATGTCCTGTACAGACCCCTTTTCAGCATGAAATACAGAATTACCCCAAGCTGAGATTTTAGTCTGTGGTTTTCCTCCCTTCTAGTGAATTTACAGGAAAACAGATAATTCTCTGGAACAGTAACCCAAAAATTCGTTTTTCGTTTGCTCATCAAGCGGTGACTAATCCACTCCCTGTTACTCAAGTATAGGTGTAACTCTTGTGATGACTGATATTATTATGAAGCATTTTCACTTTGAGGGCCAGATGATCCTTCCTTTGAAGGTAATGCAATTTTGCAGTTGACTTGAGGGCTCTCTTACTGCCTTTTTGGTATGTTTGGATTCACTTGGCAATGAAATCTCGAAACTGATTAATTTATCTTTAAGGTCAATGTCACTATATAGCCCTTCTCCATTTGTAGACAGACAATGGCATCGTCACCTCAATTTGTAACCTTAAATTAAGTTTCTTCATGCCACCCCATAATTCCCAGGGAAAAAAAAGCCTGACCATTATTATTAGGCAAACATATAAAACAATTAGTAATCGTCATCTTGCTTCTAAAAGCAGATGAGCTAGAGCATCTTTTCAGACCTGGGTGATAATGAGGCAAGAGTTTTCCCTACACAGTCATGAAAAATGGGTTCCTTTTGGCTATACTTATGTTCCTTTTGGGTCCTTGGTGAAATAAAATTTGAGTTGTTTTGGATAACTACTGAAGAATTAGGATATTTGGTCATACTGGTCTATCTTTCATCCAAGGGAGGTGTTGCTTGACAGAGCTGGGTAACAGGATTCCCTTTGTCAGAGCAGTGGCACAGAAACGCTACAACAGCTTTCAAGGATCTGTTTGCAGGGGCAACTTTGCTCTCAGTCAATAAACTCTAAAAGAGCTTAATTAACGTGTGGGGAAAGAGCTCCAGTATCTGAGAGGTGAAGGACAGAAATGAAAGGGGTTCAGCAGTAAATAGGCTTTGTTTCTTGCTAAAACTTTTTAATCCTTGCCTTTTCCCTAACATCTTCCTGTTAGGAAATTTCAATCCCAACTGACTTCTTGAAGCTTTTGTCCATACTACAAGTTATGATTTTTCTGTCAAGGGCTCCAATTCTGCTCTTTCTTCCTAGTGTTTCCCTTTAGTTTGTAATGCAACCCGGGCTGTAATGTGGGGGAGAGGGGCTTCCGTTTGGGAAATATCAGTGCATATTCACTAGTTAACTTTTTTCCCTAAATTGGACAGAATAGAGAGTACTTCCTGCCCTACTCAAAATCATCTGCGTAAAAAGATAAAATGGGAGTTAACAAGGGTCAGGTTTATGACAGGGAGAGAAGGCTGCTAATGACCATTATCTATGCCACAGGTTTAACTTCATTACTTTTGCATTAAGTTCTTAATGCCCAAAGCAATAAGCAAACTGAGTCCTGTTGAACTGTAGTAACCTAATCTTCTCTCCAAACGAAATAGAGGGGAAAGCAGAGTCATTTGACATGGCCTTTATTTCATCTTCTCTTTTCCCATCCCCCATTCACGTATTAGGCATGTTGTGAGTTTCCCTTCCTTCTCACAGCCTTTTTCTTTTTTCTCTTTCCTTCCTTCCAGGGTTTTTCTGACTGTCCAAAGTGGGATTTGGTGCAGGATTTACTCTGATAAGAGGGTTTAGGCCTTCCGTAGCAGCGGGTCCAGGATTTGTCACATGGAGAAGTCTATCTTGATAATCTTTTAAAGTACAGAATTATGCAAAATATGTCCAGAATCAAAAGCTTTTAATTTCAGAGGTAAGACAAACTTGAGCTGGCCGTGACATTGTGGGTCCCAGTAAGTCAGATCTAGGAGAGCACATTTGCTGGGTGTTTTGAAGTGTGATCACACTTTTGCAAGAAGAGTTGAAGGTCTTGGACGATTATATCTGAGTGTGGCTTGTGGGCATATGCCAGCCTTGACTCCAACCGTTGGTTCATCTTCTGCTCATTCTCCAGTTATGACCCCTGCTGATGTTTATGGCTCTGAACTTGCCCTGGTAGATATGTGAACAATTTAGTTTTAGTGGGCAATGAACTAACACCAACAGAGAATTGAATGTAATTCATGATTTAGAATGAGATCAGCATTTCTGTTGTTTCAGCTCTTTTCCTACTCATCCTCAAATTTGTCAACTAAAAAATAATGAATTACCCTCTTCTGGTGTGACTTGCAAACTTTTGCTCTGTAGCTGGAAAAGGAAAAGCCATAGAGTAAGAAGAAGGGAGCACAAATGGATTTTCTAATACATGCAGTTCCCAGACCAAAAGCCTCAGCTTTTGGTGAAGGATGAAATCAACAATGCATCTTTTTTGAGTTCCCCAACAGAATGAAAGGGAAAGAACCAGTGCTGGCAGGTAACTGGTGAATATGTCCAATGCGTAAGAAATACATTACTGCTTATAGAGAAAGGATCCCAAAGTGATAGGTGCCTGAGAAACATGATAGATTAGATAGATAGAAGAAAATAATGTAAACTTTGGAGACTTAAGCAATGAATGTGAAAACCTGTGAAAAAACCCTATCAGCAATGCAATGTAATATATTACCATAATCCAATATGATATGGTAACCTCCATATGAGAGCCTTGCACTCTGAGTAATAAGTGCCGAAGGCTGAACATTTATCTTATGACCTGTTCCCTGTTCAGAATGATCAGGGTTACCCGATATTCGAGACTCTCAGACAATTGTCCCTCCATAATAATTTTTCCCTGCCGTGTAGCACAAAGGGGTTTAGTTTCCTTGCCCCTTTCTGTCTTAGAAAGGACATATCAATGCGGGTTTTTTTCTGTAGCCAGGAAACTGTGGCTACGATAAGGTCCATGAGTATTATAGTAAGGCTTGATACATTGGTCTGACAGCCATCATCTGTTTTATAAGTGCTGTCTCCTCTCTACAGGCCTGTCTGCCTCCTGGCTGCTTGGCTTGAATCTACGGCTGCTTTTTTGGCTTGTACTGGTCACAGACTCTTCTTCAAATTGCTACCATCCTCATCGCTTTTCTCCCATATGAGATATTTGTTGTACTTTTAAAATGAGAGAGTCGAGTGAAGCACAGGGCATGTGAATTCAAGCTCCTGGGAATGCCAGAAATAGGAAGGAGTGAATGGTGGATCCCACCCCAGGTATGTGTAAATGCAAGCAAATTCAATGGTCTCTATTGTGTCTTCGGTACTGACTTGCTGAGCTTTGCCTCCCTTCCGTGGGAGGGAAGGGAGCATATTTTATCCCTGCACTGGGCTTTTAAAGATTGCTCTCTATCAAACTCAAATGTCTCCCACTTTGATAAGTTTCTGGCCTTTCCCACTTCTCACTTTCTTCATGCTTTTTCCCATCAGTAACATCTCTTGAGTAACAACACCTCTTGACATTTTGCAGCTTGCCTGGGATTCACAGAGAACCTAAGCTTATGAAGATATCGTTACTGAGTTCTGCAAGAAACAAACAAAACCAAAAAGCCGTCCATTCTGGTAAAATAACCTGCCCTTTCCATAAAAGAATTGAGAAGAGATGCGCTCTTCTAAATTCTGCTTGTGGTCTCCTTTCAGACATGCAAAATAACTTCACTGGATGCCAAATTGGGTATTTAGCCACTAAACGCCTATTTTTTGAACAAACAAGCTGCCACAGTTCTGAAGTTCGAGGAGAAGAGGACTTAGGGAGAACCAAGACTATTTTCTAGGAGCGCAGAGCAGATCAAGGGCCCCTGTGCAGTGAACTATATCTGATTCAACACAGCCTGCAAAATTAAATTTTGTTCAGTTTAAGCATTTAATTACTGCAGATGTTCAGGAGATTCTCTGTGAAGCATCACCTACTGGGGCCCTTTGGACAGATGTTGTTTGCTTTGACACTCCATCTGTCACTTAGAAATGATCACTGAAGCTTTAACTAGCATAACCCTGCAGGGCTGGCACTAAGGCATGGCATGTAAGAGGTTAAAGATAAGGTCAAGGTCATTGCATGCCATGCATGCTAGGTCAGCGAGCGACGATTGCCACCTCTTGTTCTCCATGATTTTCAGTAGAAAGCACTGTATGTATCATTACGCAAAGGCTTTTGTTTTGCTTTCTGGAAGATCTTCTAATACCAATAATATCGGCCCCATAGCTTGTCAGATCCTTATATTTAGACCATATTTTGGTGATGGGCAAGATATGGCGGTAAATAATGTATGGTTTAAACCAAATTAAAAACTTAGTTGTTTTATACCAACAAATGGAGAGGTAGTATTGGTATGGATGTGGGACACCATTGGGATCTGCCAAAAGACAGCAGAGTTATTAATTGGCCTCGCAGAAGTATAGTGCCTTTGGGAAGGCACTTTCTTTGTGTTGCCATTCCTCGGGTGTTTGTCCATGTCTCAGGAGGAGGAATTGTGGAGGCAATGAACTAGGCTAGTAAATATGCCTTACCGTGTTTGTAAAATCTTGTTAAGCCCAGACCATTCTTGATCCTACGATGTCTGAAAAATCTATCCACGTTGAGGCTGTAAATAGCCTTAGCGGTGGGGCTGCTGTAATGGCAGCGGCAGGACGCCTTGCTCTGCACTGCCCTGTTGATGGTGGCAGTCAGTTCTTCCCCTGCACCGCTGTTCCCAGCCCTGTTAGTACCGCATATTATAAAGCTAAAGGGTACAATACAGTATGTACTTTGATCCATTGTGTAATACTTAATTCTGTATAAATCTGACTTCAAATGCCTCCTAGAAATCTGATCATAAGGTATTGACTTTATTAGCTCCATTTATAATCTCATAGAAAAATCAAATAGTTTTGGCAGGCTGTGGTTTCTGTAAACTCGGGGTGATTGCTTATAGGTTTGTCCATTTCCATGCGTGGAAGTTTGCACTATTCCTTTGGTTAGTTTGTTTTCATCAGTCTTAGTATCAGAGTAATGTATCTGTTCATTGTGTTTTAAGACATTGGTAGAACATCAGGTTTATTTTTCTAGAATCTTCCTTCTTCCAAGGCATGCTGAAAACATTTGCTTCCCTGTTTAGGCACTCTTAGATGGGAATTGCTGAGGTGTATTGTCTTGAAGAATGTCGTCTTCTGGTAGTAGTCTTTTGCATTTCAGTGTTAGCTCTAAGCACAGATTCCATTTTAAGATTCCTAATAAACTTCAGATTTATTCTATTTTATGCTTTTTCCTACTGGCTGTATAATTTTCCTTGTTTTTATTAGGTTTCTGCAATTTGTTAGTGTAGATTAGTGATTTGACGAGTATCATCTCATCTCTTGACTATTTGGTTGTGGCATCTGAGTCTTTTAGTAAGATGTTCATACACAATTTCCAGTTGTGTTTGGTCAGTGAGACTTTTCCCCTCAACTGAATTGCCCGTAACGGTTCACAAAGCTGAAAGCTTTTCAGGGCACCAAGTATGTATCATTGCTAGTTTAGATAGTTTGATCTGTAACAAGTGTGATTGACTCAAAATTAATTGTACTTATGTTACCAATGTTTGTTGGGTCATCGGTTCCTCTGTCAAGAGAAAGTTGGAGGGTTTTTCCGCAGCCTGGTGACTTCTCTGCCACTTAGGTTGCAGCTAGGATATTTAGTAATTCCTAAGGGAGGGTTAGCATCGATCTCTCATGGGAGACCTTGAGGTTAGAAGATTATCTTTTCATCCTACACCTCATAAACAACCAGTTTTTGTATTAGTCATCCTACTTTGATGGTAGGGGATGTCAACTAACATGCCATCTTGTTGCTTTAATCAGGGTCATCAAGTAGGAAGAGTTCAGGATAGCTTTTTTTTTTTTTTTTTTAAATTGTTAGTGATTTGGATATAGGTAAAGCCTTCTCTTCCACTCCTCATTTTCTTCTAAGACCTGGGCCCTATCTAAGTAGATTACAACCACTGATTTAAACATTCAGTCGTGCAAATCATTCTACGAGGTTCAGTAATAGCAGCTAGGTCAAATTAGTGCTCATAAATGACTAATTCTATTTCCTCTTGTTTATTACCAGGCTTTTGGCATTGGTATATAGTTAATTAAATAAGTTTTTTCTTCCCGTCCTCTCTTTGCATTCAGTGCCTTCCTGACAATAGTCTCCAATGGAAATCCATCAAGGGTAGGGTTTACTGGTGCTGCTGTTTGTAGATGGTGGTTGGGTGCTCTCCTCACTGGGGTCCTTCCAAGCGAGAGCTGAGCATTACAGCACAAAAAGCTGTTACCGCCTCTGCTATTCCTGTCTTGCATCTAAACTGAGAGCCAAGAGATGGAGGTCAAGGGCCCCCTTTACAGCTTTTCTTTTGTCCTGTAACATAGAATCCTGTCTCTGTCTCTTCTCCGTCCTCCTGAATTGACAGATTATTGTGCTTTGTCATTTTTTGGTCCCTACCCCCTCTTGAAAGAGATGTCTGACTTCAAGGGATGTGCCTTGTGTCAGGAGATCATTTAGGCTTGTTCAGTGTCCTTTCTGGAGCTTTTTTTTTTTTTCCTTATATCCTGACTTACGCTTCCATGTCTGATTTCTGTTACTGCTTGTCCTTTATATAGATTTTGTTCCTTCCTTCATCTGAAGGAGAATATTTTTTTCCTATTAAGTGATGGCTGCTGCTGCTCCTCATCCCAGGATTTAAATAGACTAGCATTTTTTCCATGTTTTACCAGCACTAAATTCACACAAAATAACAGAAAACCAAGCCCGTACGCTGTCAGAGACACTCTCACAGTGTGGTGACCCTCTTTCTGTCACCTGCCACATTTTTCATGCTCAACCTACAGCTGTGAAACTGGTTTTTTTCCCCTCCTCTTCGAACAACAAAGTCCAAAGAACACTCCTCAGTTTGATGCCTGTCTCGATTTGCAGAACATCCTTGGACAGAAGTGACATTGATAACAGCGAGAGAGGAGTCTTCCTGAAAGCAGCAGCTTTTCGTTGCCAGCTCCTCCTGGGTCTGAGCTAATAACAGCCATGCTGCAAACTTTGAGTTTGTATGGGCCCGTTCCAGAGCCTTCATATTGACTTTCAGGGGCATTGGATGGGGCTGTACGGTAGCTACGGCTTTGCTTTATGACTCAGTATCACTGTCTTGGAACAGCCTCTGCCAGATCAGTCAGATTTTCCATTAAAACATTCTCTGAGGAGAGAGATGAGTGTTCAGCTAGCTGCCTGCTAGCAGAAATGTCTGATTTTTTCACTTTTTTGTATTTTTCCCAAATGACTTTCTCCTCCGCCATGAGAAACTTCTGGGTTTCAGGTGGGACAAGTCTGTGAGTGTCTTATAGAGAGCTGAGAATAGCTGCTTGAATCTTCACTAGCTAGCCCTGCTTATTGTGTTTGAATGTTCCTTTTGTCCTTTCAGTACATTTTCATATCGTTACCTGACATGAGAGGAAACTGAATTTTTAGGAGTAAAATGTGCAGACCATATTTCCAGTTCATCTTCTGTGATAGCAGTTGCTATTGTGTGACTAATTGACCTGTGACTAAATAACTATAATAGTAAAATAATTTTAGCATAACACCATAAAAATCAAAACTATAAATGTCTCTATAAAGCAGTATTTGTTCCGAGCTGAGCATATACTCCATTAGAGAAAAGGAGACTGTTTGCATTGCCAAGCTATAGTATATACCTGCCTCTTCCCATATAAGTGATTTACAAAGGTTGCTTTTTTTGGCTTGTGTTTTTTCTGGGTTTTGGGGGTCGGGGGTTTTTTTTGTTGTTGGTGTGGGGTTTTTTGTTTTTTTTTTTTTTTGTTGTTTGTTTGGTTTTTTAAGTGTTCCCCGCCGCAGTGAGGGAGAACCAGACCTGAGTTTTGTAGTTTGGCTTGTGTTTTATTTTGGGGTTTTTTTGTCGCTGGAAATGATTAAGGGTGTGAAGTTAATCTGCCCATGTAACACACCTCCTGCCACCCTGACTTGGTTCCTTATCTGCTCTGGGATTTTAAGTGCTGATCCATCCATACTGCACTCAAGGCAGTTCAGCCCCAGGAAGGAAGGGGATTAATTTCTCTATAAACAAATCAGTGTGTTGGTCACAATTGCATTCCAGCCTCTTGCTCTAATAGGCAGGGAGATGTCCAGAGCTATAGAAGGACTTCAGCCAACTGTAGAAAATGTGCATATGTATGTGAAAGCGGTGGCTGGAGATACAGAAATGCGTAGAGAAGTTGTAGAAGAAGGTAACTGCACCTAGAAATTCATGAGTCATCTTGTGATATCTTTCTGACTGTCTTGCCTCCTAATGATAGGCAAAGATGGAAGATTTCTTGATCTGAGCAAATATAAGTAGTGATATAAGTGGACATATCTTTATTTGTCTTCATGGGAGTCAGGAAAAACCCTGCTAGTCACCCCCGGGAACGCAGACTTTCACTTCTGAGATGGAGTTGTGTCTGAACAAAGAGAAGTTGAGCTGGATGGGCCAAAGTCACAGAGCAAATCACGGCACACCAAGTTGAAGTCAGAACATGAGTGGAAAGAACTTTCCGCAGCTCTGCTCAGAAGAAGGAAAAAAGGAAGCGAACAAAAAATTATTAGCAGTTTGCAGTTTTGCTGCTGTCTGCTCCTCTTGTTGGTTTTCTTCCTCTCTGTTCTAGGAATTCTATAGTAGTGCTATGAGGAATAATCAATTAATGCTTAGAAAGCAATTATAATGATTCCCAGTTTACACATGAATAAACAGAACGCAGCTTAGGTGCCTGAGTCACAGTCATTTTCTGAGTCTGATAGGGCATGGGCAGCAGCAAAGAGCCTGCTCAGCACTTGTGCTCTAATTGCTATTTTGCCAGAAAAGTTGGGGCTGGAGATCAAACAGACAGAAATGAGTTATAAAGCTCTCTGAATGTAAAATGCTGTGCACTCTTTAGAGGGGGAAGAAAAAAAGAAAAAATCACTCTGTAGTGATTTCACAAGCACTACATAGCTAAGGCAAGAGTTGCTTGAGGTCTCACAGGATGACTGGGGGTCATACCAAGGACAGGATCCAGGCATTGTGACTCTAGTGCTGTGTTTAAGCACAAGACCATCTTTCCTCCCTCTACAAATTTGATATTTTATTATAGAGTACCTTATCATGTAAGTCCATATATGATACTTTCTCCTGTGTTCAGCCTGAAACATGGTTAATGTAGGAATGTCATTTTTATGTGCATCATAGCTCGTAATGTCTTGCTTTTATTAGAAAATTCACAGCTTCAGTTCAGATGCATGGCCTGGTGCTGTGATCACCCATTGATGTTATTTACAGGTCTGTATGTCCACGGAGTAAGTGCCTTTACTACTATATGTTCAGATAGGAGAGGATATGTTATAAGGATCACTCTTTTCTCCTCTAGGGACGAAGGTGTTACCATGATGTAAAACCAGGTCGGGATGAAGTTCCCCCTTCATGTCTGGGAGCATATTTTGTTATTTGAAAACCCACAGAGCCCATATAACTGCAGAAGAACAAGCACAAGCCTTGCTATCCTACTTCGTATACTGTCAGCCAAACAAGCAAGCCAGCTTTTGAGTCCTCTGGGGTCATTTTATTTTTAGGGCTGATGCCTGAAGCGGGAAGAAAACAGCTTGATCTCTAGGTTCTGCTTTGAGCTTCCAGTGCTGGCAGTAAAAAGCAACTTCTTTTGACATGCAAGCTGAGTTTAGCCAATGGAAAAAGCTGTATGGGCCAGTGAGTTGCCATATTTTGAGTGTTGCTGTTCAGAAGCACAGCACAGTTCCTTGTCTATCACAGAGCTGACTTACTTTTGATCTCTTCAGTCTATACTTGACGTTCCAGCTGTTTTTCTGTCTCTTTATTTAATATCAGGCTTTTTCCCTCCATGCTTTTTCAGGTTTTCATTTTTCCTCGTTTGCCTGAAATCCATCTTGGAGACACTTGTTGCCCTGCTCTCTGATCTGTTTTGAGCCTCTGCCAGCTGCTGCTGCCGCTGCCAGTGGATAAAATGACTGAGTCACCACTTTGTGAATTTTGCATTTGCTTGTGGGGTGGCAGAGCCAAGGCCATCATGAACAAATCAAGTGACCACAACAAAGGCCCAAAACACAAACACTGGGACTTAACCTCAAAGCATATGCCGGAGCCCGATGAGGTGACAGCCAGCAAAGTGCATACCGAAGGACCTCAAAGCATTACTCAATCTCAGTCCTGCTTTAACCACATCAGAGGCATACACCTCACACAGCTCTGGGTCCGGGGAGAGGGTGGCAGGCAAAGGTAGCAGTGACCAAAGGACCTTTTTCCTCCTTCCAAAACGAATTTATCAGAGCAGAGCGGCAGATGAAGAAAAAAAAAATATATATATATACTCAGTGTTGTTGAATGCAGCAAAACTGCAGTTGAAGAAAGCAGCACTAAGTGCATGAGAGAAGGCCTGGCTGCGTGGACCGGCTCCTCCTCTGCACTGTCTTGTGTGGCTGTGGGCACAAATGACTGTTTTGCCTTGCTCCAGCTGGGACCGGCTGGTCGGGCAGCTTCCTTCTCCGGACCAGTGCCACTGCCCCACAGTGATGGCAGTGCATTGTCACCGCAGTGCTTCCCCTGGTCTGGCTTTGATCTGTACCTGCTCTCATGAAATTGTCCCAGCGCTGACTTGCTGGCAGTGGCTGTGTTTCCTAGTTTCCCATGCTTTCTCAACATCCTGCTAGTTAGCCTAAGAAACATTCTATCAGGAAAAAAATCATCTCTGGTTGACCTGAAGGGCCAGTGGGTGTTTGGGCTCTTCACGCCTCTGTCTGCTGGGACTAGAGCTTGTCGAAAGGTAACTTATACCCTGTGTGCCAGCAGTGATTAACTAAACACAGGGTTGATCAACATGGTGATGCTGAAGCTGGTGGAGGTTTTGTTACTTAATTTTGGCTTGATCAGGGTCACCCCTGTGCTGCCAGCAGAGGTGTGGGGCATTTAATACAACCCGGCCGTCAGGGCACTGCGGCTACCTCCAGGTTTGGTCGCTTTTGTTGACGGCGTGTTTTATTAGGGATAGACAAGGGAAAGGCTGAAATGCAGTCAGCCAATCTGCAAGCAGAGGATGGGAATGTATCAGAGAGTCGTTTAAAATATCCTGGCCCGTTTGGTTTGCTTTGTAGTAGCCCTATAGTAAAAAGATTTTTTCATTCTTTAGCCCTGATGCAAAAGGGAAATGGGTTCCTATTTGCATTGTCCCCACAGTGTTTGTGTAATTAATGTACGTGGGGGGTTCTCCCTCCCCCACCCTCTCCCAAGGTAAAAAATGACCTTGTCAAAACTTAGATTACAAAATCTTAGTTACTAAGCAATGGGTAGGGCCCCACTGGGATGGCATCCCGGCTCCTGAAATGGTATGTATAGTAAAAACTAATAAAAATGGTGTCAGAGGCTCTCAGGCTTCCAAGTCCCCTGCTGTGTGACCCCCTGATCCCAATTTATTAGCTGAACCCAGGGAAGCAGACAAACCTCGCTGGCTCCAGACTGTAGGCTCCAAGAAAGGAAATAATGCGAGTTCCAGAGCAGCGGCTCCAGAGCAGGAGGGAAGGAAGGAGGGAGGGAAACCCTCATGGAAAACAGGGGGTTTGAGCGTAGGGCTGGAGGGAGCTGCTGACAAGAGCCATCTGAGCAGGGAAGGGAAGGGAAGGGAAGCTCGCTCTGTGCTATCTCAGTACCTCGACGTTCAGATGCTTTAAACATGTCAGAGAGGAAGGGAAGGAAGGGGGTGGGGAGAGCAGGGCTTGTAAGGAGGCAACCAGCCAAAGTTGTTTCCTTTCATGTGTTAGCAGCGTGCTTCGGTCTGAGATCACCTTGTGCTGGTGACGGAGGATTTAGCAGCTGGGGGTGGCAGATGGAGTGGCAAAGAATGTGCCCTGTGGGTCAGAGGGGGGATGCGCCTTCCCCCTTCCCGCTCCCCAGCTGCAAGAATTTTCTCTTTAAAGCATTAAAGGCGATGCAGCTCATCACGTTGCTGCTAACCCCCTGGATTTCCTCTTTGGTGTGCAGTACACATAGCAATTAAAGCATCTTGCACAAGGGGAGTGTGATTTTTCTTTTTTTTTTCTTTTTTTCTTGAAAAGCTGCCAAAGCAAAGTGATATTGATGAGGATGGCTCGCTTCGATTAGCAGAGGCTGGCTAAGAACAGTCACCTCCAGACTGTTTCCCTCCCCCTCTTCTGCCTTGGACAAGAAACCTCCGTATTTTCTCTGCTTTCAGCAGTTGTCTGTCTGATCTGGCTTCTAATCTATGCCCAAATCGAGCTTAAGTAGGGGCAAGAAGCGTAACAATAACTCTCCTTGTTTAATGCCAACCGTTGCATTTGAAGTGCTTTGGCTTCCCAAGGGTGATCTTATCAGGAGAAGGCATTGCACTTTTTTAAAGGCACGATTATGCAGTAAAACGGCTAATGATGAACATGAACGGATGAAGGCTATGTGGAAGGTAAGCATATGGGAATAGAGCAGGCCTGTCCCGTTTGCCAAGTCTTTATAGATGTGTAATCTGCTATTTGGAAGTGTAACTGGGGTTTCCTGAGCACGGACTGGCCCAGTGTTTCTCCTCCTTGGTGACCTTAATGTTTGTTTCTAAGAGCAAACCAAAAGGCAGGCCCATAGCTCTGGCTGCCTTAGTGCCGTCCAGCTCCTACAAAAAAGGGTTGTGGTTGTACTCCCGCTTACCTGGAGGTGTCTTGGAGAAATACCCCTGGATGCAAGACCAGTACAGATGACAAATTTGGGGGCTGGAAAAACATGTGCGTGCAGGCAGGTTTTCTCCTTCATGCTGTTAGGAAACAGGCTGCAGCTCTATAAATCTGGGTTTTCCTGGCTCTGTTTTGTTTCTTTTTAAACCGCTGCCAGGGTGATCAGTTTAAACAACCACATCATTTGTGTTTTCCATAGTTGAACAGAATTTTGAAATGTTGTCTAAAGGAAAGATATGTAACATACTCCTCCTCTCTCCTTCCTTAGCTGTAATCAGTGGGAGACTGACGGCTAGCAGAGGTCCTTGGTAGAGGGTCAAGATGTACTTTCTCCCCTGATACACACTGCAACCAAAAAGAACTGAAACCTGCATCCAGACGTGGCTCCGGCGTCGCTGTTGATACAGAGAGGAACCTGAAATGCCACCGGTTATCTGCAGCTCGGTGTTTGCCTCTCTGCCGTGCAATGAAATTGGTAGGATCCTTTTGAGGGAAGGGTGGGCGATGAAGGCTGCTTCCCCAGGAGCAGAGGCTGGGGATTGAAGGGGAGCATGGTTGGAAGCGATGCTGTGCCTGCACTTCTGAGGGCTGGGGAAGGCCTCACACTTTCCAGTGAGGCTATGGTCCTGGCTGCCCTAGCTCCTACATCCGTGTGCTGTGCCCATATGATTGAAAGTAGAGGAGGAAGCATGGTTCCAAACAGGAAGGCTTCCCTCCTGCATGGGCTTCAGTAAGAAGCATCCTCAAACCTGAACTAATGACAGAGCCACCCTGCTTTAGGGCATGCGTTAGGCGTTCTGCTGCGTGTGGATGCATCATCTGGATACTGGTCTGGGGATGGCTGCACAGTGCAGCCATGTCCTACAAGTGCTTCCTAAGGTTTGGGAAAGGGAAGGCACCTCCCTTGGATGAGTGCTATCATGTGGTTTGGTTGTGGTGGAGCCTCCGTATCCACAATTTAAGGGCAACAGTCCTTTTGCCTCACGCGTGTGCTGAAGCAGTGAGGGGTAGAGAGTCTGAGTTCTCCTTAATGTGGATCCCCCCCCATAACTCTGGGCAAGTTGCGTTCACTGCATGGCCCTCACCATTTGTGGCTGAGGTATCATTTTTCTCAAGACAAGCTGAAATTCTGTGCGTTGTTGGATGACTTTTATCTTGCCATCACAGGCAGTGTGCACTTTAAGTGTGAAAGGAACTGCTTTGCTTTATAACTTGGATACGAGGAGGGATTACTTTGCAAGAGGTCATGGGAGAGTGAAAGAAGTTATGATCAAGTTGTGCCCTCTGGAATATGCTGCGGGGTGAAGATGTGGAGAGTGATATCTTCACTTTTCTTCCTTTCCCTTCTTTGCTGATGATTCAGAGCAGAAATGACCTAGGTCGTTTTATGTCAGAAAAGATGCTGGGCCGATCTGAAACAAAAGGAGAAAAGCAAGTCACTGTTTCAAGTGCATTTGTGGTTCAGTTGAATGAAAGCCCAGTCTTGCCAACTCATGATTTGATCATCAGTGCTGCAACGCATAGTCCTTTCTTATAGCTCCAGGTTGTGAGTTATAGAAGGTCTTAAAATATATTCTACCCAGCTCCCCCTCTTCCCCTGCAGGTTTCATTATTTCAAAGAAAATATAGGAAACATGACCTCAGTGTACCCTCAGGACTGAGGTACTGGAAGGCAATGGATTAAAAAATAGCTCAGATTGCGAAGTGAGAAGATGGTGATATACAGTTCATATAAAAAGATAAAGAAAAAATGGGTTTTCAGTATTGCTGGCTCAACCTTTGAACAATACAAGTGAAGTTCCAGGATCTGGGATCTGAAAGGGAGCTTCAAGTCACCCATTTGTAGCTCCACGGATTGAGCTAAGTGGGTGGGAGTTGAATCCGTAGAAGCGTCATGGAGATCTGCATTGCAGATGTGAAGGCAGGAGAACAGCTTTTGCGAATTTTTACCAGCGCTGTGGTCTTGGTCACATTTGTGTAAATCCAGAGGAATATGGTTGTCCTGTGTGAACTGATGATCTCTTCCTATATTGGGGACCAAACCAAAAATTGTGAAAAGAGATCCTCTTGTGCCTGCCTCTGACTCAAAGTGACAATAAGGTTTTGGGGTTTTTTTCTCTTTTTTCCTACTTGTCTTAAAACTAAGGTTTGATTAAGGGGGGAAAAAAGGTTTAATACTCTGTTCATAGTGGGACACTGAAGTATCCTTACTGGGACCGAAGTGAGGCGTGTGCATACCTGTAGTGAATACTTGGTTTGATTGCTATCAATGCTGTTGGATATTCATGTGCAGGGTGAATATCCCCACGTAGAAAATGCATTAATTAATATACCGGTTACTACTTTAAGAGAGCTGAAAGTTGCACGTGGAAGTATGGCAAATGCAGTCAGTCATACGATGCCAATGAACAAACTAGTACTTAAACATGGGTGAAGAATCTCCTACTTCCATTCCTGACCTTGAGAACAAGCTTGGGGGCATGAAAAGTACTTTGTCTCTTCCTGGTATATCAGTTGGTCTAGTAAAGACGTTTCCTTGGAAAGAAAAAAGAAGATGTATTCTGTAGTCAGTAAGTTATGGGCTGGTTTCTGGATGGCAGTGAAGGGCAAGGCTGGGTTAGACTGCAGCGGGGATATTTGCTAGGGTACGTTTGCTGACAGTGATTGGAGCTGTCAATGAGAATGCTGCTGTCGTTCCACATCCATCTGAATGTTTAAAACATGCTTTTGTGAATTTGGATGTGAAGCAGGCCAGAGAAGATATAAAATACTTGAAAGGAGTATGGGAGCTTCTCCCTAAGGTGAGATTTTGGACATAATAACCTGTTTCTGTCAGACTGTGTTAAAGTAAATAGGTTAATAACTGTTTTGGTCTTTGCCATTAATCCTGCCTCTGATTTTCACTTAAGTATGTTTTTAAGTTTGCCGTATAGTTCCAGAAGGACTGGTCAGAGGTGAACTTGGCAAAAAAAAAATAAAATTCAGTGAATCCACCTTAATTTCAGTGTAACCTGACAGATTATGCAGAAATGGTGGTGCCGCTACAGAGCAAGGTAGCGCTGATCCCTCCTGCCTCACCTATGTGTCAGGTGGTGATTTGGGGCATGGAAGCAGCCGGGTGTCGTGCTCCTGTGATGGCAGTAGCTCCCAAACCCTGCTGAGTTCCTGCGAGCGCTGCAGAGCACGTGCTGCCTCATGGATGGCAAAATATCCTCTTTTGCTTTGGGGTGTGAGACACAAAGGTCAAAATGCTCTGCCCTACCCTGGAGGGTTCATTTCTGCTGCATTTTTTAAATATTAATTTCAAAATTTCTCTGTTTTAAGAGATAATAATTTTCTTGGTTTAGTTGGCCAGGTTTTCTTAAATTGGGCCTAATTTATGAGAAAATCAGGAACCCCTGGCCTATGCTATGTTTCCTTTAGTTCAAACTTAAGGGATAAAACCAAAGGTCAAAGGTGACCTTGGGGAAGAGAAAATACCGTTTTCAATGTAATCATGTTATCTACACAAACGTTGCACTTCATGGTCCCAGCCAGAGCCCACCACCTTTCTAAAGAGAGTGCATCTGAGATGGAGAGAGCTGAAAGGAGGAAAGGGGCAGAAAAGCCAAAACCAGGGCAAGAATAAATGCTGCTTACACAAAGCCTGAAGTGGAGGGGGCATCTAGTGATCAGACTATCGAGCCCTGGATCTCTAAATAATGGTACACTGTTTATTCCCTCTGGGGCCCCATTGTCAAAAGTCTTTTTTTCCCCCCCCTTGTCAGCCGGAGAGAGATAGACATGGTTTATCTGAGTGAGAACAAAGTAGGTGCCCCGTTCCCAGGGCTTGTCATAGCCGTGGGGATGTGGGTATGACAGGGAAAGGTGCATTTCAAATGGACCTTTTCAGGAGGTGAACTCATTGTCCCTTAAAAGAATCAGATGATTTACAGTGTCTGTTTATGGGCAAAAAGTAACATCTTTCTCTATCTTTCTGCAATAAACTTAGAAGAGACATAATAGCCTGGTCATGTGCTGGAAAGAAATGACTCATGTCATATTGGGTCTAAGTGAAACTAGTGTATTACTCATTTTTATGCAACTCTAGTAAATTGTACTTATTAAAAAGGGGGGGGTGGGGGGTGGAGGATGGACAATTACCTAAAGTCTAACCAATATGTACTAGAAAATTAATTTAGAAATATGGTTGACCTCAGCTTCCTCATAATGAAAATCTGCTGACAAACCTTGTGATTTTGTTTCTCTTTTTAAAACAGCCCTCTGAGTAGCTAGTAATTCAGGTGTCAGGACCAGCTACTGATTCAAATCCTGGCCGGATGATTTTGCCGTTGTTCTTCCAAAGAAAAACTCCCGATTCGGTTGTCTTCGGGGCTTTCTGCACTGCTTGTTGCTAAAGCATCCGAGCCTGACCCCGTTGCTGAGGTCTGCTGGTGGTGTGTGAAAGAGCTCTGCAGGCTGCTGAACTGTGAGCACAGCTTTACCGTCTCTGAACGTGGTGGTTGCTTGTTCTTCTGATGATACTAAAATCCCGTGAGGCGTCCATGCACCAAGGCAGGCGTGATCCCTGCCTCACAGCCCCTCATTGGTTTTTTTTTTTTTTTGCTGACTGTCTTCTGCTTAGAGCAAATAATCCAAAACCTATTCTCATGCCCGGCACTATTTATCATTCAGTTCTGATTAACTGAAGCCCCATATCCAGAGGAGCTAGGAAAACGACAGCAATTTTCAATAAGAATATCCAGAACAACCTTGTCACCTCTTTCATAACCGTTGCTTTTATTTTCAAAGGTTAAATAAGATCATTTTTAACAGCACTGAGCGCTGTTTTTCTTCAGCCATGCTTGCAGTGCCTATGTGTAGAAGCCCCACGCGCCGCTAAGCTGCGATTAACATCAGAACGAGGGCTCCGTGTTCCCTGGTGTCCCATTTTTCCATCAGTGATTTCCATTCGTATCTGCTGAGTTCACAGAACGGAAGGGCTGTGGTACCTGGGAGAAGCGTGCTGCTGGGCACCTTGCCCTCCTCCTCCCTCCCTCCCTCTCCGTGAAGTTTATGGCGTTAGGATGGAGTTGGCGACTGTGTGGCTGGTGTACAAAATACCACGACGTCTCCTTTGCTGTCCAGCAGCTACACCACAGGGTCACTGCACTGGGAGAAAACAAACCTTGTCTGCTGTGGATTTTGGTGAGAGATTGACTCAGAAAGGCACTAAGGATAATATATATGATATATCATAAAAGGGATTTTTTTTTTTTTGCTTGTTCTTTTTTATGGGTTTTGTGTGTCTTTATTTTCTAAATAGCTCTTCTAGTTGTTTCTTTTCACAAATGAAAAGGAGCCTGGGAGAAAGCAAAGCTACTGAAGTAATTGGAGTGATTCTGGCTGGTTGATCAGTGGGCAAACGCTTCTCTGAAACTGGAGAGATCTAATCTTTGCCCTTTGGTCAAGTAAGCTGTAAAAAGCACTTGTGCTTCTGGAAACAAAGACTGAAAGCAAACCCAAGCAGAGCCCACGGAGTCCTTCAGCTCAAGGGCTTTCAATAGTCTTGTCTTAGTGACTGTGTAAGAGAGACTGCTTAGGAAGCACCTGGAAACTTATCTAATTTTTCCAGCTATTCCGGTTCATCTAGTGAAAGATCTTATTTCTGCCTACAAACACTGTTGTGCCTACGTCCTTATAGACCCTTAGCGCTGGAGCAAAGCACTGCAAGAAAAATATTTACGAAACAAAATGGAAATATGGTTTCCTCCGGTTGTCGGTCCCAACTTTGCCCCAGTTCTGAGAGGGCTATGAAATGTTGTGCTTTATTAGGGCTCGGGTAATGATGGAAAAAATGTCATTTTCTTTTTCAAGTTTTTGTCGTCACTTTGCACTTCCTCAGTTAAAAAAAAAAAAGGCTGAGGTTTGCTGGTAGGCAAACTATGACATGTTTTCAAAGGCCTTGGTGTGTAACATAGTGCTTTTGCTATATATTAAAAAAAATATATATCAGATTTTCATTCTTGCATTTCTAGTTAAAAGTTCAATGAAATATAGAACGTTTTATAGCAGGGGAAAAAAAAAAAGAAAAAAGAAAAAGGATTAGTAACCTTAGATGGCTTAGAGCCGCAGAAAGTAGCTGTGGAGACCTAGGCAAAGTGAAATCAGAATTCAGCAAATTCACTGCTTCTTTATGACAATCACATCTATGAGTCAGCAGAACAAGCTCCTCTCTCATCTAAAAATGTTCATCTTGGAGATGTTCACAGCTGCTGCATTTCCAGGCCCCAGCGAGGTGTTGCTGGCACAGGGATGGGGCTCAGCTCTCTCCCGGTGGCTGCAGCAGCGGGGCCGGGACCGAGCGCACGGCTCCTCTCGACGGTTGCGGTAGAGCGATGCTGGTCATGGCCGTGGGAGAGTGGATGGAGCGCTCCTCCTCGCACGCTCTGGTGATTCATCGGGAGCTGCCCTGCACAAGTCCGGGGCTGTGGCTCGTTCAGATGCCTGGCACGGACCACGCTTACCCCCTCGCTCGTACGCACGAACGGGGACAGCCCTGGCGGTGAGTGCGGTGGGGGACCGGGGTTCACAGCAGTGGGAATTTGTACTCTGGTTGTGGCTAGAGTTGCACTGACCCTTTGGAGGGGAAAAAAAAAAAAAAAAAAGATTTTTTTTTCTTTTTTTTCTCCTGTGGAATTACTCCAGGCATCTGACTTACTCTGTCAGCCTTTCCTTGGCAAAGCAGCCTCACCTCCCCAGCAGAGTGACTCAGGATGCTTGTCTTGCTGGCTAAGGCTTTCTCTCCCTTCCTCCATGTCACCGCCGTACACCCTTTCCCTCCCTCCTAGCTGCTGCTCCCTAGCATTTTTAGCAGCAGAGCTCGTTGAGAAACACAACCATCTTCTTCAGTGTTGATCTGTCTTTGACATTTTCTGACCCGCTCTTCTGAGCCACACTTCGCTGATCAGAATCTCAAACAAGCTCCTTCACCTGCTAATGCAGTGTTAAGACGATCAGCGCTCAAATCCCTGAGATCTCTCCTTCCTCACAGAGGTTAAAGAGAATCGTTTTTGAAAACTTTAGCTTTCCGCCAAGTTAAAAGGGAGGGATCAATGGGATCTGTGCAGTCCTGATGCAGTGCCCTGGAGGTTACCTTCCCAGCCTGCTGATAGCATCCAGGCTGCAGAGCCCTTCCAGTGCTGTCTGAATGTGTCCCATCTGGAAAGGTTCAGGAAAAACCATGTGGGTGGGAAATGCGGGACTACCTCGGGTAGGAAGTTTTCCAGGAAATTTTTGGCAAGGAGGCTGCCAGGTAGCCTGCGATCATCACAGGTCTGGCACCCCTGGGGTTTATAGGGCTATTTGGCTGCTGCAAAGTGAGACCCTAAAGACTTACACCAAACCATGATGAAGGAAATGAAGTGGGCAAAATGTTACCCTGCTTGGCAGCCATGGCTTGGTAGGTGAAGTGCCATGAAGACAGACGCCAGCACTGAAAGAACCTGAGAGGAGCTGATGGTGTCATCGACCACAGAGAAGTTCTTCTCTGACATTGCTGTCCTGTGGTGGCCACGTGTCTCCCTGCATGGCCTCCAAGTGCCCAGGAGCTGGTGACACAAGCAGGATTTTGCATGCACCCAGGATCCTGAGACTGGAGAATTCACATATAATTCACATATTTTTCTTGAGTTACCAAATCTAGAGAAGACTAACATGTCTTTATTCAGTTAGGCATCGGACTGTCACAGAGGTCCTAGTAAAAAAAAAGAAAAGAAAAGAAAACAAACAAAAAAACCCAAAACAAAACAAAAAAAGGATGACAATAGTTTACAGCAGTGAACTTGGACTATTGTTTGCCAGTCTTTGTAAGTAGTTTTGTTTCCTTCTTAGACTCACAATGGAGCAGGCAGTTCCCTTGACTGATGTATAGTGAAGGCTGGATTTGTGGGGTTTCCTCTTTGCCAGTTGTTTCTTTGTGTGGCCAATTTATTCTGCTTTTATTTGATAGTGGGAAAAGGTTTTGTATGTTGACATCAAAGTCTTTTTGCACTTTACAATATGTGCCTGTTCACTGATTAAATTTCTGAGAACATCAGAAATGCAGGGTTACCTGCAAGCTATGCAGGTCAGCCCCATGGGGCTGCAGATACCTAAGAATCCATTACAGATGGATGCTATGTATTTTGTCATGTGGTGGAAAGGAGATGTCCACTTGTCCCAAACTGCTGGTGCAGGAGCTCAGAGACTCACTGTCCATGTGGCTGTATTGCTAATGTGAGTGTTTGCGCATCGTCACCAGTAATCAGCAGGAGCCTGGGGTGTAACTGCAGGGCACCCTGTAGACTGGCAATAATCCAGGGCTAATTGCAGTCACTTTGGATGGAAAAGCATGTCGTGTCTACGGCAGTGCTATGTATGGGAATGTCATATTTCCTTAATGCGTTCTTGTTCTGGACATCTTTGATAGTGACAGTGGTGCTTCATGTTGGCATAGTTCTGGCAATGGGGAATTTGATGTTGAGTTGCTGTGCTTTACAGCTAAAAATGTTCTGCTTTGACCAGCAGCTAGTTGGTGATACCCAATTGCTTCTGGTCTGGGATGGCTGTCTGGCTGCTCTCCAGAGTTGATGCTGTCTGAAGACACTGGGCATGAACTTCTTATCCTTTCCCATTCTCTTATTAGCAGCCTTGTATTGGGCATGGAGGAGGTCAGTTGGGTCCTGCCACTGGGTGCTATGAACCATAGGCAGTGTACTGGTTGTGAACTCAGCCGAGGGGTCCTCCAGCATCTTGTGCTGGGCAGGGTCTCACACAAGCCTGGCTGGTGCATCCCACAGCTCTGGAGATGAATATGGCTGGCTGCCACCTCAATGTAGTTTCCATCCCCTCCCCTGCCCAGCCCTCAGTGAAATCTTCAGCATCTTCTCACTTCTCTACATCGGCTGGGTGTCGGGCTGTGGTAGGGTGCTGACGCAGCCGGCCTGACCTGGGTGCTGGACATAGCTGTGGGAAGAAGTTCCCAATACAAGGCTGTGTCCCAGGACTCTGAGTTGTGAGATGAGGGTGGGAAAGGGCTGCAGGATAGGCATCAGCGTGCAGGGTAGGGCAGTAGGTGGACATCCCAGGAGCTCACAGTCTGGATATAATAAGCAGAGACCTTCACTGGGGTAACCCATGGGAATGTGAGCATGCGGTGTGGGGGTGTAGCCTAAGAGGTAGTGAGCTCATGTGCCTCTCTGTTATTAGTCTCTTAAAGATGATCTCTGCTAACCACAAATAGGTTGTAAAATAAGTCTTACGGTGGAGACTAAATGTAGTTTAAGGTAGTCAATGGTGACAAAAATAGGGGGATTTATTTAAATTGAACTGCACTTGAAAGTCTATTTTAATCTAGTCCCTATGCTCCATTCATCATGTTGCTGTCTGGGCATCGTTTTCAGGGCTGCTGACCCCTGAGATTGTAGATGCATATGCAGAGCTGGGAACGCATTTCCACCAGGTCCATACAGGCACTCGTGTTAAAACCAGGGGTGAACACCTTAGGGAAAGGGAGCGAGGGGCACCAAGGAACCCCACCAGCTGTGTTTGGAGTAATTCATGTGCTCTCCTGCTGTACAGTGGGGTTGTGCTCAACACCCAAATCCTGTCTCTTCTGTTCAGATTAAAGCTAGGTCTGATCAGTAGAGGATAGAGATGGGGACTTAAAGGCAGAAATCTGGTTTCTATTTCAGGCAGTGCCACTGCAACATGCTTTTTAAGAGGGCTGGTGGATTATGCGTTTCCCACAACCAAAGGGAAATGTACTTAAAGGGGAATGTTAAAAGGCAGCCAAGGGAAAGAGGAAAGGGGTGATGTGATCTGATACCCGCTGACCTCTCTTGTATAGGCATATCTCCCCTTCTCTTGGGTACCCTGAGAAACACACAACCCTCCACAGAACGGATGTTCTCTGAATATTCTCCCCCACACCCTTCTTTCCCTTCCTTTATCCCTTGATCTGTTTAGAAATTCCCATTTGTTTGCCTCTCTGGTTTCCATAACCTCACTGACACTGAAGCAATGAGGAAAACCCAGCGTTAGCGGCTTAGCAGTGGAAGTTCAGCTCAGTCCAGCTGTGGGCAGTTCAGTGTTCACTCTTCCTTTGTTTTTTTGTTTGGGTTTTTCTTTTTCCACTACCACGTCCATTTCTGCAGAAGCAGCTGACACCTTAGTCACAAGATCAGAGTCACAGATCTACCAAAGCTCTTAATACCTAGTTGTATGTTTGTGTGTGCATTTTCTTTTTCAGGGTAAGTACATATTTTAAGGATGGAATAACAGTTTGTCCAAGAATCAACAGTCCACAGGGAGCCAACTAGTCTAGCAGCCAAGGCTTGTGCTGTTTCCTTGAGGTTTTGGGGATGAGTTGCTTGCCTGTCCTCTTACATAAAAGCATAGCAAATTGTCAGAATAAACACATTTTTAAATATACGACACCATCAGTCAGAGTTTAAGAGAAGCTCATTGGCTGGAAAAGAGATCAAGGCAACCGGGAATTTGGATGACCTGACTGAGGCGTTGGAACTAAAAAGGTTCTTTTTCATTCACCGGAGCTAGTAATTTTTTTTTTTTTTTCATATTTTTTCTTTAGGTTATCAGCCAGGAAAGAAATAAAATATCCTCCTCCTTCCTCCAGGCAGTGAATCTGGAATCAGAATCCTATTGCGTTATTTTATAATTTTTTTTTTGTTGTTTTGCTAAGGACAGAGTGCTACTGGGTGCGAGTCCTTGCCTCAGAGCATGCTGGAGAAGGAGCCAGCACGCAGCTCTGCTGTCTGGGGTGGTTCATTGCTCACCAATTCGCAAGCCAGTGGTTAATTTAGGTTAACTATGGTCATGTGGGGATGGTACCCCCAGTTTTACAGTCTGGGTTAGGTCAGCTTTAATCAGCCCTGCCCAAGGAGGGACCTCTGGCAGGAATTACACTAAGCAGAAGAAAAGCTTTTTGGGTGAGCTGCATGACATTTCTGTACGGTTGGCTGGCCGTGTGAGGAGGAGAGGTCCTCGCAGACATTATTTCTCAAAGAGGTGCCATCAGGACTCTTCCAGGACAAATTCTTGCTCCCTGGGCATTGCTAGGTTTGCAGGTTTCCCTGTGATTACACCAAGGCTGGGGGAGAGGCAAGGTGGGACAGCTCGTTGAGTCATCTTTCCTACGTATCCTCAGAGCAGCAGGGTGCTGTCTGTGACATAAACACAGAGGAGTTGTCTATGAAATTTCATTAAATTTACAGGCAGCGATTGTTATTCCAGAGCAAGGAGAGGAGATGGAAAGAGGCTGAGCTCCAGCTAGGAATTGGCTAGACTAGTTCTTGGATTGTTTTCCACACTGTGGTTATCCTTATCTGCATCTGGAAACTGGAGCGTGTTGTATGTGTTTGTAAGAGCGAGCGGATGTGTGAAGTGTTCTGGCAAAGCCAGAAATCTCATTTTCCCTTCAATATAATGCAGCCTGATTAGATTGTTATTGACATGCTGAGAACCTGCTAGGGTTGTTACATCTCTGTGGAAAGGCATCTGTCTGTTCCTCTCCTCCCTTCTGCCTGGAAGGATTGCAGAGCTGGGAACGGGAAGGACTGCAAATCCAGCTGTGAAATAAATCTGTTGGGAAAGCACGGTGTGCCCGCCAGCTGACCAGCAGTTTGACAATGTATGTGGAACTGTAAGCCAATTAACAGCAGTTTGGAACAATTAGTAATTCCCTGACGGGGGGAGGGAGGGAGAAGAAAAAAAAGAAAATATTACCCACAATAAAAACCTCAAAACAAAACTGCTGTAGTTTGCTGGATGTTTTTCATCCTGTAGATCATTGCTAACAAGTTACCGGCAGCGTTTGGGTGACCAGACTGGTCTGCCTTGATTGCACCATGCCAGAAATGCGCAGTGTTGCATGATCTGTTGTGTCTTTGATTGTTCAGGAGAGAGCGGGCAGGTGTGCGGTGTCTAGAGGAGGCTGTGCAGTACTGTGTGGAGGTACCTGACCAAGCTGCTCCCTCTGCAGTATCCGCAGTTGTGCAGCGTGGAACTCCACCTGATTAATTTGGGCAGCTTGCTAAGTCAGCATGTCTGTACCGTTCTTGGTACGCAAGCGAGCTCATTCTGAATTAGCTTAGGTATTTCTGCATAGTGTTGTACAGTGGCTTCTAGTAAAACCAAGAGAGAGTATGGACTAACTGGATTCGAGAACATTGTCCTTCCTGAAGATGACTCTTGCTAACTTTGCGTTGTGAGATGGTCGGATAATGGCAATTCTCACATTCAAATTTTTCCTTTGCAAAACATGGAGAGAGTCAGTCAAAATACCTGGAATGTTGCTGTCTTTGATCACAGCTGACCCAACCTCAAAAATCCTTATCCTGAAAGCTCTCTGAAGATGAATTTGTCTCCAGGAATGATTTTGGGTTCAGTAAAATTGCATGGTTCAGTGAAACGATATTTCTTCTCGCCAGCTTATTTATAGTCATAGAATCATAGAACGATTAGCGTTGGAAGAGACCTTAAAGATCATCTAGTTCCAACCTCCATGCCATGGGCAGGGATACCTCCCACTAGACCAGGTTGCTCAAAGCCCTGTCCAGCCTGGCCTTGAACACCTCCAGGGATGGGGCCTCCACAGTTTCCCTGGGCAACCTGTTCCAGTGCCTCACCACCCTCAGAGTGAAAAATTTCTTCCTAATATCTATTCTAAATCTCCCCTCTTCCAATTTGAAGCCATTACCCCTCGTGCTATCACTACGCGCCTTTGTAAAAAGTCCCTCTCCAGCTTTCTTGTAGGCTCCCTTCAGATATTGGAAAGCTGCTATAAGATTTCCCTGGAGCCTTCTCTTCTCCAGGCTGAACAACCCCAACTCTCTCAGCCTCGTATTCATCATAATTGTCTCAGTGATGCCTCCTATTCATTTGCTGGGCCCGCTTGTCTTGCATCTTGTTCTGACTCTGAGTGCTTTTTAGGGTAAGCCTGCCTTTCAAGAATATACATGATTGGTACCATAGGAGTAGTTTTCATGTGCTTGCAAGAAGTGCATTGCTAAACAAAGTAAGCAGGGAAGCTAGGAGAGATCAGTGGAAAATGACTATGTGAAGAAGAGGAAAGAATTAAAATAGATGGCAAGGGATTAATCAAATAAACAAAGGTCCTTTTTAAAATGTCTTGGGTTTTTTTGTTTTTTGTGGTGTTTTTTGTTTTTTGTTTTGTGGGGTTTTGTTGTTGTTGTTGTGGGGTTTTTTTTTTTTTTTTTTTTTTTTTTTTTTTTTTTAAATAATCTCAATCTTATAATGATTGCACTGGCCAACCCTTGATACTTTTCTGTCTGATTAGAGCTGGGTTGTAGTGGCCATGATGAGTTATGACAACAGTCTATTATTGGCATTGTTAACTAGTATCCCTCATTAAATTAAACTAAAAGGAAGGGAATCATTTCAAGGTGTTCCTCAGCTTATAATTATTTAAATTTATTTTAAAGGATAAATTTACTTTAATTTCTCAGAACGTCCTTGTCTTGAAAATAAAAGCTCTTCAGTTTTGGTGTTGGTTTTTTTTTTCCCTTCTTCTATAAATTTATGCTTTGAGGAGAGTTAATTTACTATGCAAAGAATTTTTGAAGGTCATATTCAGTGCCATTAGCATTGTACAGAGGACGTTTGAGAATAGCTGTTTGTCTGTACAGGTATTTCTGTGGCCCTGTGTTGCTCTATGTACCAGATGCCATTTATCTACCAAAACAGTAGGCACAAAACAGTCCACCGTGTCTAGATACTAGAGATGAAATTACCCTGTAGTAAAACACAAAGGTATCAGAAGGGAGCTGTCACTTTCTTCAGGGCTGGCTTGCAAATCTAGAAAGGCCAATTAGATGTGGGTGGAGAAGGAGGTCCAGAAGGGCAGGACCTTTGAAGGAAATATTGCTTTGGGGAGTTTAATAGAAATATGATCTGCGTGGACTTGTTTTGTCTTTCACTTTGTGAGAGCCTAGTGAGAAATTAGGCGACATGTTTTTGCATTTGCTATGGAAGATGAGTTTTCTTGAGGACACAGACACATAAGGTGACAGATCTGTCCAGTGATGGGGAAAAAAAATAATTTGCTTCTACATAACGTAGGAGTAGAAACCATGCAAAAAATTACTTAAGGACTCTGAAAGGTTTCTTTCAAGATAATAGCTCTTGTTCTGGGATTCCTGTAGACCTTTTAGTACTATGTAACTTCCCCTCCATGACCACAGGTCCTATAAATTGCATAAGGGAACAACGCAAAAATCTGTTTTTCTCCACAGGAGAAAAGCCGTGGGGGAGAACACTGAGGTCAGTTCCAGTCCCCTACACTTTTGGCTATTATACATTGTTAAAACAGAAAATTCCCAGATTATCTATAAGCAAGTCATGTAGACAACAGAAGGTGCCAAATACTTCTTCACACCCTTGAAAAGAAAGGTGATGGAAAAAAGTAAAAAGAGGCTACAACTGTGAGTCTAGAGGTACATTTGTGCACTGTTTGAGTAAGAAAGTGTGATATAAGATCATTTAGTTCCTTTTTTAAGTCTACTCTGACTTAATTTTGTGTTGAGTACAGACTTTCCCCTCCCATCAGACAAACACTGTTATGTGTGCTCCCCACTGATGAATACCAGTTCTGCCACGTGTTTCATGGGAAATAGCACATTAAGTTGTTACTCCTTGTAACTTTCCTTAAAATCAAGGACAAACTATGTATCAGTCACCATAAATAAATAGAGCAAGCTCTGAGACTGGAACCATCTGTGTTCTTTAGAGGGGAAAGATGTTCTCCCAATGTATCCTACATCTTCCCATGCCTCTTTACTTTCACAACACATTTCTATTTATGACTGTGGTTGCCCAGAAGAATAGTCTGGTGCCATGCTTTGTATCGGTTTACTCAATCTTTTGGCTGGGAGAGTTGAGTTAAACAGCTTTCTTGTAGCGCTTTACTGACTCGCACCATATTAGTCTGTGATTACATTTGGATTGTCAAAGACCCAGCACTACCAGGGTTAAGGACAAGGAAAGAAATAGAGAAGATGGTTAGTATGCACCTTATTTATCTAGTGTACAAATTATCATTATAAAATGGCAATATACCCATTGAAAGCATGGGTACAGCAGTCTGAGGTTCCAATATGGTACACTGAACTATAGCAACTCAATATGAGGATTGCAGAGTCTCCCTGAGCAAATATATTTTTCAAAACATCACTACAGTGTGTTGGCTGTGAGTAGAGTTTGAACAGAGTAGAGACAAGTAGTAACTAAAAGTCTACCTGATGGAGAAAGGTTACCAGTAGCTCACTGTGTATACAGCAAGTCACGTCCTCAGGTAAGCCTGGGACTTCTAGATCTCACAGAATTTCAGAGCTGTTTCTCTCATGGGGTCTGCCTGGGTTGCCATCTGACTCCCATTTCATGTTCTTGTATCTGCTCACAGCTTGTCTGCTCTGTTCCTGCTTGAGGGCCCCAGACAGCAGCTTGTTCTTGCTCCTCAGATCTGGAGTTGCCATCCAGCATGTGGTTGTCTTCACCTGATGCATATGTATACATCTGTGGTGTGAGACGTGGTTGCCCCGACCTGAGATCACAGCTATGACCATCACCTATTGCATAAGAATCTACTAAATTGGAACTTTAAAAAGATAGATATGGAAAGATAGAGGTGGAAATTGCTCCTTAATAGTAGAGAAACAGTACCGTGGCTACTTGCATTGCTGTTTTCCAGCCTGTTAGACTTGTGTGAGGAAGCAGAAAGCTTGTCATTCTGTGGAGCTGGCAGTTTGATACGCATCGCCAACCCCTTAGTCCCTTAAAATATGAAATGCTGCAAATGCTCCATCTGCAGAAGTCATAACGCGATTGATTGACAGGGCTGTTCTGAAGACGTTGAAAGGAGCCAGATGAAGGTAACCCGAGATCCTTTTGATTCAGAACCACATTTGATCGATGTTTACACTTGATGCGTGGTGGAAATAGGTTTGAGGGGAATGCCATAACTCTCTTCAGACTGTGCTGTTCAGCTATTGGCATTAGGTTGTGTGGGTGAGACTTACAGTCTTCTTGCATCAGCTGTGCTGCCTCTAAATTAGCTGAAAGAGAAATCCAAGGAGAGTTTCTCTGACGTTGTTCTGTTTTAAACAATGTGCTCAAAATTATAAATATTCTTGACCGTTCCTGTTGTTTGATATGAAAACAACACAAGGTGTAAATGTGATCCCTCTCAGTCTGTTGGTGGCAGGAGAAGAATCCCACCTCTGTTTGGCATTTTGTTGGATGTGGGAGCAATTGTGCACTTGTAGTCTGAGTAGCTTTATTATTTTTTTTATTTTATTTTAGGAACAAAAGTAAAATATCTACAGGATAACCTCACTGTTGCAGAAACAACAAAAAAAATTACAGCAACTTAGAAACTGAAACAGCAGTTGTTTCTTAGTATTTGTAGAGGCACTTGGGCAGTACCTAGAAAACAAGACATGAGAGCTTCTTACCTTTGAGAACTACAGTTTTCTGCCTCAGAAATGCCTGTATTCCCAACTGCTTCTCTGTCTGCTAAGACAAATAATGTGGGCATATGATTTGACTCCTGGGACTTGAAGGATGTAAGCATGTACCTGAAATGAGGCATGTGTGTGTGTTTTGCTGAGTAAGGGTGTCCTAGTCAGGTATTTAAATTTTAAATGCACTGGGGCCTTCACTCATAAAATAAGCAGATTTCAACCTAGACAGCAGTGAGAGGAATAAACATTAAGCTCAAAACAAACTGTTATCAAAGTAGCTCTTCAGACTGCGTAGAATTGCACTTTAAGATGGGCAGAGCATCTTTAAAACCCTTTTGCAGTAGCTAAGAGCTTATACGTTAGCTTTCATGAGAGGCATTACAGATGTCTGTGAATATTATATAAACACTAGCCTGTTTGCAACAGTTTATAAACCTAAATATTTTATAAGAAAATCTTGAACATTTAACTCACCCTGTATTTTTTATGCAGCAATAAAAACACCATTTTTATCAAAAGATGCTGGAAAACCTGCCTAATAATGTGACACTTTGTTATGAACTAGGAGGAAAGCTCACTGGTCTAGAATTAATAAGGTGTGTAATCTGTACAGGAATTTCTGCACTACAGGGGGAAACAGCTAACTTTGGCTTTGCTTGCTTTTGCATAAAGATGCGTGTAATTTGTGAGGATGTTCTCTGATGTGTCTTTATGTCTCTGTGGCTAAAGGGGTTTCAGTGGTTTCCAACTGGACTTTGTTTGGAAAATTAAAATACCGTGTCCACACTTGATGTGATATATGTGTGACATTGCCTTTGCCAAGTGACCTTTCTGCAGGCGGCAGGAAACAGCAAGTTTTAGACCCGAACGTATTCTCCCAAAATGCAGGTACCAATTTCAAGGAGACTCAAAGCGTGCTTTGAGGAAGCTACAATGAATTGCTTGAATCCAAAATTCCCAGATGGGTTCCAGGAGGAGCAATTCCCCCAATGACTGAAGTACAAAGGCCTTTGGCTGTATTCCCAAAGTCATTTCATTCCTGTCTTCACACACGATATGGGCACGCGGAGGTTGCACCTCAAAGGATGTACATGCCCTACGTTAGCAGACCACAGAGGTTCACCATCTCCTTAGCAGAATTAACTGTTTTGAGAAGTCACCCAACCTGAACACTTGGGCAGACCAGAGGTAATGCTGGACAGGGAGGAGAGGAACTCCTGGAAGAGGAATAGTTTTGAAAATCACAACTTGAAGGACTAGTTAGAAGGCAGAAGGTCATAGTTTTAATTTTTTTTATGTCTCTGTCGCTGATTAATTTCATTGTTCTGATTTTACTGATTGATTTAATTATTCTTTTTATTGCTTAAATATCTATATAAAACTTGACCTTTAATGCAAACATTCACTTGGCTTTCAACAGAAATTCAGCTTCTAATTGTGTAGGTATTTAAAGGTTGCTTCCTTTCTATACTAGAACAGTTGCCCATGAGTGTTGTTCCATTAAAGATAGCAATGCCTCAAGAAAAAGACTTCATCAGCAAGCACTATGAGCCAAGTTAGGATGACACAGTGGTAGAAATGCTTGGCTCTCTCTAATTGTCACCACTGATGAAATGAATGTGTGTAACAGCAGGAGAAAGGTTGTAGTTCTCCATGATTAGTAAACCTGAAAGGTCTGTAGATAAGGTCTTATGCTCTTATCCTTTGTTTTCTCCAGAACACAGCAACCCATCTATGGTGTGATTCCATTTGCAGGCTGAGTGCGTATTTTTCCACTCCAAAATTTGCATAACACTTGATGACTTAGAGAGCAGGGGAATGAACATCATCTGAGATTTCTATTTTGAATTATTTAGGAATCTACCTTTACTCACTGACTATATAAGGCTATCCCTAAATGAGCTGCCTGTACTAGGTATAAAAGAATTATCATCTCATCCCCCAAAAGCAGACCACAACATTAACTGCAAGGATCCAGAGTTATAGGATATTTGTACCTCTTAATTCTTCCAGAAATCATGGAATTGGCTTTGCTTAATGGGAAGATCATGTGTAGTGAAGGGGAAATTCCTTTCAGATAGGCACAGACATCAGGTCAAAATTTTGTGCTGGCCAGAAATGTTGTTGCAGTTGAACAGGCCAGGCTGAAAAATGGTGGCCAAGAAAAAGCATGCTCTGCACTAAATGATATGGTTGATGTGGCCAGATCTCACACACATACATGTTAGGATTAATTCCTTGGTGGCCTACAATTATTTCCACTTTACATAGACAATGTAGAAAATAAGGTCAGCATTTGTGCCATCTACGGAGCAAATACCAGTGCCAGCCTGAGCTGTGCAATTTTTTTTTTCGTGTGTCTGTGCTTTTCCTATAACTTGAACAGGAGCGTACCTTCCTTAAAGCATAAAAATGTCAGAAAATCTATCACCAGGCTTGTCCCTATAGCTTTAAGTGTTTTGCAATCAGTTCTTTCCTATAATTGTATTTCTGCATTTCTATTTTGAATAATTCAGGAAGCCATCCAGACTCCTTTGTTCAATGAGTATATCAGGCCACCTCTAAGTCATGAGGCTACAACGGGTGAAGGGAGTTCTTTACCTCTCCTGCCTCTCCCCCGCAAGATAATTATTTTTTTTTTTAAACAAGGTTTCTTACCTCCATTTGACAAGTTGGAAGCTGAGACACCAAAACACTAAATGACTTGGCCAAGGTCATACAGGAAATTTGGGATGGAGCACCAAGCATATGATTGCTACTAGTTTCCAAGCCAGCTCTCAAACCACTGGACATCGTTCTTAATTTCCAGTCTTTTCTGGGACTGCTACCAACTTTCTGGGCCAATTTCTCAACCACATTGTACCTCTTTTTTCCTCACAAGGTAACGTACCAAAGCAATCAATAGGTACGTAGTAATTTCCTCAGCCAATTTCACATCTCTTTCAGTTCACAACTTGTCCACCAACAAATTTATTCATTGCTTGGAGCACCTTACTGAATCACTTCTATTCAAAACTATCTGTTAGCACTTTGCTAAGCCTCAGACTGAACATCTTTGATCCACCCATTTCAAGATTAGATGGATGACAGAACCCAAACTCTGGGTCCAAAACCATCTGTGTTTTGGAGGTACATTCAAAGCCCCAGCCTGGATTTGGCTCTCAACATGGTTACTTTGATCTGGCTTCAGATCTGAATGCTGTGTCCTGTGACACCTGTGTTCCTAGCACAAAATCTTGTGTTCCTATCTCTGTGAGAGCTCTTCGCCTTGATGAGTTCCTCAGTGCACCTCGTGTGGGAAATGACACCTACTGCTCCTCTCAAACTTCATTTAGATGGTGTTTGTGTGCAGTGGTTGGTTATCTGTTACTTACCTGGGGGCTTAGAGAATTTGGCATTTTGACAGAAGTGTGCAAGAAACCCCAATGTTGCATGTTGTTCTTGTGCTCTCCCTCTTCCCTGTTTCCCGTGTGGGGCGTGCAGCTGCTTCCCACTTCCTAAAAAAACGTATCGCCACCGCTCCTCCCCATTTCTTTCCTTTCCCTACATGATGAGAACATTGTATGTTTTTTTCCCCATGGATGGGAAAGCCAGGGCAAACTGGGTACTGTGGTCCTTTGCACTAACAGCACTTCAATGGCAATTCACTCTTTCCAGGGAATTATTCTAGATTTATTCACCACAAAGCATCCAACTATAACAACGCAGTAATTTTAAGGCCTAAGGAAAAAATTTAACAAGATGTTAAAGAATTTTGGTTTAGGATAATTGGGAGTTGTTTATATCCTTGTGCTGCTGATTATGTTGTCATATACCACCATTACTGGTGTCCTCAGGAACAGGATTATCTTTGCTTGGAAACAAAGCCTCCGTTTTAACCACTTAAATGCTGGTTACTGTAGCTGATAAATGGGAGGAAAAATATTCCCCTGCTGCTACTGGATCTATCAGATGCTCAAAAATCACAGTGATGAGGGCTGAATAAAGCGATAGATGGATAAATGAAACATACTCACTGTAAGTTTTATGATAAAACTATCAGGGCACTGCAATTTTTTCTTTAGAACATTTAGGGCAGAGTCTCCGCACTGCCCAGCAGAATACAGCTCTTGCTCTCCCTGGGTTTGAAAATAACTTTTTGTGCATTCAGATCATACCAAGCTTTCCAAGCTGTATCTTCCTTGGGTTTTGTACCCTCCAGTTATTTCTGTATGAATCTGGAATTCACATCTCTGGCTTCTGGCTTTTTGCCTGGCTCACTGAAATGCCGTAGTTACCCATGAAGTCCAGCGGATGCTTCTTGTAATGGAAATGTGTTGTATAAGGTACGGGGCTTGACAGGACTGCTTCTCCTCAGGTTCCCTGTGACAGCTGGAACTGGTGCTTCCTACTATCCCACTGGAAAGGATTGTACTGAATGGGCTGGGGCTAAATGCTCTTTATAATATTTTGACAGTTAAAAAGAAGTTTGAGTATAAATTACGTTTGCACTCATGAGACTTTTTTACTGTTCCAGAGTGGTATATGAAATTGTTCCTGTGAGTTTTTTGGGTTTTGTTGTTTTATTTTCTTGGTGGTGCAGGGGTTTTTGTTTGTTTGTTTGTTTTTTTAAAGACCCTGTCAATAATACGAATAATAAGTTCTAATGTTTTGTACAAAATTCCAGCCTCTCTGAGGTTTTCAGATGTAATTTCTCTCTGATTTCATGGGAACTGGGACCTGGAAGGCAGCAAGCTAGATGCACTTTGTCAAGAGAAAGCATTGTCTGTATCTAGAGTTTTCATAACCTCTAATTTAAAGTGCATCTTGAATTTTTTTGGCGGAAAAAAATCTCAACTGTAGAGAGGAAAATGAGCCATTTCCTTAGTTTGAACCTGCATGAATTAGTGGTAAAGTGTTGATCTCTAAACTTGCAGTTTTTGAACGATAAAATCTGTTTATTTCACTCTATAAAAGAACATTTTAACTTATATGGCTATTTAAGTTTAAAAGCTATTAGAGAAGTGGGTGGGAAGAGGAGAAGAGGAGGTTTGAATCAGTAATTTAAGCTTGCAATACAATCTTCATCTGCTGCATAGCTTGCATAGAAATCCCCTTCAATGTGGATTTTCCGTGCTTGTAGCAGTCCCAGCGTACAGGAAATCTACAGTATATATTTCCAACATTATCCAGAATTGTAGTAAAGCTTATAAAGCAACCCATTCCTTGTGTATTCCTGGTGATCGGCAATAACTGGATGTTTTTAAGTATGCATTTAAAGAAGGAGAAACATAACAATAGCTGGCAGGAACTAGCAGCTGCGGTGACTTTCCAAAGGGAGTTGGAGGGAAAGTCTTTATTAATACTCTCTTGCTGCAGGAACAACAACAGCTTTGATGGAATACCTACTTACCTACCTATGATTTCTCTTACACCTGAATTTCAGGGTTTTTTTTTGTGTTTCCCTACAGATTGAAAGTGCTGGGGCTAAAACTGAGTCAATCGAGTACCCCCGTGGGTGGGCAGAACAAAGTCACAGCACCCTCGGGCGAGAGGTGGCGTGTGACGAGGAGGGACCGCTTACTGCCGTTGACAGGGCTGGGACGGAAGGAGCCTGCGTCCTGCTGCAGCACCCTCCCCGCTCCGCTGTGGCTTGTTGCATCCCGAAGAAAGCAGAGAGGGACTTGTGCTGCGTCAAGTACAAGGTGGATGCTTGTCCTTCGTCCCAGGGTGGAGCACAGGGAGGGACGGCTTCTTGCACAGGCTCTGATGCTCGCTCACACGCACGCACGTGGCCGTTTGCAGGCAGCAGCCTTGCTACGGCAGTCACCTTCACTGAAAGGGAAGACGGATTTTAATTCTCGCCCTGCAAAATTGATAGAAAATGGTCAATGCTTTGAGAGGCTGTGCTTCACTTGAGCTGTGCAGGCCCCTTCTATACTAACTATCTCTGAACTTGCAGTACCTTGCTAAAAATAGGTTCAAAGCGTAACCGTGAGTTCCCTGAACTGTGATCCTACCAGTTCCGTATTATTCGACTCACCATTCCTTTGAAAGTATTCATCCTTCCCCTCGTAAAACTCAGCTCATTCCTTGGTCCAAGAGTTGACATCATTATGATGTTACATCCTATGTAATGGTGTGAGACCTGGAAAAGCATTCACAGCAAAAACCACGCGGTGAATTGAATTTGCAGTGCCTCAGCCCTTGCTTGCAGTCTAATCTCCCTCCTGCCCTCTGCGTTTCCTTCTACTTTTAAAACCGGTCCGGTCCCTTGGAAATACCCCACGGTAACAGAGCAGCACGCTGCTGAGGATCTGTCAAGGGTCTTTTTAATGTTCCCATTTTTTTTTTCCATGACCCCATTTGTTTTACAATGTTTGCGAGAGCAAAAGTGATTGTTTTACCAAATTAAGCTAGTTTTCTTGCCAGGAACAGTGGCTAGGATCTTGTTGACAGATTTGGAAAAGATTATTCTTTCAATACGTTTTGAGTGAATTTTTTAAGGATGTCTGCCATATACTGTTTCCAAACTAAGACCACATTTAACTGTTTAATATTATACAGTGACAGGGACAAATTAGCACCTTTCATTTTCCTATCAAAATTAACACATCCCAAGAAGACATTTCAAGAGCTACAGATCTCTGATTTAGAAATAAATATAGGAACCTACTTAAATATATTGAACTCAAAATTTCGGCTCAAATAAAGTTTGAGAGTTTTGTTATTGATTTCAGAGGCCTCAGAATTTTACCCATTTTGCTTATGTGTGTTTGGAGCTACATTTTCTCTTGTGTGTTTTTTATATGGTGATTTTTTTCGTTTGGATGGAAAGCTCTCTTCACAGTCTGCTCTGAACCCCGTGTCTCAGCCCTTTGCTCGAGGGCTTCCTCGTGGGCATGAGAGGGGTTTTTGTCTGCTGTCCCCCTCCCCCGCCCCCCCTCTTTCATGCATAACTTGGCCTCTGGGTTTGTTTGCTCTTCCATCTTCCTCTGAAGCATCTGGAATTGGCCACAACTAGAAATGGGCTAATGGGCAGGGTGGATAGACGCTTCTGGTGGTACCGAGAAGCTCCTCAAGCTCCTGGCTGGTGTGTATTGCTCCTGGTCACGTTGGCAGCGTTGATTGCAATTTGCTTTATCATTGTGCCTCTCTCTAGTGAGGATGCAGCTTTCTCCCAAGGCACTGCTGGTATCGAAGGCTTTTAGTCTTCTGTGCTAAAAGCCTGAAGTTTGATAGAAGGTGCTAGAGGTTCCTGGATGTCTTGTGTTTAGGTGGGTGTTGGAGTTGAAGTTCTGAGTTTAGCATCATGACTGCTGTGATGGTAGGGGTGAGGTGGTCCAGGCGGTGCTTCTAGCTCTGTGTTGCCGTGATGTTGGGGGCTGTGATGCTGTACAGGACTGTTTTTGCTATCAGATGAAATGACTCGTGATTATTTGTGCTCATTGAGGCTGCTATGCAATGTAGGTACATGACAATTCATATTCTTTCTCCCAGTTTTGGCCCATGTAGATACCTTGGGTTAACAGAAGAGAGAATACAAATCCAAGTCAATATGTCTGTGTATTTCACTTTTCCGTCTGAGAATATTAAGGCCAAATTCTCATTTATACTAAGCCCACTTGTAATATTCTGGGAACATAAAGATGCCTTAGCAGGAATGTAAATTAAAGCCTCTTTATACTTTTAATAGTGTTTGTAGTTTCACTTGGCTGCAGTACAGGAATGACACATGTCTATACAAATGGCATTTGCCATCCTGTTGATGGCTGCTGATAATTCTTCATGCCTCTACCCCCTAACTAACTAAACCACGAGTCTGCTGCTGTCCCAGCTTTTCAATCTCCTTAAAATGTGCTGTTTGCTTGAAATATCTAAACCAGCATTTAAGATTAAAGTAATTTTTCTGTCCTTCACCACGTGATGACCCTGTATGTGTCTGCATGAATCTCTACTAAATGCCCGGTTCTGCAATGCTCAGACAGATTATTCTTGCCATGTATGTTGCTTAAATTGAGGAGGAAGGTTCTTCAGCTCAGTATGCTTTGTACGACACAGAGCACCCTTTTCTTATTTGGATTAAGAAAATCCCTTGGGAAAAAACCTGTATTATGGGCTCTTGGAGCAAGGACGTCGCGTATTTTATATTTAATCATCCCAGCTTTTACATGTTCAGGTCCATTTTATTTTCTAACCATTAAGATCTTGTGTACCAGTGCCTCATCTTTCAGTTGCCCTAGCTAATCTTACAGGGATGCTGCAAAACTGAAGAGTGTTCAAAAGCCCAACAGTTTAAAGAGCGAAGTAAGGGACCTGAAGTACAAGGCTTGTAGAGAGGCCGCGTGTGGACTGTATAGACTTAGGAAAAAATGTCAATATTAGCATCCACCTAATATGTTTCAGAGAAAATACTGCTTTTGTAATGTTTGAAAGCATGTTTTAAGCATTTTATTAGGTCCATGGTTGTATTCTGACTGTAAGGTTGTTTGCTAAATTACCACATGTTCAACAACAGTGCAGGGCTCAGAAAAGCCGTGAAAAAAGCCTCCAAGAAGAATCTAAAATGAGGTTTTGGGGTTTTTTTTTGATTTTTAGCTTTGCTTTGTTTTTCAAATAATTTTTAGTAAGTGATGTCTATGAAATGCATAGCCTTGAAACTGCCATAGAAGAAAATGTAATGCTGTTCCCCCTCATGGAAATCTGGTGCTCTCCAGTGCTTTAAGTCTCCCATTCTTTCCTTTTCAAGGTCATGAGAACTTAGTCCAAAACCTGTCTGTGGTCTAGGACTGACTGTTAGCTTGTCAGAGTCTCAGTCCCTATTGATTTTAAATAGAGAAAATGACACGTGGAGAGAAGGAAAAGAAACGTCTTTAGCAAACTAAAATGGCGGTATCTGGAGCTGCTCCGGAGACTGAGATCTTCAAATAACTTATGTAGGGGTGAAAGCTTAAGAGTCTCAGTGCAGGTGAAATGCCTAAGACTTATGAAATGCAAATATTTATAAGATTCTGTAATTTAGCAAATGGATTCTTAAAAACTAAGAGATGAATAGCCTCCCCATGTATAATAAAGAATGTGACGGCACTCTGCAAACCTTCAGAGACCATAACATCTAGTGCAATAGCATTTCTGCAGAAAGCTCTTATCTCTCTTATCCTCTCAAGTCCTCCCTATGTTCTTCCCATAGATGCTGCGAGTCTCCGCTGCAACGCTTCCTGTCCAGACCAGCTGTTCACTACGTTTCTCCTTCCAAATCTCATCTGAAAGTATATTTTTCTGCATTTCTAGATTAAATATTCTTCCTGTGTTGAAAGGTGACTCTGAAGGAATTTTTTGAGTGACTGATAAGATAAAGCCACCCTTTTTGGGAGCAGCTTGCACGAGGAGCGTCGTACAGTTGAATGGGGCTGTTAGAATTTAATCTGTCTGGTTCTGTCACCGAAGCTCAGCTGTCACAGGTTGTTTACTTATCACACTGCATTGCTGTTTTCTGAAGGATAAAATATTCCAAACCCAAGCAAACCCATAATTCAAGAAGAAAGAAGACCTCCACTGAGTATCGGTTGCCCTCCGTGTGGAAGAGGAGAGCGGCTTGCTAAGATAGAGGCTTCTCCTGAGCCCTCATTAGTTCACTGCTTATTGTGGTCTGGCAGTGCCCGGGCTGCCGAGCTCGAAGCCGATGACAGGGGAGATGATAAAGTGTCTGCTGAAGCTGTACATGGCTGCGGGTCACTGCCTCGAAATGTGAGAACAAAATGGGTCCGAGCGCTAATGACTTTCAGGTGTGCACGCCAGGGCCTGTCAGGGCAGTCAAGGAATTAGTGCTTGGCACAAGGCGCAGACCTCTTGGCTGCCAAGTTAAACATAAATGGGGCCTCATGTAAATAAACAAGGGCAAAGTGAGCTTTTACTCACACTAGATTGTATATCAAGCTCGTGCGCACGCATCGAGCCCGTCGCATGCACGCGCACGCAACAGCCCCTCCCAGGGCAATAAGGCAAGACCGGGTATTCCAGCGTGAAAGGCAGGGCTGGGGGGAGCTCCCCAGCACCGTTGCGTGTTTACAGGCAAATGGGACGAGGGCCATGCCTTGCGAGAGCCTGTTAAATCTGCTGGAGCATTGCCCTTTTCTTTGCACCCTTTCTCATACAGATGGACCGGTGCCTACCTTGTAGGGTATTACCTTCCTTTCCTTGGAAATGCTCTTCCTGATCTCTCGGGGCGAGTCTCCTTCCAGCCCACCACCTTTCCTTCTATATTCCCAGCCCGCTCTGATACACACCAAGATTAAATTTCTGCTTTGGCCTGGAGTATGTTTTCCAGGCCAATATATTATGCCACCTTCACACTCCCCTCCCTGCCCCATCTGGCTTCCATCCTACCCCCATAAAGATTATTAATATAGCCTGTTTCCAAACGATTTATTAGCAGGGGCCAAACTGGTGCCATTTCCCATTTTAGTAGAGCACTGAAAATAATCCTGAGGAGTGTGCCCAGCTATAAAAATGTACTTATACTGTCATATTTGCAGTTTCAAACATGCACCACTTGATAGTCTCAAAAGTGCTGTTTAATTGGGTTTTATGGGTTCTAATTAATTATACCATGTAAAAAAATTACTTGTCCCATTACAGCTCTCTGTGGTTTACTCTGAAGAGCAATGTAATTTAGAGATAAATTGTCTTTCTCTATCCCCCTGCCCCCCTTTTCCCAGCAAGTTTCAGGAAGGTTTAATTCTCCTTAAAACCCAGGAGAGAGAAGCTGAGAGAAAGCTACATTTTGTTCAGGGGACGCAACTTTTCCCAGTACCCAGAAACAGCTTTAAATGTGACGTGAAGTGATCCCACGTCCCTTCTGCTGAATCAGGCTGGTGAATTTGTGAATAATCATGCAAATTTTCAAAGCTCAGGTCTGTGGTATCTGTGACTTTGCAGAGACTCAAACATGTTTGTAGCTTTATATGCTGTGGACTGTTTCCTCTGATTACACAGAAGTAACAGTAAAATTAACAGTAATTTCGCTGGATGAAGATCTAGATTGAGATTTCTCTCCATGACACTGTATGAAAATAGCGTGTTAAAGGATCCAGTTGCTTTTGTGGCATTTTGGTGCGACTAGCAGCAGAGGAAGTTAACTTTCTATCCTGTCTTGTGGAATCACGAAGTCTGGATTATTCAAACAAATTCTGGGGCAGTCTTCTGACTTTTAAATGCTTCCTGGAATGACCTTGTGAAAAATGAGCAGCCAAGCAGGTACACTCGTGGCTGTTTAAAATATACTCTTATATTACATCCATCACTGTAATAAATTGGGTCTCATGAGGCAAAGCATGAAATATAGTAGAACTGAAGTAGACAAACATTGTATCTTATGGTCTATGACTTCATCTGGAAATTAGGGAGGCAGAGTATCAATTAATGAGAAAAGACAGGGCAAAGAAACCTCTTTAATTTGCCTTACATAGGCAAATGCTACTTATTTCATAAACGTCGTGTCACGCTTCAAACAATGTAAAGCTTTTGTGTGTGACAGATACCTCCAAAATTACACTGCCCAGCCCTAGGAAGCAAATTTGGTGAAATGTCCCAGGTCACTGGTATTACTTTTAGCACCAAAAGGTTACGATTCTTAATGTGACTGCACAGATGAGTGTTCGCTGGATCAAAAAGTTTGTTAGTCATGCTTCACCAATCTGCTTATTTTATAAAATAAATAACCAGCGTGACAGTTGCTGGAAACTTGGACCGTCCTGGGTGTCCAGATCAGTCTGCTTCATGGTCTGGAGCGGGAGTAGAAAGAGCTGCCAAAAAAAAAATAGAAAAAAGAAAGAAAAAAAGAACCACCACAGTCACACGCATTACTCATCAATCTGAAAAGTAACAAGATTAATACTAAGAACTGTTTTTATAAAGTAATCCTCTCCTGTAGCAAAATTAGTTAAAAGAAATTTTAGTACGTGTATCTAGTTAGTTATGTTAACAATAACTAAAACCTGTAATGTTTTTATGGAATAAGTTAGCAAAACAGAACTCAAACCTGAACAAACCTGAAAATCTCCGTGCAGTGTTTGGGTAAGCCCAAACAAACCTGAATATCTTGGTGTTTGTACAGTGTTTATGTTTGCTTTTATATGGCTTTTACTGCCTCAGAAAGCCATTTATAGAGAGGAAACAATGTGAAACCTGCTCTTCTCATGCGATTTTCATCATCCAGAGATTTAAATAAGTGGGATCTGCTCTTTTCGTGCTATTCTGTCCCCATAAATTACTCCTGGAGGCATTAAAAGGGCTTGTGAAAAACACAGTAATAAATACCCAAAGCACAAACACAAATGTTGCAAACTGCTCACACTGCTGTGGCAGCAGCTCTGGTGTTAATTTATTGAGCAAAACTGATGAGGGACCTCAATACCTGTCTCAGCGCTGCTGTGTGCCGAGCCTCGTTTTACACTGCTGCCACCGATGCTAAAAATCCCATTGACTCTTTTAAGAGTATCGTGATTGCTTGGGAGCTGACTGAGTTACTCTGATTATTCCAGAGGAGCAGAGGAATAAGGAAAAGGATGGGAGAGAAGAAATACCAGCTGCAAAAGGATCTTCTAGCTCGTGTCACCTGCAGCGGCTCCCTGCCCTGGGTGGACTGTGCCTCTGGGAAGAAAAGGAGAGCTTGTGTAACGGAGGCGAGCTCTGCCAGGTCCCTTCTCCTGACACATTCCAGACCACAAGTATGGCCCCTACATCTGCGGGAGAGAAGCAGCAGGGGCACGCGTGAGTCATGGCCCTCATGACAGGGGAATTCCTCGCTGGCTGCTGGCAGCTGCGGGGCTGAGCGGTTTCCACTGCCTGAGCATTACGGAAAGAGCCGTTCTCAGCTGAGTGTTTAATTCCCATTTCTCACCTCCCTTCAAAATAGAAGATCCTAACATAGGGGTTTTTTTGGTGGAACGGTTCTCATGCGGTTCTTCTGACTGATCCTTTGTGAACTAGGAGAAGCCCAGGTTCACAGCAAGCCCTAGGGTATCCCTCAAAGGCATCTGAGTCAAGTTACGGCACTCTACGTGTCCCCTTGATAAGAAAACACAAAGGAACAAACTATCAGTCAGTGAAACAGCCAAACTGTCCAGCTTTCCATCGCATTTATTGCCTGGTTATACCAAACCCTGTTTTTGCTTCTTAAAAGTACCCTGTATCTGCCCACAAGTGCCGTTACCTGTGCCCGGAGTGCAGGAGAGCTGGCTTGGCACCGCTCCGCCTGCGCCTCGCTGCATCCATGCGGGAAACTCAGAACTGCCGCTCCTTGCGTCACAGGTTAGTGGTGGTTCCTTTAGATTAAAAGTGTTCAGATTTGGGTCTTTTTTCCCCAATGTATGAAGCGAGGCAGGCCTGTGGATGGGGGGAGAACAGGGCTCCGCTCCTCGCTCTGCAACGTCTAAATGGGAGAGGCAGTACAAGTATCTGGAAAATGAGGATGCCTTCCCGGGATCACTGCGTTGAAAATAACACATAGCATGTTTAATAAATTTTTTATTACAAAATTTATATTCTATTACAGTGGTATTTTAGAAATAGCTGGTGACGGACCTGTAAGTAGGATTGCTTGAAACTTTCCGGGCTTCTTTATTTTCTTGTAACTCTGTCAAACTCTGAACATTCACATTGAAATTTCCCATGTTAGTATCAGCTCTGGTTGATTTACTTAGAACAATTTAAACCCAACAAAAATAAATTTTTGAGGGGAAATTTAAAGTTTGAGGCAAGGGAGGCATAGGTGTTCTCCTGATTCAGAATGAAATGAAATTATGAAATAACTGAATTTCCTGCATACTGGAAATCTGGAGCGCTGCCTTTATGTGTTCCTTCAGCAGTGAACGTTACAAAATACAAGTGATCCTGATTCCCTGAAACAGAAAGACACAGGCAAAATGCTGAACTGAAACCTGTAGGCAGCTTTTGATCATCTCCAATTTCAACTTGAAAATTTTAATCGTTTGTACTTTGTATTCCATGCCAGATACCTTTTCCAGTTTTTGGAAAATTTCAGCTGATATAACTCAGGACAAGAATATAAATATATATAAACTTATATTATTACACTTATATAATAACATTTTTATCCTACATGTTACATTTATCTTATATATGTATATATAAATATATATATGGGTTGCATATAAAAATATATATTTTATAATATATGTGTATAAATTGGAGACCGTGTTCCCCTTGAAAAGCTTATTATTTAGAAAAGGGTGTTCGGAAATCATGAAATTAAGGTTTCCTGCATAGTGTTTATTTGGCTTCCTTTTGTACGTGTTTGGTATAGTCTTTAATTGCATGATCATGCACTATATTTAGCAGAGGACCCTGGTCTCCTTCAGTTCAGAAGGTGGAGCAGCTCAGGAGATGAGTCATGGCTGGGTAGAGGATGATGGCCGGTTTCTGATGGACTTGGCCTGTATTTGGTACAGAAGCTGGGAGAAGTGTAGTGAGAGGCAGAGGACTGAAAAGAAAATGGGGCATCTCATGGCTAAGGCATCTGAATACTGCAAAACTCTCATCCAGTCTTCCCAACTGGCTATTCATTTTATTCTGTTTTCTGTGTTCCTATTTGCAGAATACATTGTCAGTGGCATTTCTCCTGACATATGATGCTGTACAATGTTAAACATGCTGAGAAATCAATGCCCAGACATCTCAGTTTGGGCACCCAACGTTAGCAGAATGTTTTGACCTGAATCTCTTTGTGTTTCAGTTTCCCATCTGTTAAACAGGAATAATGATATCCTCTTGTCTTACGGGGTGTTGTTAAAAGAAATTAACGTTGTGAAGCACTCATATGCCATACTGATAAAAGCCCCAGAAAAACTCACAAGAAAATTAGCAATTGTGTCTTCCAAGCAGGTTTTGAATACTATGTGGTAAATAAGGCCTCAAGCCACATGCTGAATAACGACGCTGTAACAAAATATTGAATATCTTCTTATTAAGTGAGCGCTGTCCGTCCTGAGGTAGAATCTGGTGGAAAACAAAACATAATCCTATATTTAAAGGGTGAATCATAATGCAGATGTACAAGGTTTTATGGTTTACTTTAGTTCTGACATTTTGATCACTTGATTTTGCAGATATAAATGGTGCATGTGTAAAAGGATACCTGTGCCTAAAAAGAAACAAAATCTGAGTTGTTGTTTAAAGAAATGTGTAGGAACTTAATTCTTATCTCTGTAGATGAGATGCTTTTCGGTGCCTGGTGGGTTTTGAAGCGGAAGAGACATTGCAGCTCGTACTATTCGGGAAACAGTTTTCAAGAAAACGTTAACCTGTAGGTTGTTGTCTCTCCTTTGTTTTTAAAAGATGAGAAAAGCTTTCTGACCGGGAAAGCTGGTAGTGGAAATAGTTTTGAAATTAGTACATAGATTCTTGCACACACCTGGATGGGCTCCTGCAAAATTTGCATGGGGTATTACAGTACGTTCTGTTATTAACGCTTGTTCCTACGGCTTATGGAGGAGGAAACTCCGAGGTTCTGTAGCAATCAGGTATATAGCTTTCACAGAGCTAGACTTATTAAAGATAAAAGAATATTTTGGCACAAGAACAAATGGATATTAATTGGCTATGAACAAATTCAGTCTGGAAAATAAATGAAGTTTTTTAGCCGCCACAGCAACAGGATTCTTGAGTGGCTTCCCAGTGGGAAGAAACATGGAGTTTCCTAGTTCCCTCACATGGTGTCTGATGAAAATAAAGAAAGGGGTTGCAGATCTGAAGATCTGTATGAGACCAGATTGGGCTTAGGAACCTAGGAGGTTGGTTTCTAGTCCTATATCTGCCATTTTCTGTTCCTAAAAACAGCCTTCACAAGGTTGATGTTTACCTTCCCTGCTTCACACATGGAGAAACTGACTCCTAGAGGGATGAAAGGATAAATTCAATCTCCTCGACTTCATTAATGAGGACTCGTGAGCAGAGCAAGGAAGCAGAAAGGCATCTTTCCAAATGAGACAGACCCTAGTTATGAAAGAGGAAAGCACTCTGCCTCCTTGTGCACCTCTACAAACCCTTCCCTGCCCTCTGAAGGATGAAGAGCATCCGTGGAACCTGATCTAGCACGATGCAGTGGTGGGGCGCTGTCTCAACCCCCAGTGTTTATTCTCCTCCTCTTTATTCCCTGCCGTTTGCAAAGCAGGGCTGCATTGGCTTTGCTAATAAAGGATCCTTCGCAGACACAAAGAAGAGAGGAACAATTCCAGGCCACTTTGCAAGTCACAGGGAACAAAACGTAGCTGCCCCTGCACCTTGTGAGTGGTGCAAAGCGTGTCTGATTGCTTAGCCATCAGCAGGAGGCAGCTTAGGGTGAACCATTCCTGCTGGTTTGTCACTATTAAGATCCAGCAGTACCTTGATGTTTCCTCACTGGCAATAATTTGCAGGATTAAATACTTCAAGACACACTAAAATTAGTTCCAGGAGGCATTTTGTGCTTTCATTTCAGAGCTCTCATGAGCCCTTCCTACTTTGTAAGTCTGCTACAGCTAATTACCTGATGGTTACAGTGCTCTAGAAGATTTCAAATATCTGTCTTTTCCACTGGTCTAAAGACCCAAGTGGGGTTACAGTGTAGAACTTGTACCAGGAGTGTTTGCCAAACTCTGTAACTAGCTCAGACAGCTTCCTGAGATGGGCGAATAAACCACTGCAGACAAAATTACCTTTGTCCAGTGTCTCCATCCAAGATTCAAAGCAAAGTTATTTTTGAGCATTTAAAAACATCTCAGAAACCCATTGGAAGAAATGCTTTTATGTATCAAGCCCTCTACATCTGTCCAATCCATTAGAGAAGCTGCAGAATCATAGCAGACGTTTTCAGTGGGATTGTCTTCAGTGCTGTAGTTCAAGAGTTTGCAAGGAATATTAAGTGTTTTATTTTGAGAACACCGGCAGTGTGTGATGCTACTGTCTGTCCTATGCAGACACATAGCTAGCAGAGCTCAGAGGTAGAATAATTTTGGAAGAAGTGAGAGATCTTACCACAGCTTGAAGACGACTGTGGGCCCTTGGTCTGCAAAAATCCACTGGCAGTGGTATCCCCCTCTTGAAGATATAGTTCACTCTGCTTGGTGTTTCTGGCCACCTCTATTGACTCGTGCTGTCTATGGCCATGTCACGATCCTTTCTATTTTCTTCCCATCCTTTCCTGGCCCCTTTGAGATGATTCACTTTCTGAATATATACATGTGTCATTTATAAAAAGTCTTACTTTCCTGACCACAGCAGAAATCCAGAGGGGTTTGTTTCCTTACTGGTGATTTCACAGGCTGATTTTTTTTTTTTTTTTCTTTTTTCACCTGGCACCATGCCCAAAAGACATGATCTTTCTCTCATACTTTCCAGGGCCATCATTGCTGTTAGCAGCTTTTAGAATCTGCTTGCTCATTGCTTGTGAGGCATCAAGGCAGGCACAGCTTCATCCACCACTTCCCAGCCTTACCTTTTCGCATTTGGTGTTTATGTTGTTAATCCCATGGCAATTTGAAACCCATTGTACGTATCCCACTACCAGTAGCAAATATTTTTACTCTTTAAGCCATCACTGAAGAAACTGAGATTGTTCCCTCATTTACTCTGAATGAAAGATGTCCATCACCTTCAGCTAGATATTCAGTGAAGATGTCCACCACTATTGTTCAGTGTTTCTTCTAGAAAAAGAAGCTTACCAGCCATTGCGGTGAACGTCCAGCACAGCATCACAGTATCTGAAATCATGTTTGTCAAATATAGTCACCTAACGTGAAACTTCTAAGCTCTAAACACTGAGACCCTGATTCCAGTCCAATGGCAGGTCTTAGTGGCTTCAACATGACTTTCAATGTTTACACTTGGGAAGGATGTTTGTGTTCTAAGACCGAGACTCAGCTTCCTTTGAAGTCAATGGGATCTTCAGCCTCGACTTCCACAGCAGAAGGGTTGGGCTCTTTCTTCTTTTGTCTAGTGCAATTTGTGAGTAATTGCCACAATTCAAGTGATGGGCTGGATTTTCTAGCTTGTTTCCAAACTGTGCTCCTTCTGAGACCAGACTCCTCTTCCGCATCTCCCAAAACAAAATGCCAAAGGAGCATGGATAGAGGAAATCCGTTCAAACCGAGTAAACAGCTCGTGAGGGTAGGCCAGCAGGATTCATTCATGCTCATTCAGCCTAGGCTGGCTGGTTTGATTCCAGTTGGAGCACTCTCTTCATTACAGGCCCCCTGGGGAATGTTAATCTGTACAGTATAAACATTTATAAACATCTACTAAATCATTACACTTCAGCTGCCCCATAAACACTCCTGAATGCTTTCCTTAGGCAGCATTGGTTGGGTAACGTGTGGCTTTTTGGAATGAGTTTATGGGTGTTTGGCACTGGTAGAAATATGGGGAGAGGGCATGGGAGGTTAAATAACATTGTTTAAGCTCCATGACTTATTTAGGGTAAGGACAGAAGCTGTTTGTGAAGGATTAAAATGGATCTAGCTGGTAGATGTTGAGGAAGAGCCCAGGTTGTAGAGGGGCTAAGACAGGTTTCCAGCTTTATACAGTGGATTTTTAGTGGTACCATTGTCATGAACATCACAAAATGCACTTACCACTAGTCCACTTGACATTTCCGGACCCAGGCAATGCATCATTATTTATCTGTGACTGCAACACTCTGAAAGAACTGCCTGATGCAAGGGAAAAATGTAGATGTAGCTTCTGAAAACCGAACCAGAACTAACATAACCCACAGAACTGTAATCAGCCAGGCCGCAGGTCCAAGGCTTGCTTGTATGGACATGCGAGCACGTATATATGGTCAAAAATAAGTATGTTTATGAACAAAATGAGCATATATACATATATTTGCACCTGTGAAGTGTAAGAACAGCAGTGAGATTTGGATGTACACCTAGCACAGCAAAACTTGTGCTTTGTAAAGTTGAACTTCTCGGTTCTGGATGGGATCTGTCCCCTTGCCTGGAGGTGTGGGCATGAACAAGCATTACTGGGACTCCAGTCATAGTGACAGCATACCCACCTCTAGAAGGTGTATGTGAATATAGAAGTAGTTAAGTTAAAAACAAAGAAACAAACTCTCATGACTTTGTCTCAAATGAGTAAAGGATAGTTCCCTTGATTATTAATATTTTTGTTTGTTTGCAGGTGTTTTGACAGGCTAGGAACTGATAGAGGAGGTAACATTAATTACCACAAGGCGTGTGTATGAGTAATGTAACCTGAGCAGAAGTTAAACATGTTGAATGTGAGAGAGACTTGTTTACTGACAGTCTGATGAATAGATAACAACTTGATTTCTAAAAAGCATCTTAGGAAAAATTATTTAATTGGCTATAATTATATTGTATCCTACACTTGAGTGAATATGCGTGTGTACATAAATCTGTTTTACTTGTACATATCATAGGTATGTGGTGGGACGTAATGTCTGAGTCTTCAGAAGCCGCTAACAGGAGTCTCCTTTTTCCATCTCCTCTTTCTTGTATTCCTAGCACACAGCCACTGCCTTCCAGCTATGACCACACCTATTTGTGAAATGAGGGCAGAGAAAACAGAAGGTTTTTTCCTAAGTGGATCTGGATGCGCAATACACGCAAGCCAGAGGGCAGAAATGCTCCCTGATAGACACCAAGCCATGGCTGTGGCTCTCCTGGCCAAGCCTCTCGGGGCTGCTGTTGCCAAATTAACAGCTGGAGTGAGAACTTGCGAATGGAACAGCTCCATAATCCTTTGTAGAACCTCACGGCCGTGGGGCAGGCTACAAGGTCTCCAGACCACGGTCTGGTCTGCCCAGCCCTGCTCGGACACCAGCACCAGCCTAAAAGTCCCGTCCTGATGTGCCTTGGCCCTTGGTACCGTGCAAGAAAAAGGGACAATGAAGATTGGGTTTACTACTTATGTTTACCAAAACCTCCTAAAAGGTAAAATCAAATCAGACCCATCGTAGGCTAAAGGTGACTTTATCGTATTTGCACTTTCCAGCTTGCAGGTCTCCCTTTCTATGTGTTTTATATCTATATATCTGTTTTTCATTGTAGTAGGAGAGAGAGAATTTTCCACAGCTTTTTTGTGGCATGTAATGAGGTGGGTAATTTAAAATCTGTTCTGTATGGTCAAGGATCCAGCTCACAAAAAGCATTACACGCTATTAGCTTCAATTGGTCTTTTAACATCCATCTTAAAGGGTCAATAAATGAGTTTGCCTAGAGGTAAAGCAGTTGTTGTCATGTGTAGGGTTACGGTCACAGCTGGAGGGCACCGCAGGGACAGGCTGTCTGTCTGCCTGTGGAGGAGACTTCAGTCTCTAAAGTCAGCATTCTATTAATTTTACAGTACCTTAAATTCATATTGTAATTATAAGAAATAAGCAGAAAGGTCTCCTTTAATAGAAAATAAGTTTTAAAAAATCTGGAGCCTATTACCCCACTAAATTCTAATTATATTACAGCTGGACTTTTATCTCGGTACACTGCAAATAAATTCAGACAGAGGTAGCTTGGGTATGCTTCCCAACTTGACAGCAGGACCTTGTTGACAAGAGAGAGAAAAGAGCAGAACAAAGCAACCAGCATGAAGCGTTGGGATTATCAGATTTTGAATTTTAGTTTTTCATCTTCAAATACTTAGGCTGAAATTTGGTGATTTAATTCAAAAGCAAAAGTAAATTTAGTGGTCTCATACAAGCCCCTAGTGGACATCATTTATCCAGTTGAAAAGATCACCATATGTTTTAACGCGATGAGCTCTTTGATTAGAAAGTAAAGCTTGGAATATCCTTACTTAGGAGGACCGGGAGACAAGGAAACTTTTAAAAGTGAAGGCTGAGGTACATCATCCCACAGCTGTCTGGGATGAAACGTGATGCAATACAGCAGTTGCATAGATGTGGGGAGCCCAAAGGTACAAAAGTGATAGAATTTGCCTATTGACTTGATAAGCATTGACTGAATTGTGTTCAAAGCCTGAAACTATGTTATTTGGGTACTTCAACTCTGGTTTGAAGTGTAGAATAAGGGAACCTCACAGGATATTGTTAATACATACACTTTCCCATTTAGTTAAAAACCATTGACAAGAGAGGACTGCAAACATCACTTTATAGGATAAGTCTCAAGACGCCAAGAACTCAAGATGTTTTGTAAGCACAAGGCTGGTATTTGACCCTTCACTCCCCAGTGATCAGGACTTTCAGTTGCGGAGTCCCTGGGTATTTGCAGGCAACATCCAGACATTTAAGAAGGCTGGTCTAATCTGAGCTGCATTAGAAGCATTTAATATTGGCTTGACATGATCTACTGCAGCCTTTGCTCATATTTCTTGATATCTCTGAGGGATGGGATAGTAGTGGTGGTGGCAAAGAGGGAGGGAAGAGTGGAGAATTGAGATTGTAACTTCTATCAGAGCTTTATGAGGAGGACGATTTGAAGCACTGTCCTTGCAAGGTTAAGAGCAAGCACGTGGCTAATCCTTCTACGCTCCCTCCTGGCTCCTGAACAGCGGCAGCCTGTGCCATGCTCCCAGCTAGCACGTCTTGGGGTTTCTCCTGGGACCTGGGTCATCTGAGCCTTCCTTCTGCCATCAGTTTTGTTTTGTCTCTCTCCTTTTCATAGAATCCAAAAAGAAACCTCTTCAGTAGCAGCCCAAGAAGTGACATTCATTAATATGAGTCTCCCTCATCCCTCGGTGTGGGCACTGTTAATCTAGAGGAGGACTGAACAGCAGCTGCTTAGGAACAGCGTGTACCTGGCCCCTGCTTCAGTGTGGATGTGACAAGGTGTTAGGTATAAACCTTGTGCTCTTTTCTTCCAGCTGTGAGGAAGAGGACGGTGCAGCAGCACCCGTCTCGAGTCAGGGATGGGACACCTCCTGTTCGCTCGGCGAGAGCTGTCCCAGTGCAGTTGCGCAGGCTCTGGGGGGGGAAATGTGCGCCCTTTGGAGCCGCTCCTGCCCTCTGCTTCTCTTCCTTTCCACTCATTTGGGTTTCCCTCCACCAGCCTTGTCCTTGTACTTACTCTGCGCGTCCTTCCCTCCAGCCGTTCCTATTCCGGGTGCAGCAGGCTGTACCCTGAGTCACAGGTTCGGGCTGTGTCTGCATGGTGGCAAGCGTCACTGCACGGTGGCAAGCGTCACTGCACGGTGGCAAGCGTCACTGCTCACTCACAGCTCTGCTGCCAAGGAGCACACAGACTTTGCTGCCCAGGATTGCTACAAGGAATGGATTTACAGGCAGGAATACCTGTGGAGACAGGGTTTTTTTCCTTATGTGTAAATATCAGAAAATGCTCACAGAAGGCACTGTTGTAATCCTGGGCAGCATCTGTGCTCATGTTCTCAAGTTTTACCCATCTAATTAAGGAGCCAGAACATGAGGTTTTTATCCAGAAAACCAGCTCCGTTTTGCCAGTCCTCCTTGCTCCTCCAATGTTGTCTATAAAGTGGAGACTGGGAGTGCCTTTCACAAAAGATACTTGCCAAATCATTTCAAATAGTAAATGGGTATATGGAAAACCAAAGATCGTTCATGAACAACTAGAAACTGGGAAAAGAGGCGAGGTCAGCTGAAGAGAGCCTTATAATTTTGTTCCTGCTGAGGAGATAGATAAGTTGTACATAGTCCTTAGGCTGACCCGATGCATAAAAACAAATCCTGCAGCCAGCTTCAGAGATAAGCACAGCTTCGGAGTTCCCTGGACAGTGTTTTCCAACACTAATGTACAGTCCAACCCAGTGACTCCAAGCAAATGAGCAGATTTGGCTGTGGAAATAGTTCTGCTTCCTCCTTTCCTTGCAACATAAGTTTGGGCAGAGGGAAAACTTTACTCTTAAAAGTTTGATGCTGTTAGTGTGATTTCAGTAAGTTACTGTATCTGTATCTCAGCCTTTTGCAAATACAGTGCAGGAAAACAGGAGCATAAGACCTTGTCTAACTTCACCTCTGCTTTTTTATGCCAATGCTTTTGTAGCGGTACCCAGAATTGTGTTTGGTCCGGTCACGTGCAAGATGCAAGCCTCTCAAAATTAGTCCCTTATAGACTAAGCTTGTCCCTATCACAAAATCTGTGATGTGCTTAGCCTGAAGTAGACGGGATACTTATTGCAGGGAAGGGAATAGCTCTACAAACCTCTGGCTTCTAGAAAGCTCCTTTCTCATGGCTGCAGTGGATGTGTTTTGGAGAGAGGGACAAGGGGAAGGGAGAGTGGATAATGCTTTTGCCAAAGTAGTATATGTTCTTTAGCTTTCTCCAAAGGTGTCAATGCAGAACCGTCCCTTAACAAGAAATTAGTAAAGGATTTGATCTATAGGCTACTTGTCAGTGGGAGTCTTGTCCGTAACTGTACTGGGGTTTGGATTGGGCCCTAAATCCTACAGCTGGGCCTATTAATAATTAAGTAAAAAGGGTTGGCAAAGATTTTCATCCACTGTAAACAAACATGTTTCCACTATGAAGTGCATTTAATGGAGTTTTGCAGCATTGGTCTCCCGGGCAAGCATATTAGTCTCTGCTTTCCCTCCCTGTCCTAATGGCCACAGCCAGGAGGGGGGCTGGCGTGGGGGCTGGTTTGAACTGTGGAGGAGACTGGTTTTTATCCCCGTTGAGTGGAGAGGCATAAATTGGCATTCCATATCATCATAAAAAAAAATTCCCAGCAATTATTAAAAGATTCTTATCTCTTGCTCCCTACATGGATAATGAAATCCCTCTCTGCTGGACTGAGACAGCCTGTCTCTCAGCTCACTTAATGAAATGGACCCAAGTTTGCAAATTAGCATAGCCCTGACTCCAAACGTAACCTCTTGTTGTCTAGTTGTACATCAAGGCCCCTGGCTTATGTCTTTTCTTATTAACACCCCGTAATCATGTCAACCCTCTTTAGTTTTCATTTCCTGTTTCCTTTTACAAATTCACTTTTGAGTTTTGAGCACACTGTTGGATGCCTTTGGATGAGCTGGGATTTTATTTTTGTCTCATTTTTAACATTATTGAAGTATAAGTTTATCTGTGGGTGCTGGTGTGGATCTAGGGAATCTGTTTTCTGTTTCATATTTTTGCTGGTTGTTTGCCATGTGATCTTAAAGCAACTCCTTTCGGATGTCTGTGCTCGTTTCCCTTCCACTTTTTGATTTTTATATTGTAGACTGTACAATCTTAGGGGCAGATATTCTGTCTTGCCATATGTTTGGTCAGTGCCTCTCAGAGTGCGTTTTTTGTTTCTGTGAGGGTGTCTGTGTAATAAATTATTAATAATAATAAGGAACAACGATATTGTACTCTAGCAAACACAATATGCTAAAGGCTTTTTAAGAAGTCAGGAAGGACAAACCCTTTGAAACTCTTTTTCCTTCTCTCTCCCCTGATGTGAAACTTCATTGTTGGACCTTTAGAGTAATAAATCAAAGCAGCCAAAAGAAGTGAATCATGATTTCTTTTGCCCGTGTGTAGCTGACCCAATCTGTCTTTGATAAGGCAGTGCCCTTCTACTTTATCCACTACCCTACTAATTATCCTTCACTTTCATGAGCACTAAAATCCATTCACACATTAGAATAAGAAACGAAACAGGGAAGTGATTAGTTGTGTACAGATAAGAAGCAGCCCACAGTCTTAGCTGGATAATAACATTTTTCTAAGATTTCTTTCTTTTTTTTTTTTTTTTTTCCCCCTGGAATTCATTTTCTCTCACTTACATCCACTGCAGTAAAAAATACAGTTTGTAACACAAAAGATAACTCTTCAATGCAAAGCTTTAGTGGGTGTCTTTAAAAGATTTATTCCTTTATCAAGTATTAATTTAAGAAGGGGTGCATTGTAGGTAAGGCAATGACATCAGTGGTAGGCTACAGGGCAGCAGATTTATTAATTTAATAGGTTTATCTATTTTACAGCTTGGATAATCATATTTCACTAAACTGGTACACAAGGAGGCCTCAGCCCATCTGACAGCTTTATTCTTGTGTAAGTTAACAAGCACATTTTGTACTCATGACCTTGTGAATTGTAAAAGTGCGAGGAGCTAGAGAGGAATGACAGACCAAATCCAAGAAACGTGTTAGCATTTCGGTTTTCCTGAGTGAGATTTATAAAGGCAACAGTGAGGAATCTCAGCTGCAAAGATAACTTAAACATTTGCTAATTTATTTGGTTTAAGAAAATATGCAGAATTAAAAAAAAAAATTAATGGAATGTTAGCTTAAAAAGTATAGACCTAATTTGTTTGTTAAAGACATCAATTTAAGAATAGAATTGCTCCCCTGACAATAGAGGAGTTGTTCTTGATCTGGGACATCTAGAATAGAATTGGGCTGGTTTTGTCTAAGGTAAAAGTCCTTGGTTCATACTCATGCTTGCTCCTTGTGACACTCTGCTTGCTGTGGCCACTAAATTCCTTCCATAAGTGTTTAAAATTCTGGAAACTGGTGGAGAAATAATGAGATTAAACAAGCAATGGAGCTAGACTTTTAAAAATGCCTAGCTAAAAGCCATTTTATAGTTAAAAGCCTCGTATATACATGTGTCATTTTAAAGCATTTCTTGTTTACTATATGGGAAAGAAAGCAAGCATGCAGTCCTTCAGGGTTTTGGGGTTTTATTTCAAACTGTTGGGAGAAAAAGAAAATATTTTCTTAATTGTGTAAAAGCTTGCACTTAAAGCTGGACTTTTTGTAAAAACCATGTTTCAGTTTCTTGTTGAAAAGATGACATATTCTGGAAGAAGATATTTCCTGTGCAAAATACTGTTCAACAGAAACCTAACTTCTCTTCAGAAAATTTAACATAAAAGTAGGGGCTAATCCTACTCTGTCCTTTTAATAAAAACAAAAGCTGAGCTACTTACACTGGGGTAACTGCAAGCTCTTCAAATAAAAGAGCAAATACTTTGGACCTCATCATAAAATGGTACATTTGACAACACTGAAAGAACTGAAAGAATTGTAGACCTCAGGGATTTATTTTCATTTATATACAAACTCCTTTATGCCGTTCTTGACGTGTAAAGAGGAATATTTTGTGCAAATCAGAATTAAGCCACGAAGACAGGAGTTTCAAAAGCTTGGTTATCGGTAGAACATGACAGGCCAGTACTGAGACACAACGTGCTCTTAGCTTACTTTTCTCTGTATTCCTGGCTTTCTGGACGTCGCTCATGTTCGACGGCGGGCGGTGGCCGTTTGGCTGTCCTTAGCAGGTGTCAAGATCCGTCTGTCCCTTTTGAACGTAGAGCCAGGGTCCAGCGCTGGCTCTGCGCGGCTCAGCGAGGGACTGTGTGAAATGTAGTGTGAAACGCAGTACGTACGTGAAACGCCACGCGGGGACGTGCAAGCAGAGGGGCAAGTTGCACACAGCTGGACAAAGTCCCTTGCACAAACCAAGGGGGTTTCTCTGTGGGGCTCCTTTGGGAAACTTCATCCCTTCCGCTCACTCGTACTCTCTGCCTCGTACACAGCAAGAGTTACTGTTTGGGTTTAAAAAGTTGTGTGAGGATGTTTATGTTTGCAAGAGAATTCATTTTTAAAGAAAATATTATAAATCTTGTTACATTTTGAGCTGCTGTATTTACAACAATGTCTGAACTTTCACCCTAAAATATACGAACAGGCGTCGCACAGGGAAAGCATTTCTCTTCTAACTTATTGCTGGAAATGTAACGCTGTTGCCTGGTCTGCACTAGAGAAAAAGACGTCACACCAACCTCCTGTTTGGCCCTTTTATAATTTGCATGGCCTGAAATTCTTATTGTACCATGCTGTTGACTGTGTTCCGTGCGGGTCTGGCAGGACTGCTCTGAGAGATGTTCCTCGGCTTGGCAGAGGTTGGTTTCTTTGGGATCCTGTGCTCCTGCGAATCACCTGTGTTCCCTGGCTGGAAGGCTGTGAATTGGGGTAATGTTTCCAAAGCACTGTCATGTAAATGAACTCCTACTTCGTTTCCTACCATGTGAGGGACACAAAGAAGGTGGCCGGTTGTGTTAGAGCATGCCATAACCCATCTTACCATAAAAATGGCAAAAAAATAACTTCATGTTTCACATGAAAGCATGGTCCCATCAGGCTCCGGTGTCTTTCATCGTTCCCTTTTCTCCTCTTCAAAAGGGGGGAACTTTGTTCACAGGAACGTGCTCAATCACAGGGATGTTTTATAGTTGGCTGTGGATGCGTTACCAGTTGGGATCCCTAATTATTATCAATTTGCAGATTGCCTTGAATGTCTTATTAAGATTCCTGCGGAATGATTGATCATAATCAAAAAATTAATCACCAATCAGCCCTGGCAATTAACATTAGCAAGTCTATTTGCATATATGTGATAATTTATGCTGCTGCTGGAAGAAGGGACTTTTGCTGAATATTATTGATTAGGGGAGAAGAGCCAGACGCTTCTCTCATTGGGACATTAGGCTTTATTAGCTAGGGCCAGTAATGTGTAAGAAACTGAAGGGCATTCCTGCTTTCTGCGGTAACATGGGCATCTTCAAGCACCTAAAAGGAATTTCTTAAATGCACCCACTGAAATTTCTTAAATTTTGGAAAGTGGGATATTGTGCTTTAAAGAAGCTTTGACTTTTGGCTCTTAATTTACTGCACCTGCTTTAAATATATATTATGAGAAAAACGCTTGATAATATCAGCCTAGATTGGGAGATTTACATTATAAGAAGTTACTTAATAGATATAATTATTTACTGTTATGAATAAAGAATTGGCAGGCTTGTGATTAATTTGACTAATTGTACTATTTAAACTATAAAGAATTGCCTAACAAAGGCCTAAATGTGGTTAACAATAGTCTACACTTTTCAGTCAGTAGATTTTGTTTAGTGAATTTCTATTTCTCCATATTTTTTCTTTTTAAATGGATATTTTTATTAATGCATTTGTAAAGAGAGGTTTATTATCCATATCATCAACACTGATTTTGTCTTCAAATTGTCTTGAAATTGCTTATAGGATAGCGCATCTGTTTAAGATATTATGAGTCTGGTCACATTTTGGGGTATTTATAATCTTTTTTTGCACCATAGCCTTTGGTTTTGCTTCAACACCCTGCAGTGTCTCTCGTACCTGGTGCTGTAACTGCAGCTACAGGAAAATGCACGGTCTCCTATCATAAATTCAGATTTGGCTCTCATTTATAGCTGCTTAAAGATTAGGAACAAATTCATTTAAGCCAATACACAAAGTGATAACAGTTTATCCTCTTTAGCCATTGTGGCCCTATAAAAGATAGCAAAATTAAATCTATTTCCACTAACCAGAGACGTTCAACATTTTAAATGACAGAATTGTATTGAAAACAAAGGCCAACAAAACCAGGATTTCTCTCTCTAGTTTCTGAGTTTAAAAGGTAGAAGTATTCAAAAGATGTTTTTATTTAAAAAATTTACATTTTTTTGATCAATTTTAATTTTCAGTTGTAGCTTTATTGCAAGCTAGAAATCTTTGTAGTCCATGTAGGATGTTAAAAGAACCTCTTGTATTGAATGTCTAAAACTGTGCTGATTTCAAAACTAAGAAGTGCTCTCTTTAAAATACATGAGTAAATCATGGAAAACTCTATTCTTAACATAGCTAGATTGGTTTACTCTCTGATGTTAGCTCTGTGCTTATCTCAGTCTTTCTTGAACAAAGACTTTTTTTATTTATCTGTCTGTATACGCAGATCTGCTTTGCAAGCTTTGAATGCCTGCATCCTTAATTTCATTAATATATTTCTCTGGGTCTTTTGGCTTCATTTTCCTCCCATTAATGAATTCTGTAGCTGATCTGAGATGGGAACAGAATCAGACCCCAGCTCCAATACAATGATCAGACCCCAATTCCAACACAGTAATGGTGTTAAAGAAGTCTGAAATGTTATTCCTTTTTCTTTCGGTGAGCATGAAGTGATCTGAAAAGAGACTATCACCAAATCCCAGCTACACGCTATTTGAGAGCTCGGAGTAACCAGTTATAACATCTGGGTTTTGCTGAAGTTAGTTGGTAACCATGAGATCTTGTCACTGCAAAGTTCAGAGGTTAATTGAAATCAGAGCGGCATAACCCATTCAATTGTCCTGTTAATTATGCCCGGCTCCTGTCTCCCTCCTCCACCCTCCCATAAACATCGGCTGCTGACCACTCGCTGCCGACCGAGGGAGAAAGCCACCGCTGGCCTGTTGTCATTCAGCGTGATGGCTGGGAGATGTTTAGCGGCTGAGTCACTGAAGCCGATAAAAAATGCCTGCGATAGGGAAAAAAGGGTATGTGCGTGCTAAGGGGGAGCTGGTGACATCCCCATACATCATGCCCCAGCCGTGATGTTACCAGGTTTTGCTGAAAGCTGGTAATGCTTTGAGATTTATGGCAGGTGTGCTTTTCTGAGCGCATGGCTTTGGCTGGGAAAATTGGGGAGGGGTTGATTGGGATCCTGCAAGACTGGTAGGGATTTCTGGCAGTGGTTTACAAGGATGGTCTTCATGCTGCAGGAGTTCGTATTGCATTGAACAAGTAATATATTATGGTTAAAATATATAAATTTCCCTTCTTCTTTTACCGAACTGATATGAACAGTGGAATTTTGCTAGTAACTACTAATTATCAGTTGGTTATTGTGATGGTAACTTTTTCCAGGGTTTCTGCAGTCAACAGTTATGCATTATTTACCTTACAGTAACCAGACAAGCACAGCTGATTTCAGAACTGAAGAAACATTAAAATCTGAATCTTGTCAACCTTGGGGGGGGGAATATATTCATTGCCTTCAGTGGGAAATAGCTTGAGTAAGGAGAAAAAAAAGTCTTCCCACTTGGGGTAGTTTTGAGCTTAGGGTTCGAAAGTAACTTTGAGACATATTACCTAGAGCTAGATGGACTATGGGTGTCTTAAAAAATGGCATACTCAGTTAATGAATCTAAAAATCTCACCTCATGTCTTTGTCCAAATTTACCTGATCTAAAACCTAATCTTAATGAATATTAAGCATAGGCCTGCAAAACCCCTTCCTCCTGTCTCTTCTCACAGCCCTCCTCTTCCAACAAAAGCCTGGCTCTCCCGTGCGTTCCAGCCAGCCTGGAGAGGAGACCCTGGTCCTTGACCAGTTTCTGCTGTTGTGTATCCGTATGATTGTCAGTGCTGTGTCTCTTGGTAAATGCAGTCTGGAGTCAGGACCCTGCTGGCATGTGCTGCACAAACCCGAGAGTAAAACATCCCTTGTCTTGAAGCTTTATTCCCTGATTTTGATCTGTTGTCTTTAATTGAGGTTCAAGTGACTGTTCTCAATGCCATGTCCACCTGTGGGTAGAGTGTTACAACCTGAAATGAGGTCCTTGCTCCAATCACAAGAAAGTATATAAATCACCCAAATGATTCTTATGAATAATTCTCCAATATCATGTTACTCATCCCCCAGAAATAACAATGTAGCAGTGCCAGTAGAAATTTTTTTCTGTAAATGTCTTAAAATGAAACATCTTTGTATTGTCTCTCAAAAAGGCAGAAGCAAAACCCAAACTGTTGAAATCTTGTTAATGAGAACTGAAAACTTTTTTTAATTTCACAGCTCTTATTAGTTTTCAAAAAACAAACAAAAAATTCCTAAAAATTCAGTTGTTTTTATAGCCAGCAGCAGCATTTTTGTTTCCTTGTATAACTAAAAAAATGATCAGTTACTTGGTTCTACTTTATTCTAACTCAAAATTAGTATTTTGAAATGTGACTTTATTTTTGTCGAGCAGCTAGAAATGATTGTTTCTATTCTGTGTACACTTAGAGCTAATACTTCATAAAAGCTTCTCCTCTGATGGGGTGACAACACATATATATACACTATACACAACCATGAAAGGTGTTTTCTATGTAATTTATGTGCCCGAGCCATACACTGAGCCCGTACACTACCGAGGAATAGAAGCTAAATCAATCAAGAGTGATTTCCAGTGAACAGCCATATCACATCTACCACCCATTTGCTCTTGGCTGGCTGAGGAATGAAGCAATTTAAACCTATTGGGTCATGCTGAAATGGGGGCCAAAATCTTATCAATGTGCTGCACACAACTGAGCCTCGTTTCATCTTCGTTTCCCAAGGTCCATAGGCTGCAGCAGTTCCCCATAGTCCAGCGGTGTCTCTGGCATAGCATGCTGGTTTCCTGGCTGCTGAGCAGGAGGTGGGGAACACAACTTTTTGGTGGTATGAATGGGGAGACTCCAGATTTGAACTTTCTTGATCTGCAGAAAAACATGGAGGAAAACACAGTTAGTCTTTAGTTAAAATGTGGATATAAAGATAAGCTTGAGAAATCCAAGTTTTCTGTGGAATACGAGATGAGAAAATAAATGTTTTCTGTTCACTTGCTTAATGTTTCATACAATCTTGGAAATGTTCCACTGCCTGACCCTCATGTTTTCAGATTATTTCCACATCTGTCTCAAAGCTGTACCCTGCTCAAATGGACCAAGCAGCTAGTTTCTCAGTTAAAATAATAATAATAAAGTGTAAGAGCACCCCGAGCGTGCTGAACATCCCCACAGCTCACTCTCGGCGCAGAAGAGAGCACCTGGAAAGGCTCAGACACTGGCCCAACCTCGCAGGCAGAAGTAACACACGGCATGTGTTCACCGTTGGGTTTCCCTGTGTCTTGTTGCTTCATATTAAACATGAAATTCCACGTGGACCTTTTGATGGTTGCTTGGAAATTGGATGTCTGCCACCCCAGAGGGACATATTGGTATTCTGCAGGTGATTGCATTTCTCCCTTCTCCCCCACGGGACAAGTCAAAGGTTATGGTTCAGAGGAGGAGGAGTTTGTCGGCAGCAGGTTCTCCTCAGGCTGAGAGGAGGCTTTTTCCCTTTAGTAGCACGGGTAGGTTATGCGTGGATGTAAATAGTTGTTTGAGTTTGCGTATATGAATTTAGGAATCTGATCCAAAACAAACTGAAACAAACAAGAAAGTTGAGGCTGACCCCAAAATAAGTTGTTCTTATCCTCAACGTCGGCAAGAGGAGTAAAGCAAAGCAAACGGAAAGAAGCACTTCAGAGCTAGGCACAAATTTCCATCCGCGTCTCTTTTCTTTTCTACACCTGCTTAAGAAAAGAAACAAAGGGTTTTTCTGAACTGTAACACTTCTAAATACCTTTTTGAAAACTTCAGAAATTGAAATATTTTCAATATGTCTTGTAATTTTGTTCTCTCCAGCATGATGTTACCGCAGCGCTATTCCCCCACGGGGCTGTGACACACAGCAGTGACTTACCCAAGTGATCTGCAGTGGAGCCCACTCACGAGTATAAGAGTCCACGAAGTGCTTCTCCACCCTATTTTGGTCCAAGTTCCTGAGCTGGTATCTCTGTATCATATTTTGCTCTTTGTGCACACGAGCTGTCCTAAGGTGAGTTCATACCAGCTTCCCCAGTGTGGTGTCGTGATGCTCTGGAGTTGGTTATGTTAATTACACATTTGTTAGTGCTTTACAGCTTAGCAATGCTACTTCGTTCACTTCATGGTTGGGGAATTCAAGCAGAAGAGCTCAAGGTCCAGATCCCCAGCATGTAACTTCTCCTAAGGGGCTTGAGCTTATCTGTGTCAGCAAGGGTCACACGGGATGGTTCATTGCAAAATCTCATACCTGAATCTTCCAAAATGCACCGCGGCGCCCTGGGATGCTCAGCCTTTCAATGCCTGCAGTCATATTTACACAGAAGGAGTGGGTAGGAGACCAAGTGCCAACATCTACTATTGAATCTAAGCTGCTAAAGTATGATTCTGCAAGTTATTTCAGTAAATCTCCTCTCTTACATTTAGTTAGGGAGATGGAAATGTTGGATCTGGGTGATGCTGTGTGAAACAATGATGAGCAGTTAACAGCAGTATTTCCAATTCCAAGTATTTAGAAATCATGAGTCAGGTTTTCTAAATCTTAGAAATAACGAAATAGGTTTTTAAAAAGAATATTTCAGGATATGTCTTGTTCCTGCTTCCTCAACTTTTTGGGTGCAATTGGTTTACTTGTGAAGTATTTCAACAGAAATACATGGTTTCAAAACTTGCTTTTACAAATGACACTCATCTTCTGACATATTCCGGTGTTCTAGATCTGCGCTTTAACAGCAAGACCAAACATTCCTGGTAAATTTATATGTGCTAACAAATGCAAACTCCTTGCCAAATTCATATCCCCCACAATAGGCAAGGAGCATCAGAAGTGAAAAGTAAATGAAATCTGTGACTGTTTCCTAGTTCTGTACTAGAGGATGCACAAATTTAAAGCAAATGTAGATTACAGCCAAATTGTGTTCCACGGGTTTCACTCAAGGTAACTTTACTGCTGACAGCTAGCCAGTAACATCTACTCTAGCCATCAAACGTGATCAGTAAAATTTCAAGACAGGGAAGAAACAATTATAATAATAATCTTTATTTTTTCTTCTGCATTTGTATAGTGTTTACCTTACTTTTTTCCCTCTTTCTTATTTTTAAGTGTTCATAGTTTATTTTTAGTACTGTTTCTTTGAATGGTGACAGTTAAAACTAAAAATGAAAGGTGAGATTCGTAACAATCACCTAATGGCTGAGGCCAAGGCTGTAATGAAAGCATCAGTCATCTTGAGACCTGTGATATATTCACTAGAATTAATAAAATCACTAGAATTGGCAACGAAGGAGAGGTTGCCTTGTAATCAAGTCACTCTGGCTGTATGCGATTTTATTGTAAGACTGTTGGGTTCCCAAGGTCTTTAAAGACTGGTACCCAATTCCGATAGACTTTTTCCTTTAAAAATGTGCTCTTTATAATATATTTGGGTGGTTGTTTGCACACAGACTGGCCCAATTCAGCTCAAGCCTGGTGTTATTAACACACGGGCATGGTCTTGGAGCTGGTTCCCACTTGGCCAGAGGATTCCCGCATCATTGCACTGTCCTGCACCCTGTGACACGTGTCCTACTCTCCAGCAGGTACGTGCAGCCAGGGTTCAGTCCTCGGTGCAGGCACATTGCTCTAGCTCTGTGATAGCAAAAAGAAGCTTCCCTTGACTTCAGCTATAGTTACAAAACTTTCCAGATACTGAAGACTTAGCTGCTTTTTGGGTGTAAGAGCTTCGTGGAATTCGGTGGAGTTTGCAGGAGTTTTCCATGCTCCAAGGATCCATGCCAGTGTTTTTAGGAAGGTTTTTTAAAAAACGTGTGTTCCAATTGTTACCCGTAATTGAGATAATATTGCAAAAATCTGTGTAGCTTATTGACCTGACAGAGTGTAAACAGCTTTTTGGAAGCCTCCCGATATGAAATATTCCAGCCCTCGTATTGTTCTTGTGCACAAAATGCATGGAGAGAATAAGCAATAAAATACCAGATGGATTTTCTTTGAAATATAATTACTATCCAGGTGCAGACCCCACTTTTCATAGTCAAAGATTTCCATCATTTTAATAGGATTCTTTTAAGTTACAGTATCAGCATCTCCTGACCTGAACTATCGGTCAGTGCGCCACACATATGGTACTGGTGAAAAAAGAGAGGGGTTCACCTCTCAGTCCTCTTTGGCCATGACTTTTTCTCCTGAGAACGGTAACTGAAATGCCAATTGGTGCCCACTCGGGCAGTGACTTTCTGCGGGGAACACACCTGGCCCGAGGGAGCCGTACTGAAACTCATTTGGTCTTTGCAGAGAGCCAAGCAAGAACATTTCCTTTATTTTTTTTTTTCCTCCTCTTTTTCTTGCAAGGGAGCGGAGCAATAAAATAATAATAATAATAATAAAAAGGCATAACCAGCCTCCCCTCCCATTCTGACATGTTGAGTGCCAAAACTCAGGTCGAGTCTTTAAGGCGAAGTGAGAACGCAACGAAAACAGGGGCTTTATTATAAAGGCAGGGTTGTGAACTTTTTAACTCTCGCGGTGCTCCCGGATGTGCCTCTTCACACTGTACACAGCTGCTGAAGGCTTCCAGGGACTGTGGGTGGTGGGTGAGGAAAGGGGAAGAGGTGGTTTAGCTATGCACAATATTTCCCATAAGAAATAAAGCAATAGAGTCTCACCTCGCTGCCTGTTTTTCCACATATATTGAGACGGGAATGTATTTATATAACCCTATTAAAAGGGAACACTCAGTAGCAAACTCGGTCTTTAAATAGCTACTGTTCTGCATGCTCCAGTCGCCAAACTCCTCAATTTCAACTCACACCCACTTACATTCTTTTGACATATTCCTCAGGTTTTTTGTGACTTTGGGGTCAAATCCAAAACTTATTGAAAGCAGTGGAAAGACACTCAGTGAATTCAGTGGAATTTTGGATAATACTCTTTAGAGCTCAGATACCATGGTGATAAATGCAATAAATTACATAGACAAAAGTTGCCCGTTTTGGGCTAGCTCTGCTTCTACAGAAACAAATTAAACTGTTGCTGTTGACTGCCACAGGAGTCAGTTCTTCCCCTTCCCTGCTGGCATTTAAGCAGCTCTCAAAACATTTTACAAATAAGGGGAATATCTTTCTCTCCCATTTACAGATGAATAAACTGAGGCACAGAGCCACGATTAAACCTGCGAGTCAGGCAGCATGAAAGAGCTGGAATTAGACCCAGATACCAGTCCCTGGACCACCCAGTGGAAAGGAGAGTCTATTAGCTGCTAGCAGTCTCGTAGACTCTCCCGGTGCTACCGGGTCCTACTGATGCCAACAGGAGCGGAGGGCAACCAACATCCTCCCGTAAACCTGTGAGCGTTAATAAACCGAGCAGCCCTTCAGAAGCAGTTTGTTTTTACCACCAAGACACATTATTTCATCCTTCCCCTCCCTTCCCTTCCCCCTCCCCCCATGTTCACATTTTCCCTTTGACTTCTGTTATTTTGGTTCCATTTAGCAAATACTTTCTTGGGTTTTTTTTCCCCTGTGTCCCTCCAGCCACCTTAGTTTGCCTTTTTTTTTTTTTCCTTCTTTCCCTTAAAAACTTTTTTCCTCATTCAGTGCACTAAGTGGATTTACGACCCATTTAGGCAGCTTACAGTGGCATTGCTTTTACAGTTCAGAGGCAGAAGGGCCATAAAAAGATTTACGGTTACAGCAAGAGTCAGTTGCATGGAAGTTCGAGATCCAAATTAGACAAAGGGAGCGGGGCTGTGTGAGTGGCCAGTAAAAGAAGCTTGGAAACAAAAACAAATGAAACTGCCGTTAGATGAGGAGGTTGGGGTGGGGGCAGAGAAGGAGGAGGAAAAGTTGCCTGTTAACTTCACGTTACTATTGCAACAGCTCTGTTAATTCTGTTATATAAAGCCTTTTTTCCTCCTTTTTTTCCTCTCTCGATGTTGTTGTTGGACAGATTTCCTTTGCAAACACAAATCTCAAACTGGAGAGCAGCAACTTCACACAGTAGTTGAGATTCCAAGGCAGATATTCCCAGGATGTTGGCAGCTGCTTTTGCTGCTGCTGCTGGGACTCCAGGATACAAACTCCAGAGAATAAAACCAAGTGGCTGAAGGAATGGGACTGATCAGAGCGCAGGACTTCGGGTTGCATTGCATGAGGATAATCTGGCTTTTAAAAGAAGCTAGAGACTGGGAAACAGCTTTTATCCTCTCCCCCACTAGACTTTTCCTGCTGACTTCAAAAGAAACAAGACCAGGCTTGACCAAATCCATAACAAGCTGAGGCAAAAGGGAGATTTGCCACTGCCATTAAAGAAACATGTCTGGACACATAGACTATAGACGGAGTCTGGAGAAGGTCGGGGGCCGCACTTCTGTGAGACTCGGACCATACGCCATTCTGTCAGAGCTGCGGATAGAAACCGCTTTGGAAAGCGAAGTGTCCTTTACAGGTGACCTGAAAGGATGTCACCTCCGGTGGAACCTACAGGTGTGCCCGGCTGGATGGGTGCAGCCCCGTCTGCTCTGCTGGTGGGCTGAGCTGGTTTTGATGCGGGCCAGCTACGGTCTAGGTGCCGTATAGTCTGCACCATGGCACTGCACCTAGGCTAACAGGCCTTTTTGAGGGTTCGGAGCTTAACAGTTCAGGGATGACGCCATGCTAATGCAGCAACAGAGCTTGAAACTGGTTGGAGTGCAGGTGGAGCAAGCACAAGACGGTCTGCCCTTACCCACAGAGATAGGCTCTAGTCGAGCGCCATGTGAGAATGGTGCCAATGGGGCTATGCTTGACTCCACCTTGTTGGGCTTTTATTGTCCCTATCTAAGTACATAGCATGGAAGCAATTGTAAATAAGCTGTATACATAAGAAAGCCAATCCTTGCCAGTTTTGCTCTAAATGCCTTTTTTTTTTTTTTTAAGATAGTTGAAAAGCACACTATTGTTTTGTTTTCCTTCTTGTAGACGTTGTATCTATTCTGCTGCTCCCAGTTCTAACCAACTTCCTGTTCAAAATAGCGCCTTTAGTTTCACGTCGATACGGCACTCTTCATTTCCTGAAGTCTGTCACATAGCAGTGCTCTCCGACTGCCTTCTGGGCACCACTCAATCGATCCCTGCATTTCAGAAGTGGGTGATGTGTCTAATTATTAGTTGCCTTATTCTTAATTTCTGTTGGCTTTCATTACATTGTTCAGGGTAGCAGTAGCATGGGGGATTTTATTTTCTAATTTCTTGTGTGGTTTTCTGTGAGCTTCACTGGTGAATTTGGTGAAGTTCTTGACATTGCTGGGTCCCTTGGACCTTGTTTCCTTGGCGTCTTGGCTATCCTTTACTCACTATGTGCTCACAGCTCTCCAGTGGGATTAGTGTTACCGGTGGCGTAGAGGATGCTGGGATCCTCTGGGTGAAAAAACACTCCATGAAGATAGACGTTTAATCCTTGTTCTTTGCTCCCACACGTTCTCACACGGATGTTAACGCTCTGGTTTCAGGTTATCTATAAGAGGAAAAAAGCCATTGCAGTGCTTTCCCTGCAACCCTTTTAGATCTAGTTCTTTCTCCTTCAGAAGAAAAATCTCCTAAGAAGAAGAGTGGTAATATTTCAGAAAGGTTTGGCTGGTGTTTTGCTTTCTAGGGGAAGAAGCAGCCACCCTGAGAGAGGGAGAGCCTTCAGTCTAAACCAGAAACAAAATATGACTCAGGGCCCCTATTAAAATGTACAAGCTAACTGATAGTAGCCTGGTGGACGTCTCTCACCCCTTTCCCCCCCTTCTCCCTATGGCAATCCATATGTGCGGCAATCCATATGTGCAGCCGTCCCCGTGCAAGCCTGGGACACGTGGAGCGCGTGGTGCTGCGTTGGCTTCATGCGCGTTTGCGGTGCTGGGCTCTGCAGCTCTGCGATATCGGCCGTCCTGCCAGCTGGCTCCCTTTCTAATTGATGTTTCGTGTGGTGCTGTATAAACCTCAAGTGACCAGTCATTCGGGACACTGATGGATTTCTGTGGTTCCCACTGGAGATGTTCAACAGGACACTGAACTGTTACCAGTTCTGCTGTCTCAGGGTTGTTCCTCTCTCCTCCTTTTTGCGTCCCCCCCCAGCACTCGCTCTCATTTCTGTCTCATTCCCCTTTTTTCTTTTTCAATGAGAAGGGCCTTGAACTTCTGGTAGAGACTTGACATATGAGAGAAAGCATTGAAAAGGAGAAAAAAATATATTTTATGAGTGATGGTTAAAATGTATTCTTGAAGTACTATTTTTTTTAAAGTTGAATATAGTTATACGGACAATACAGCAATTTCCATGAAAAATTCTTACAGTGGTAAAAGGCTTCACTTCTTTTTTTGGGGGAAAAAAGATTGCAAATGAATACAGTTTTTTTGTAGACTTATCAGGTCTGTATTTCTGCTTGATTTTTTCCTCTCATTCCCTCCCTTTGTTCTTTTCCTTTTTCTTCCATATTTATGCAATAAATAAATAGCCAAATAGTAACTTTCAGGCTTTATTATGATCCTATTAATTTTTTAAACCAAATCAATGTTTTCAATTTTAATCAAGTTGGCAAAAACATGAAAAACATTTTGGAAATATTATGAAAAAATGTCTACTGTTGTTGAGTTTCTTTACAGAAACGAGTATGCATTTTCCAGGGTGGGGGGAAGCACCCTTCTTCTTTCTCTCTGAAGAAAATAGAAAGGATTTTAAAAGCTGAATTTTAATGGCCATTGATGTCACAGGTCAATCAGCCGGGATCCAGTGCCGGGTCTGAGACCGTCAGAAAAGGTAAGTTAATTTTTCCATTGTTGAAATAGTTTTAACTGCTTCCCCTTTCTGTTTTACCTTCCACTTATCACCTCCTTCAGAACTGAAAATGGACCGTACGCCGTTGCAGAGGACACGGTCGCCCTCTTCACCACACTCCTCCGTCCCCAGTGGGTCCCCCGTGCCAAGGCACAGCTGGGCCGCAGGAGGCGCTGCCATTCCCTCCAGCCCCGTGCATGGATGTGCACAGGGTAAATCCCGTGTCCACAGCAAGGCTCAGGCTGTCCACGTGACCTGCGTATCAGGAATGACTTTTACTTAACCTAGGAGGCCCCCACATCCCCTTTAAGCTGTTTTTGACTGTCTTCAAGTGTGTAATGTGCTCCGTAAACAAATAACCTGTTTTTTTAACTGGGTCATTATGAGTTGAGTTGTACTTCAAGCATGGGACGTGGGAAGGAAGTGGTGGGACCAGGAGCAGAAGGGGAGACAGCGGCAGCCTCAGGCCCAGAGGACAGCAAGGAAGGAAAATATGGATGGCTGCCAGAACAAATGCAGAGCCTTTTGGGAAGCTGTTTCGAGGCCTCATGAAAAAGTCAGAGAACAAAGAGGTAAAGGAAGGCACAAATAATGTCAAACCCTCCAGGAGGGCCGTTCGCCATGGGCAGGTAGCTCCAACAGGGGTTTGCCCATGCTTCCAGGTAGCACATTGCCCTCTTACTCTTTTATCACTCCTTTGATGAGGTGGTCTGTGGACACGGAGGCCAGAACGTCTGGCCTTCTACAGTCCAGAAGCATGAAGCGTTACAGAAATGAGTGGAAAAAAAAGGAAAATAGCAGCAACTTTGTAAATCTCCATATGTGGTCTACCTTTTGGGGCTGGAATGAGGATCCTCAAAGGCATTTATGTGGCTAAAAGTCTGTGAGGCCTCGTCAAAGCACAATGTTGTGTTAGAGAGAGCAACATCTGGGAAAATTCCTGTGCGTGTTTCCTCCCAGGTTGATCTGCCTGAGTTTATGGCCCTCTGACTTGTTTATTGAAGTCTACCTTTTGGATTTAAATCATCAACAGAACTCATTGTGAGAAGAAAATGTACATCTTGGCTTCTGTTTACCCAAAACTGAATCAAAAAATTTTCACTCCTTGATTTCTTTAGGAATTCTAGTGTAGTAAGTCCCCTTTTTATTCCACAAATGATTATGTTCAATGTTGTTTTGGAACAGTTATTAGTAAACTGCAGTTTCAAAGCCTGCAGGCGGCACCCAAGAGCACCGAATATGACTTCTCCAAGCGTTCTGTTTTTATTGGCCAGATTCTGATCTCAGTCACATTGCGGAGCTTTGCTGGCTGATGGAGATGAGGATCAGATCCCGCGTTTTAGTAAAATGAGGCTTCACTGATTTACAGCTGGAAAAAAAAAAAAAAAAAAATCTGTCGCAGCTTCTTTCTCCCGAGGGTTGATGGCTTCATTTTGCTGTTCAGTGGTCCATGGAAGGCTTTTTGGGTGCTGGTGTTGGGAGCAGGTATGGTAATATAGACCCGCTCGTAATGAGCCGGGGAACTGCAGAGCTTCACCCTCATTGACAGGAGCAAGAGAAATGGCTCATGAACATACCGAAGCAAAATGTGCAGTTCCAGGGATACAACAGTGATACAGTAGATAGGATATCCTGCCAAAACGCTGTCTAAGGAGCCATTAATGGACATCTGAGTTTTGCTAAATAATTAATGTGTCTGTTGTATTTTTTTTTATAGATCTTTCAAGGAATTTAGTTTCTGTTCCTTTGCATTTAGTTTCTGTTCCCTGAAATGCTGCTTTTGAGCCTGTCTTCTCAAGCGTTTATAGACATTGTCTGTAAGACAGTTTTCTAATAGCTCACGTCTGTTACGGCCAAAAAGCGTTTAGCTTCAAGTGTGTAACAAGATGGATACTGCTCTTTGTTCTCATGGTATAGTTTGCAAACTGAGGCGTAGCCTACTGGAGTGGACTTGCCAAAGCCAAGCTATAGGTATGTATAATAGGCAAGAACAAGTCTTGTCCTTTGACCAACACAAAGAAAAACTTTAATAGAGCTTTAAAAACTACTAGATGAACTGTCTGCATCCTAGCACTCAAGGAGTTCTAAATAATACTCTTTTGTCCATCTCCACCCATGAAAAATGGCTATTCTGTTGTCTGTACTGAAAATATCTGCGTGTCACACTTTGGCTTTGCAATCTCACTTTGCAAACTCACGCAATGCAGAAATCTTATATAAACGATAGGGTGTGGAAATGCTGGTAAGAACAAGCCCCCCAGAACATAATTGGTCCTTTTCCAATTTTTCCTTGGCGTCTCTGTGGTTGGGCTGGCTGCCCCAGGTGGCCAGAAAAGCTCTGTTCCTTGTTTCTCCCAACACCTGAATACAGGGGGAGTTTTGCCACCTTCATCCAAAATCCTGGTTTTCGGTGTGGGGAGGATTTTGGCTGCAATACAGCAACTTGTATTCTTAGCTTCTTATGACCAGGTATTTTCCTTGAGTGGCAGTTCACCACTTTGGCTTCAGCCTGCAGTTCTCAAAGGGAAAGGAACCAATATAATCATAGTATTAGTGGCTAGATCAAACATATCCCAAGGACCAGGGGCTCGGTTTTTGGTGTGGCCTTTGCTGAAGGTGGGAGATGTTCACTAGCTTCAGTTGCAGTGTGGATCCAGGCTGCCCGTGCAGGGAGTTCGGAGGCAGACGTTGGGTATGGACCGCTCCAGTCCTCGCAGAGAGGATACGGCACTGAGTGCTCTTCTTTGCTCTTAAAAATAGCAGGTAGGCCACAAACTAAGGTGTGAGCTTAGCTCCAAATTATGGTCAGTTCTCTGAAACAACCCAAACCTTTTGGCATATCCGCTTAGGACAAGGTGTTCTTCCTCTTCTGAAGCACAAAGGAAGGAAATGTATCTTCAGGAAATGTTTATTGTCCGAAGCGAGGTTCGACAATACCCGGAAAAAAAAAATCCCCACAAAATTAATATAAAAAAAAGGAGGGGTTATTGACAAAATGCATGATTTTTATGAGCTAGAGAAAAGAAAATGTGCTGTAATGCTCATTGGCACTAGCGAAGAGTGCAACCGGGCGACCGCGGGGCAGCTGACGTGTGACCCTCGGACCCGGCCGTCTGCGGGCCAGGAGGCGGTTGCCTGTCCCCATCCTCTCAGCTCTTTGCACGTCTTGAAACAGCCATGGGAAAACAGAACAAGTGAGATACTTAGCAATGTAAATGTTTATGTGTTGGAAGGGAGAGATGCTACTTAACACCTAACCAAAGGGGTAATTTAAGCCCCCAAACCTGTAGGAAGCCTCCTTCTTTCTTCAGACCCCGGGAGGTGTGTTAGACACATTTCTTCTGAATATTGTGGCTCAGGTCCCCCTCCTTTTTTTCCACCCTTATTTTTCCTAGCCTTGGAGAGCTGTAGAGGAAATCTTGAAGGCAGCTGGTCTCTGGAAATGAAACCTATGAGATTTAATGCTTTAACTAAGAATGAAGGAGTTAAAATAAAAGAAATATTTAATTTAATTCTCTAAAACAGAGCTCTGCCCAGTCCCCTTCTCCCACGTACGCACCATCGACACCCTACCGCAGAAACCAACCCGGCACATCCCTGCAATCTGCCGCAGACCTGTAACCTCCTGCTCCTTCAGGCTGGCTCCAGCGCGCTGCTCTGAGCCTGAGCTGACTGAGACAAGCCTGCAGAGAGGCTTCCACAGAAACCTCTAAATGGGTTTTAACGTCTCCCCACCGTAGGATTCCCGGAATTAATTTGTGTCTGGCTTTTGAAATCAGGGACACTGTGTTAAGGAAGATGGATGCCCCTAAGAAGTATTGAAAAGAATGAAGGGATGACAGTAGTGGTTTATGTAGCAAGCCTGGCCATGGATGCAGAGTAGTAAATGTGGTTGGTTGATTGAGATCAGATTTTTTTATTTTTTTTTTTCCAGTGGCAACGCCCGTGTAGTTTATTTATTTATTTTCCCCTTTCGCTTCAAGGCACCTAACACACCACCACTGTATTTTATAAATCCCTGTGATTATAAATCTAGAGGGATGGCATTCTTGGTTTCCTCAGAGGCCAGGAGTCTATACCCACAGGAGACAGATGGGAGAAGTAGCCAGCAAGCTTTTTATATTATTGCACGGAATTGCAGGAACTGGTTTTGGTTTACACCGCATGGGGGAACGCAATGTCTGCACAGAACATCTCCATTTACTGCTTCCTCTGCGTGCAGCCAAGGCAGGATTGCTCACACTCCCTCTGCACGCTTACTGGGGAGGGAATAATGTCGTGCCTGCCCTGCAAAAGATGCAAAGCCACTGCTTAGCATCAACTGCTTCTGTTATCCTGCTGGTAGGATACAGCCCAAAGAAGATTGGAAGTGCTCCATGGAACTGTGCAAAGCTGGTGTGAGACTCCAGGCGGGTTCAGCTCCTTTCCCCGCTTCCCCTTCTGTGCCTCGTCCCAGCAGAATGGCTCCAGTCACTGCGCAAAAAAGGCATCCCCTTACTTTCTTTTGTAGGGCAGCAGTGGCTGCTGAGACTTTGAGACCCCCCAAGACACGGATAGTAAATAGAGATTGTTGCTGCAGGATGAGTCAGGTTGTACTGCAGAGTTAGGGACTGTTTTTCTGAAGTTTAGAAGATGATTTTTAAAAGTAGGGGATTTAGTTTACATTTTTTTCATGGGCCACAAGGTCAGCTATGGAGTAAGAGCTGGATTTAGATTTAGAGTAATCTCTGAGCTTTGAAGAAAAAAAAACAAAAACAAAAACAAAAAACCACCACCAACAGGCATGTTTGATTTTGGTGCTTTGCTTCATCTTCTTGCTGCCTTGGTAATGGGGCTGCTTGTGGTGTTGTGGGGGCAGCCCCACAAGGTCTCTGCTTCTTCCCTCCTTCCCTTCTATCATTCACCTCCTCCCCAGCCCTACCAGAGTCAAATATAAACTTTCTTAAAATGAACACAAGACTCATTCCGCTTGACCAAGCCTGACTTCCCGGAACATAAACAGCGAGAGCAGAGCCAGCCAGCCCCCTCTCCCGGAGCTGGCAGCCTCCAGAGAGGCGACGGATGGACCCGGAGCAATTCCAAGCCTTTTGCGATGAAGAAGAGGGTGCCAAGGAGAGAGATCTCACCTAAGGGACTTCCCGGGGTCCACTGTAAAATAGCAATATTGCTGAGTGTCTTAATTTTCACAGTTCTGATTTCTTTTTTTAGCCTCGGTTGTATCCTGGATAACTGGACACAACTGTTTCCCTGCCCTGATAATGGATCAAAAGGAACTAGGTCAGTAGCACGTGTTAGTGATATTGATAGAAAAGGGCTTTTCAGAGCTCAACACTTAAACTAACCTGAACAGGGCAATAGCTCCGTACCTTTTATGGTCATTTTTACTGTTGTCCTTTGTTTTCTTTCTATTAAAATGAAAAAAGCAAAAACCAAAATGAAAACCAACCCACCATTGCCAAAACTGTGTGTATTCATTAAAAGAATGGCTAGAAAATAAAGAATAAAATATGCTGAACAGTTTTCCAGCCCATTTTTGCCTTCAGAGTTGATTAAACTCAATTCTGCTATGCAGAAGTCACCTAGTACCGCACTGACTGGGAGATGCTAGTACTGCACCGGCTGGCCACAAAGCTGGACAAATGAGCGGACACTGGAAAGGCTTCAGTTCCCGCTCTCCAGGGCAGCTCTCCCAGACAGCAGACGTCCCCCGGCCACTGTGCCAAGTCCCATCTGCTTTGTCCTTCGGTGCCTGGTGGTGTACTCGAGGCAGCGAGGCGCTGTGGTGCGGCTGCCCTAAAACCACAGGACGAGCCGTGACCTTTTGGACTTGAAGTCCGTGCTTTTTCTTAGACTCTCAACCCAACGGGCGTCCCCCGTGTAATTCCTTGGGAGCAGCGCGCGTGCAGGTGTTGCCTACGGTACTAAAATGATTCTCTCTGAAATAGCATGGGAAAGAAACAAGGGTAGACAAAATAATAAATACACCTGTACGGGACTCCTTTTCCTCACCAGGCAGGAGATGTTTTGGGACCTAGGTCAGAGTTATCTGATATGTCCCGGATCCCCTCTTCCTGCGCTCGCCACCTTCTCTGGCTCATGATGTTTATCTACCTTTCCTTTCCCAGGACAGGTATCTTTGATCTCGGCTGGCCTCACTGTTAAACAGTCTCTCTTGCAACGAAAGCATGAGCTTCTGATCCTCTCTAATCCCAAAACATCCTGTATGATTGTGCGAGTCTCTCAAGTTTCTTTATCTTACTAGCAATACCTGGCTTGTTATTTTTTTTTTTTTTTTTAAAAAAAAAGGGTAAAAGAAAACTGAGAGTGCCTTTACACTGCACCAAACCTGCTCTTTATGGAAAAAAAAATCTGAAACTAAGACAGCCGAAGTGTTCCCTCCTGACGGCTAGCTGCAGTGAGCAGCAGTAGTCACACAGTGCTGAACTCCAGCACCTTCCTCTGCGGGTCTTCTTGCTCTGTCGATGCCAATAGGCGCAGGCAGCCCTAATGAGGACTAATGTAGTTAATGAAGATTGACCAACGCTTCTGTAAAGTAAGAATGTGCTGCTAAAGATAACATTAAAAGGTTAAAAAATAAAAGCAAGGAAAAAGATTTATTTTCATGTTAGGTTTCAATTTGCTGCTTTTTTCTTTTTTTTTAAACTATCTGCTGTTTTCCACTATAAACAATTATCTATTCAAGCCAGAACAGATTAAAGCTAATTGTTAGGCCTCTCTGTTTTTCCTTCTTACTGTTTTATCTCCTAAGCAACTTTATTTGGTACAAGACAAATAATCTGAATTCCTGAAGTCAGAAACAAGGAGTGGGAGTCCGGGAAACTGGCTGCTGGTCTAATGCAGTTTTTGCAAGTGTGGTTATGGTTAGAAACTCTAAATATGGCACCCTGTTACTGTACACACGGTAACTCTGCCCTGTGTGTCAATGTCTGAGTCACAGTAGTGTAGTTTACTGACAAAAACATGTTTTACTACTCCCGGCTGCGAGGAGCCGGTGGAGTTGGGAGTGAACGAGCGGAGCTCCCTGCACCGAGCGGTACCAACCCAACGAGGGGGCTCGGTGCGTACCTGGGGTTTGCTGTTGGCGAGAGGGATGTAAGCAACCGAAGGAGAGTGATTTGGCGAGCGGATGTTGAGCCGAGTGAAAGGGAATGGTTTGGTTGTGTGGGGTGGAGATGCCAGGGAGTTGGGGATTCCTGCCTGGCAGCCCACGGGGAGGGGGCTGCACCGGGGGGAGCACAGTCAGGAGAGCCGCGTGGTGCCCATGGGAATGAGCTGATTCCGCTTCTGCAAAAGTATTTGAAAAGTTTTGTTTCCGGCACCGTGCAGGACAGAAGTGTCTTTCCAAGCCTTGATGCCCTGAAACAGAACTGACACCCTGTGGCTCCCTCTCCCCCCTCCGCAGGACGGGCTCCCTCCACCAGCAAATGAAGTGGCAAAAGCTTAATTTTTTTCAACTTTTGAACTGAACTGACTTGATCTGAATGTTACTGGCAGAAACTAAATTAATATCATGTTTTTTCTTTTAAAAGACCCCCCCCCTTTTTTTTTTTTTTTAAATCTTTTAAATAATAAGTATCCACCAAGGAGACCGGCTGGTATTCCCATACCATGCGCATTCATCCTAACCTTTGCTATTGACTGACTCATGCAGCACGCATCTGCAAGAGTTATTAATGGAAAGTATTAAATATATTTGGTTTAATATTTGGTAAATAGGAGGTGTCTTTTCTTTGTGCTTGAATTTGTGTTTCAAATGTCTATGTTTGTGTTATTTATATTAATATATTTCATGGGCTGCTTAATAATAGTAGCAATTAAGATAATAACAATAAATACTAATAATGCTGAGCTCTTCTGCTTTTCATCAAAGGAGGTCAAGACTCAAGGGTATACCTCTGGGGCTGGTATAATGTAGATCTGATCTCCTCCTGGTATTTCTTTTTGTGGAAAGTTAGAAGTATCATGCAAAGATCAGATCGCCTGTATTTTGCCTCTGGAATGTCTCTTAGGCATTATAAATGCCAGTAAGAAACATAAAATTGGAAAGAAAACAAACACCAGGACATTGAAAAATGTAACCACAAATACTGACCTATTTGGGTTTTTTTTCTGATTTAGCAGAATGCTATTAATATTATAATTAAAGCTATTCTGTAGCCTGGAGGCTTGAACACCTGGCTCTTATTAGAGCTGGATCCATAGCGTGTGGTGAAAAAAAAAAAAAGAGGACAAGAGAGGAGATGGCCCAGAGGAGAACACAAGAGGGCACAGTGGCACCTGTGGTGCGCTTTTTGTTCATTAGCTTTTTGAAATGTGGAGGGCAGAGTGAATTTAGGCCTCTGTTTGCATGACATAAATAATTATGGTAACACGGTTGATTAGTTGGAATGGTAAAAACGTAGTTTTGTCAACTTGGAGTGGATTGTTTACTAGAATTATTTTTTTGGCTAGCTATGAGGGTCAAAGGTAAGATGCGATGACTGTATCATATAAGGTTAATATGGCAATAAGCCCCACTGTAAGTTTGACAGAATTAACCTGGGCAGTCAGTAGGAAAAGAACCATTGGATTAAATAAGGTACAAAAAGCATGTTCTCGGCAGGTGCTTTCTGCAGCTTTCCTCGTCTGTTCTACTATTCTTCTATCGTATTGGGCTAATGGAAACTAGTTCTGTGATTCCAGAAGCAAAGGACACTAACGCTGATTTCGTTTTCTGTTCAAGGAGGACTTGGGTTTCTGCAAAGCCTTTTTCACATGACTGATCAGAAGTGACCCAAGCGAAACCGAGAAGCATTAGCTGAACCTTAAGCACCCTCACCCCTGTGGACGCTGCTGAACTGAGAGGTCAGTGGTGAAAATTTTCTTCTGAAAGAGTTAGTGCTGTAAATAGATATTTGGAAGAAAGTGACACAGAAATAAGCAGGGTCCTATCCCAGATGTTAATTTGAAGTTCAGAGGTGACAGTCCTCCTTAGACGTCTCATGCAGGCTGCTTGCTCAGGGAGCAAACACCCTCCCTCTACCATGGGCACTTGCCCACGTTGGCTGTTGCGGAGGGAGAGCTGGGGTCAGAACTGTTCCACCAGAGCAAGTCCAGCGAAGGTTTGCAAGCAGTCTCTTCTGGATTTGTTCAGTTACTGTTTCTGACTTTTGCAGGAGGTTGCAGACTGCGCCTTTACTATGGGAATTGTGGTCGAAAGCTCTGGATGCTGTAATCCATGACATGACATTACTTCACAATTAAAAATGAACAACAAGCTTTTTTTTTTTTTTTTTTTTTTTTGCAAAGAACTCCTCATCCTCAGGCCTCCCGTACATACTATTTGTAAGACACAACTTCCCCACCCATCCAAACCAGCCTCCAGTGGTTTCTTACCCTCCCAGAAGTCAATCTGTTATTGTATACAAAGCTACGAAAGGAAGATGCGATACTACGCTGCCTGCAAAAAAGTAAAGAAACAAGATCATTAACATCTTAATATCCTGTTCTGACATCTCACAAATTATTTTAGACTTCATAGCCAATGTAAACAGGTTTGTTTTCAACTCCCCTAATTGCCTGCTAATTGAGAGCAGATGCAGGCCTTAACTTTCGGCAGATAAAGAACAGCCTCTTCTCTAGGGCTTCGCATCTATCAGGAGGTCTCTGATGTGTGCCTGAGAGCTTCCCTGGTTAGCCATGCCGAGGCGGAGAGGGATTGGAACTGCTCCTCTTGAATCGCGCCTGAAAGCGCGGTGAGACAGAAGGGAAGACAGAGCTGTGGGACTCATCAGTAACATCATCATCATTATTGTTTCATTTCGTACTTCAGTGCACTTTCTGCAACAGCACAGGTTTCCTTCTGGGGGGGAGTTCTCCGAATTATAGATGGGTTTCTCGTTATGATAGAAATCACTGGGTTTATGAAAAATGCATTGCTGTCATATTCCATTATCTACTTCCTCCCATGCTGCAATCCTGTAGCTTGCAAGTCATTAGAATCTTTTTCAGAGTTCCTTTGAAATAATCCTTTCAAAAAACACTATTCATCGGGTATGACCCCGGAGAGATACTGTCTGGTACTAAAGCTCTCTTTTAGTTCTGCGAGGGAGACCTGTAACAACAAGATAAGTGCATGTATATTCCAAGTAATGTCTGGAGTTTGCTGCCTCCCATTAAATGCAATAGCAGCTCACAGTTCAAATGGTAGAATTTTGCTTTGTAAATGTAGGAGAAAATGTAGTTCAGATATATAGGTAAATTTGCATTTGGTAGTGATTTAATGTTCCATGGTCTGTTTTAGTTCCAACTTAAATATTACATTAAAACCAGCAATAAAAAAGAGGAAAAAAAAAAAAAAGAAAAAGCGTGCTAACTGCTGGGTTCAGAAAGAGTGGATATGATTTTGTTCTTGCTGTCAGTGTCGCAGTGAGCTGCCTTTTACTTTCTCCTCTTCATTTAGCAAGTCAGCAGCACTAGTTAAATGATAGCCCTCCGGTCTTTCTTCAGGACTGTTTTTGCAAATGAAAGCAGGAACTTCAAATCCTTGTGTTTTTCATACCACTTACAAGGTGTTTTGTGAATTTTAACAATTTTTGCATCTGTCTGTGAAAAGGCGGAGGGCATGTAATTCTCGGTGAGAAGTGCCCTTTGTGCAGGGAGGCTGCATGGGTTTGTACTGCTGGGTTCAGGAGGTCATCAAGGGATATTTAAAAAAAGAAAAAAAAACAACAAGCAAAACACCACCCGAAAATAAAAAAAGTTTGGTGATTTGTCAATGATAAATGGGTAGAAAAAAAAGAGTGAAGAATCCGCATCTAACCAATGTCATTGAGAAATACCTAAAGCACCTGGTGTCTGGATTATGAAACATTATTCAGTCCCAGAACTGCAAAACCTTCGGGTTTTCACTGTGATTTCTTCACGAAGCCCTTTTTCTCTCCCCGGGCCGGCTCCAGGCCTCCCTGTGAACACAGAGTCACCCCTGCCGACATTATCCCTCTCTGGAAGGCTGCCACGAACCTTGCAGAATAAAGCCCTGATCTAACAGCGATGCGAGCGGTTTAACAGGAGGGCAGGGGGGCTTGAAGTCGGTAGCACAAGGCGTAACAGACTAAAGCAGCGGTCCATTAAATCAGCGCGCTGGGGCCTAGGCATTTACAGTCACACAGTCAGATGTTTCCAGTAATTATTTCCCCATAGCATTTTTATTAGGTGCTCCATAAATAATATTCACTGCATGCTCTTCTCATGGTCTTTTATAAAAAGAGGGGGAGGAGAGAAGAGAAGGGGAATTCGTTTCGCTTTCAGCTGGATTTTGAGGTAATTCTGTCTTTCAGTCCTGTTGAAGCAGGTATGAGCTTGGAAAATATGGGCAAATTAGTTCCTCGCTGACCAAACGTTGTTCCCTAAAACCATCATTGGACCAACTTACCACCAGGCAAGTTTCTACTTCAGATTTAGATTTGTCTGCTTGTCACGGATCTCATACGGAGCTGGGATGGACAGGCAAGCAAGTGCTGGGATGGGAGTGGGATTTTTTTTTTCTACGTACCCTTTGTTTGTTAACATTTTTTTTTTTTTTTGGCAGTATTTACATAGGTCAAATCCAGGGTCACCACATCAACAAACAGCACCGCCTTCTCCTCACTGGAACGACCTTCCCAAAGCTCAACACTGTCGCTGTGTGTTTAATCTGGTCTGTACGTGCAGCACCTATTGACAAATGCTGTCTTTTTGACGGAGGTTACTGTGTAAAGGCTTTTTCCAGAAAATAAAACTGCGTTGCCTGAGTTATACTATTAATGTTAAGCAATACAGCTTCTTTCCTGGCAGTAGGACTTGTGTTTTGCAAAGGGCCTTTACTCAGGTATTTGATTTTTCAGCATCAATTTTCTAGCCAAAGTAAGATTCCCCAAATAAACTAAAGGATCTGGGGGCTTATTTTTTTACTTATTGGACTGCAGTATTGTGACCAACCCCAAGCAGAACTCAGAGGAGCAACAGTAAGAGGAGGTGGGGTAAATAGTCATGGTTCAGGCTTGCTACTCCAGGGGTCACAAACTCTTCGGCCCGTGTGTGCAACACCTCTAAGCAGCAGCAGGGGTGTATTTATATAGATCTACCCACAAGTGCAATACTTCTGTCTAAGCTGAAAATCTGTGCGTGGAGTGTAGTTGTGCACAGGGAGCACAGAACAGTTGAGCAGAAAATAGAGCTTTAAATAAGAGGGTGGTTTTGCTTATCGTAACTGTCAGTGTCTCCTCAGGTTTGGTGGCCTTGCTCCGTGCTTGTCTCCATGTTCGTATACGAGGGTACAGTGCCACATGGCTGTATCTCAAAGGGAACGGAGTGGGCTACAGCTATCGTAGCCCGAATTGCTGCCTGAAATATGTAGTATGGTCATTTGACCCACGCATCCCTCACACCTTGTCTAGAAGAGCCACGTGAGAGCTTCCTCCAGCTCTGCTGAAGCCTGTCGCAGCTGAAAGATGCTCTGCTGTTGGCCATCGCTTTAGCAATGCCAGGGGACGTCATGTCAGTAGGAAAAGACGAATCATCTGTTTCTCAGAAAATGTCATCTCCAGATAATTTCTCAGTTCCTTTTGTTCTCTGTTTCGTTTCTGGACTGCTCGAGCTGGGGAAGTTGCAGCCTGCAATGAAATATGAACCCATTCAATCTAAATGTATGTATCTATTTTGTGGTATAGGAAGACTCAGTTCAGTGAACCCAGGCCATTGGCATTTTATAATTTCCTCTTGCTCCAGCAGGTAAGGAATTAACCCATTGTTATTCCTCTCTCAAGGAACAGAGAAAAAGACATACTCTGCAAAGACCCCGATTCTTAAAAGAAATAATAATCCATTGGGTTTTTAAAGAAATATTTTATTGGAACCATAAGGTTTCTTTTTTTGAGAGAGAAAATTTGAAATCCGGAGTTTATTTTTCCTTCAGTGTCTCTCCTAAGAACCAACAGGAATTGAGATATTTTTTTTTCTCTCTTGTGTTTGTGCCTACTTATTAAACACACATGTGGCCTGGATTCCTTGCGTAGGTGCAAAGAGGTTTGAAAAAAAAGAAAAAGAAAAAAAGGTGTAACCCAGTCCATTGACCTGTCTCTTTGCCCTTAGGACTCTTTCGAACAGCTGTGAGAAAAAGAAAAAGGGGGGCGAGAGAGAAAAAAGGAGGCAGTTTAACAAGCCAAATCCAGATGTTCATTTCATACACACACCCTGAACAGCTTTTGCATGGTTTATTTCGTTTTCTGAAACCATTTTTCACCAGCCTGTTTTCTCAGCTGGGAAACTTCTGGTGTAGTGTTTTCAAAAAAATATTGCATTTGGCATTACAAGAAAACAGAGCCTTTAAGACATTAAAAGGACAATATCCTTGTTTGACTTGGCCCAGGGAAGCAGGGCTATAGGAATTTTAGATTTTTGTACCACCCAAAGAATAGGTAAAAGAAATTTTCCACTCTTAAACCCGGTTTACATGGGAATTTGAGAGTTGATTTAGCTTGATTTTCTTTTTTTTCTTTTGAAGGCTTCTCTGAGGACTTTGTGTAAGTGTAGTGTGACTTTATTAGCGTGAAGGAATAAGCAAAGTGATAGCAATCAGTTCGCATCTAGATTCTGATGAGCTATGGTTCAAAACTCAAACTGATGCTGAATGAACCTTATTTTTGTTTCACGAGGACCGGATCCTGATATGCTCATTCACACCAACATCTACGTAACGCAGACAGACAAATCTGAGATTGTTTAATAGTGGTGCAGTCTCTCTTTAATTACAGTAGAGGTAAGCTACATAATATGAATCACAATTCCTATTGGCTGTGACTAGCAGTGAGGATGGCGATTAGCCGACAGGACAGTGTCTGCGCTGAGTTTAGAGGGACCCCAATGGCCGGCAGGTAATGAATGAAATTAGGGAAGATCAAGTGCAAACAAGACCAATACTCCTACCACTCAGCTAATCAAAGGATAATACTGCCCTTCAGAAAACTCAGTGTAAAACCCCAACTCCACTGAAGCCAGTGGGTGATTTGCAGTTTGCTGTCCTTCACAACTCAGGCAAAAACCCCTAAGTTTTATACCTGTGAGATCCTGCAGGTGTCATTCACTATTACTTACCGTGTTAGAGGGAGACTTGATCTAAATTCTTCCATGTAAGGAAAGGCATATAACTTTGCAAAAAGTTTGAGCAATGCTTTGGTGTTCCTTTCGTTTGCCTGTTCTAAAGTAGAAAATATTGCAGATATTCTTATCAGAAATGTCACCATCCTGTACAGATCTCAGACCCCGTCAGCTATGAAAAAAAAGCAGATGATAAGAATTTTTAGTGAGAATTTGAAGACATATATTGTGGTTAAATTAAACAGACAACGAAAAAACACTATTAAAAGATCCTAATTCATAAAGCTGCAACATTACTTAAATGAAGAAATAGAAATGTTTAAGGTATTGAAATGTTCCGTGCCATGTTTTCCTTTCGCTTTGCTACTGCTAAAATAAGGGCAAATCATCAGGTCTCTGTTGGCATTACAGAGCATTCAAGGATATGGGGTGTGTGTGTATCCTTAAGCCTTGGCAGTGCCTAGTACTGGGAATATTGGCATTTTGGTGTCAGAACACCACCAAGTGGGCTATAAATACTTGGTCTTTGAACTAATATTCTCTTCAGGCAGAATAAAAAAAAAAATGTAAGAAAAATCTAATTAAGACTTAAAATGCATTAGGCAGATTATTTGGCCAGTACAGAACTGGAGTGGAAAGCTGCCAAGCAGTACTAGTAAGTTGTGTTGAGCAAACCGGTAGTCTTTTTAAAGCCACTGACTTGGTACACAAATTGAATAACCCTGGAGAAAGCATATATTTTCTGTCCATTTGAGGAGACTGCAAATTTGTAGTGTCAAACAGTGCCCTGATGTGTTTTTTCCTCTCCTCTTTATCTGGTAGTATGCATTACATATGTGTGCGTATATCTCTGTATTTATTTGCATGCATACTTACACGTATGTTATTATACACATCTATATAGAAGCATATATTAATTACTTGATTAAAAAGGACAGTCTGTTTCTGTGGATATCAAACCTAGAACCCAGGCAGCTTCACATCTGACTTTGGGTCATAAGACCTCCTAATATCTAAGCTCAGAGACAGCTAAATCCAGGAACTTCTGCATAGATATTGTCAAGATTCCATATTTGGAAATATTCTGTCAGTCAATGTATATACAATGCACTTAGATATTTGCCTTGGGAAATGTAATTTTAGAGATATCAGGCTACTGATGTGTGCATATACCTCTATATACATCTCTGCAGGAAGGACAGTCTTTAAGGCACGTTGGAAGTGGCGTCAGGGTTTCACTCTGTGCTTGCTCAGCACGGGGCAGCCTTGGCCCGCGGATGGGGCAGTTATGTGCTGCTGGAAGACAAAGTCAGTAACGATGATTCAGGAGCTGAGAAGAAAATGAGGTAATGATGTTGTATGGGGGAATTTGGAATAATGCTGCCTTATACTGTCAGCCTGGACCCTTCCAGTCACGTAAAGGGAAGAGTAAATCTGGTGAAGTGCGAGGTCTCTTATCTCATTCTGTCTTTCAGCAAAGCAATGACCCATGCCACATGGCCTCCCAAAAACGCCTTCTTTGTTTAGCCAAGAATTACACCCTGTAAACATTCCACATCACTGCATTGAAATGGTTGCGTTTATTATAACAGCCTGCCATAAACTTTGGTTCAATAGTCTGTTCTGAGAGGGGTTAATACGTGCTCTGGGAACACCGTTATCAGTGGTGAGGAATCCCAGCAGTAGTCTCTGTCATCTCATTTGGTGCCATGCAGCACAGGAGGAACTCAGTGTTGCCCACTGCACTCCATGCTCTGTTTCCCTACAACTTCAACCCAGGTTTGCCTAATACCTTGCAAAGTATGGGGAAATATTTCCTAATCAATAAGATCAAGGTCAAGGGGAAACCATGATACTCCTCTTTGTCACGCCCTGATAAATTCATTTTGATACCGCTGATAGTCACTGCAGGGAAGTTGTGCGTCATCCTTAGGTGTCCTCTCTACAGACTCTCTACCGTTATGACTCTGCCAGTGAGAACAGATACATCATGTTTTAAGGGAATTTCTTTTATCAATATTTTTGTGCTGTTTTCTGGAGACGCGTGAACTAAGCTAACAAAGCTGCTTTTTGTCCGCAGAGTGCATCCATGCCACTGGCTTAGTGACAGTGAGGAAGGGAGTGAGATATACTCACTTCCTGAGATGACAGAGGATGGGACAGTGCAGAACTGGTGCCGGTCACCCATAAACGGTGCCGTGTTTTTCTGTGGCTCCCAGTACAACACTGCCTTCTTCCGCAATGGGAAAGCCGTGGCCTGTTTGTGGTGATGATGATGATGCTCACAGAGAATCAAAAGCCCTGCCATGAAGGCACAAATGGCAGGTGGTGCAGACTGTATTTGCAACAACGCTTTATTTTGTCTTCTGGTTTGTAGGAGTAAAAGAAAAAGGTTTTATTTACAGGAGGACATTAGGGTTGAAGTAGGAGATGGGGATTTCTGAAAGTGATTGTCTATATCACTGCAAGAAATGTAGTTGGTATCCTCAGAGTTAAGATTGGAACTGGCATTTGTAGGTCATCTGGGCCCTGCTTAAAAGAGGGCCAACTTCAAAGGTAGCTAAGGTTTCTCAGGGCCATGTTCTGTCAAGTTTTAAAAACCTGCAAGGTTAGGTGTTTTACCATCTTTCTGCGCAACCTGTTCCAGAACTTACTGTCCTCCTTTCGATTTATTTTTTAATGAAGTTGGAATTTGTCTTGCTACAATTCATGATCGTTGCCTCTCATTCTTTCACTGAGCATATCTGAGAAAAGCTGGACTCTTTGTAGCCATCTATCAGTTAGTAGAAGGCACAAATTAGATCCCCTTCTTTAACCTTTCTCTTTTCCACCCTGAACAAAATCGCCTTTCAGCCTCTCCTCGCGTGTTCTTCTATCTTGGTAGTCCACTGCTGGACTAAATCAAATTTGTTGATATCCTTCTTGCCCTGTGAGAGGGGAAGATGGTCCACAAGTGGATCTGGGTTTTAGTTGTGGTTAATATTTTGTATTAACTGTCTACTCTGTTGACATCAGATGCTCAAGCCTTGGCCATAACTGTAATATAATGGCAGTCACTCAAATGTTGGGAACGTCAGGGCATACCTGCTCAGCCTTCTTGGAAGAGCCTGTTTTCAGAACACACAGTACCCAGGTCACCCTGTCCCATTAATTTGGCTCTCTGTGATAGCAATACAGTTAATTGCCTTTTTTCCCATTGCTGAACTGACTGGATCATCCTGGAGATGCTGAATTTATTTTCTTCTTTGACAAAATGCATACACTCCTATGGATTTTTTACAAAGAAACCAGAAACTTCTACGAAAAAGCAGAAGGAGTGGAAAGCCCTCGATTTCTTTTTCTATGAATAATTTAGTGCCAAGTTAACTGAAACGTTTGAAAAAGAGATTTTTGGTGCCTAGCTTCATTAAACCCTCTATCCCCAAATGTATTCTCTATCAGTGTCGGCATCCAACACTTCATCTTGTCCCAATCACAGCAAAGGCCTTGTGGAAAAAAAATGCAGGGGAAGGGAGAGGAAAAGCAGATTATTGTTGCCATTATGCATGTCTGTGTGCGTGCACATGTGCTCTATAAACTTACAGTGGGGGAAATCTATACGAAAAGAAGGAATGAAGCCCCAAGCCACATCAGCCTTCCAAAATGTGCGCTCCGTTCAAGGGTACGAGCCACGCTCTGTTGCACTAAAGAGCGTTGTGCCACACTCCAACCCCCTTCTCTGGAGCAAGTGTTTTAATCAGAGTATTATGTTCTCGTCCACTAAGCTTTTACCAGCACGATGAGTGGGACCTCCTTCACTTGGCAGTGGTTTCTGTCAGCGATCTGTCTTCTGCAGCTATTTCCGTGGGAAGGCCCTCCATCTGGCGCTTGGCAGGGAGGGGAACTTTCCTCTCAAATGTTTTCTCTCTCTCTCTCGCCCTGTTTAAGGTATACCCTTTGGAAATCTTCAGCTTCCAAGATTTATTTTTGCACAGGGTACATACTTTGTTTTACGTGGTCTGGCTTTCTTTTCATTTAACAAAACGCCACCCCCGTGCCCTGCTTATCCTGGCAGAGGGAGAAGAATGCTGTTTGCTTTAACATTACCTTCGGTCTCAGTATGCAACAGGTCAAAAGATGTGACAAGTACACATACTAATCCCTTTCCCTTTCAGTTAATAGAATAACACAGATGGGAAAGTTTACATTGGGATCTGACACTTGCTCCAAGCTGAAGTTAAGAAGGAGACGGGGTTGGACATTGCCTTTCAGATCAGAGCAGTTACTACACAAACTCACCTTCCCACTCAGCATCAAGTTGCTCCTGTCATCCTAAACCCCATTTGCTCTGCTAAGAATGTTCCCCTTCCCCTTCTGCTCTCTTTCTGAGACCAGTAGGTAGAGTTGGATACGGGTTTGAAAGTTTTTGTAGAATGAAATATTCCCCGAGAATCAGTGATGTTCAAGTGAAAAAATGTCAACGTTCTCTACTGAAACACCAGCATTTGTTTTGAAATGGTGACTTTTTAAACATTTGGCATTTCTGAGTGTTGAAATATCACATAAGAAAATAATTCCCACTAAAACCAGACACTTTCTTAGAAATATTAATTTGATTTCAATAAAACCCCACATTACCAGTTTTGTCTTGTATCATCGAGCTGTTTGTGTTTCATTTGACTTTGTTTTCTGTTTCTTTGTAGCCTCCAGAATATGTCCGCTGATATTCTGCATGACATGGCCTGTTTGTAAGTTGGCATGCCTGAAGATTTGGCACTTATGTTATTCCTGCAGGAAATGCAGAAGAATAAGACCTAGGATTATGCCTATGATGGGAAAAGCTGCAGCGATGACTAACTGAACACACCAAATACCACTTTCTTGCCACCAGGTATGTAGTATTCACAACATCTTTCATGAGAACCTTCTGCCAGTTTCCCATGAGGGAGCAAGTTTCTGGTTACCAGGAACTCCTTAAAATTCAGGTTTTGAGGGTATCTCTGTAATGAGATGAATATCTAAGATCTATTCTTAGGTAGACATGGGCCTCAGAGTATAAATCTAAACACAGAGAATTTGTTTTTCATATAATTGCTTTTAAAAAAAAGTCACAATTTTGTAAACAAAGCTATATGTTAATTAATTAAACTAATATTAGAAATGCAATTAAAACCAATAATTTTTACTGAAAAAGACACATATTTGCACTGAACTTACTAGCAATGAAAATACTTCATTTGTATTAGAAACTGTGCCTATAAGGTTTGCATAACCACAAATGTATTGTTCGTGGAAAGCACTCAGTGACCTGCTTTCTGATTAGAGAACTAACATTTGTGTTTGAGAATCATTGCCTATCTTTTTCATCTACTTTCTTTCAAAGTGTGCAGTTTCAGATCTGCTTTTTCACATTGCTTTAGAAACTTGTCCATGAATTTCACGGCAGATTGAGTGTGTACTTCTTTCACCCTGCTACCTACCGATACCCATAACAACTCACTAATGCTTAATTTCAAGATCAAGATCTTAAATTCAAGATCTCTGTCTCTGACCTGGCCACAGCTGTGAGACTCATTCATGCTGCACAGGCCATGCAGAGAGAGAAGGGCAAGCTCAGTTCAAAGAAGCTCAAAGCCTCAAATTTAAGTGACGGGTCCATCTAGATCAATGGAGAGATGCTTCCCCAGAGGGAGCCGGAGGAAGACCAGCTTAAACTAGATGCTTGTATTTCAGTGACTAGGATGAAGTGGGAAAGATCTATCAGGGCTGGTCCACAGAGTGGCTTAGACATGGGCCAAGATTCAGGACATCTCAGATTGGGCAGTTTTCTGAGGTTTTAGCACTGGGAGTTATGCTGATCTATCTTTCTGGTCGATGCATGAGATGGGCACCTTCAGGGCAGCTGAGTGTCCCACAAAAGCTCTGATTTCTGGAGGTGCCTTTCTTCCTCCTTTGTAGAAAAAACCTGAAACAGCAGCATTTTGACTATCACTGTAGTGGTTAAATGGGGGTCAGGTGAGTCCAGGTCATGATTCCTACATGGGAACCAATGTTGCCATTGGTTCTAGTGGAAGTTCAGACTCCTTATTTGGGGCAAGGCACCTAAATGCTTGTGTCATCTTGACCTTTACTCTCTGTTGTAATTCCACTTCTGACTTCTTGACTAAGACCTCTAGCAAGGGAGAGCAATTAGTGCCCATCACAAGGAAAGCTTTTGCAACATGGGTGACTGCCCACAAGAAATACAGTTGAGACCACCAACTGTTTTATTTGTTTTTGTTCCAATTTCTGCTGATTGAGAAGCTCATGAGATACATCTCATTTCCCTGGTGGTCCCCAGGGAAGCAGCGGTCAGACAATCTTTTTCTAGACTGCTTTGGGCAACACTGGTGGTATAGCACTGCTGGCACTGCACTTAGGTCACTGCGCTGGTAGGTCTCTTAGCACAGGCAGTTACAGAGGTTATTAAAGTCTGCCTAAATGAGGTCTGATTCAATGCAGCAGGCAGCTTATTTCAGCCACCAAACTCTCGTTGTTAGATGGTAAATGCTTTAATTCACCATTACTCAGAGCCTGATTTGAACAAGTTACCTAGAGGAAAATGTCCTGAGATACAGGTTGTGAAGAATTAAGCAAAAGTCTCTCATAATGGGGATGGTGCTGGAGAGGCTCCGTTATGGGTGTGAGCCGCTGACCAGGCCGTTTTAAAAATAGCCCCCTACACACTGTAGTGCCAGATGGAGGTTTTCAGATCTATATCTGTGTGCAGACCTCAGTTTTAAAATTTCAGATGTCTTTGCATTTCTCTGCACTAAGTTATACCCACAGGTATCACCCACTGCAGTAGGTAGTATCTAAACTGCATCATCCTTTGGCTAATTTGAGCAGGAATTTTGGTATCCCTTGGAAACATGCTCCTCCTTGCTTCCTCCAGTTTGAGGGAGGCCAGTAATTTGCTGGTGGCCGTTTAACCTCAGGAGGCCTTTTTGTCTTCCCGTCTCCTACCCCACACAGCCTAAGATGCTCTTGCCAGCGAGCTGAGCTGAGGCTCGCCTCATTTCCTTCCCTGTAATTCCACTCTTTACTTGGAAGAGAAAGGCGGTGAACAGTCCTTCCTCTGTGGCCAGTCTATCAGTCCTTCCTGTGTATGGGAACATAGACCAAGTCACACTGAGTTCTAGCAGTAATTCAGATAGAGACAGAGCCTTCACTTTAACTGGACCTTCCATACGAATATCTCAAAGAATTCAAAAATTACAGTTCTGCCGTGTAAATAAAATATGCCAGCACATCCATCTTACAAACCATCCGTGCTATACTTAGGACTTACCTCTACTGATGTTATTTTTTAGTATTTCCACCAAGTTTAGTTTGAGCTGGATGATCTTCTTAGAAATCACTTTTGGATGGTGTCATTTATGGTTTTTTGTCAATTCTTTAATTCAACCTATTTTCAGATAAGATCTTTGCTTCCTAATGCAGTAGGTACAGCACAGACCTGATCCCTGTAACTTCACAAGCCAGAAACAGCTTACAAGATCATGTCCACAACAAGCATTAAAATCTTGTATTATAAAAATGTCTCATCTATCCAGAAGATGTGTTTTCATAATGGGGCTAAGGCACAGCATGAATGCCAGTTCATTTAAATCATACAATTAAATACGTGTTTGTGTGTGTAGATTATAAAACTGTTTGGGAAAAACAGCTAGAAGATAAATATCCAATGAGTTATTTGTATGTTAAGATAGCCTATGTTTATTCTCATTCCAGAAATCGTGTGACCGATCAAACCCAATTTGTAATAAAACATTCAAAATATAGGTTATTTTTGGACCAAGAGAATAAAGTTTTCTTCTGCCATGATGCCTACAAAAGGAGCTGGCAATGCTAGGGGACATGATGTGCTGAGACTATTGCTTATCATAGTTGTCACATAGATCTCTTTTATTTCTTGTTTGTTTGTCTCCATCTCTCTCTTGTCATATATTTGGATATTAGGCTCCTTGGGCAGAGTGTCATTTGGCATTCATTGTTACAACAGTCATTATTCCAAAGGAGCTCACGATTTGGGAATGAACAATGATGATAATACATATTGAATGTAAGTCACAAAAGAAAGCTCCACAGCTGAGCTTGAATTTAAAAATGCAACATTATAAAAGGTTTATGAGAAAGCACAAATTTTGCAGAGTCATGTTTAGTCCCTCTTTCAGTCTCTGGTGTGTGACAGCCTGATGTATTCCAGGGAAGATGTGACTGCAGGCATCTAGCAGTGTTTCCTCCTGGTGATACCTCTGTGAGTACTTACCCATCCCTGGACATGGCAGAGAACATTGGGTCACACGTTTATATTTCACGTGACTTTCCTATGAATCATATCTCCTTTTGTCACCAGAGCATCCCATCTTATCACTCGCTTTCTGAGAATTCAGTAGACTCATCTCTCTTAGGTTTCTTTTTCCTTGGCGCTCTTCTCTTTCCCTTCACCCGATGCCAGTCCTGCCTTATTCCTTAGCACCGTTGCGATACATACATGATTTCAGTGCCATTTGCAGAGTCTCAGTGTGCCATGTGAACAAAATCCTAGACAAAGGGGAGAAAGAGGTAGGTTGGAGTGACACCATTCCTGGAAGACCAGCAGGAGATGGAAAATGTCCATGAATTCAAGGCTGTTTTCAAGCAGCCTAAATTCTACCTATGTTCTCGTGCCTAATATTATCCACAAGATATTATGGACCTTCAAGGTTGCCAAACCAATAGGAAACCAAAGCTGAACTGAGAGAATTAGATGGAACACAGCTGTTGGAGGCCCCATGAGTCTGTGTCCTTCGCAGTCACGGAGCTTACTGGCAAAGCTATGTGAATAATGGACTGTTTTTGTTTTCTGACAATTCTGAAAACAGGCAGCAAAAATATTTGTAAAGAACTTTTGATTGTATTCAAAACAATCTGTCTTTAAAAAGTGTGTGAACTGAAAGACTGTCAGCTTCCTTCTTGGGTCATACGAGAAGTTTCACTTCATTTAATTCATTTAATTGTTTTTATTAATTTAATTTTCTTTAAGATTTAAATAAAGACCCCACAAAATTTGAAATAAGTTTAAAATTATTAATGAAGAATGCAGATACTTCCTTTTGAAAATTTGAAAACTAAACACTTAAATGTTTTTTAATTGTTTTTATTGTTTGAGTTGGTTATTTTAAACCACTAGATTTTCCAGAAACTAGCGCAGAGCTAGGGAATATTTTGGTTAATCAGAAATGAGATTTTGGCGAAATCTTTGCTATAACACTTTGACCAGCTCTAGGCGTCAGTCTTGCCTCTTCTCCCTCCCTGTATAAAGGCTTTAAGACACTGCCGAAGGCACTGCACGGCTTCCCTCAAGGCAGTGGCTGTAATATTGTTTGGTCCGAACACGACCTGTACAAGTAGAGAAAAAGGTACCATCATCTCTGTGGCTTGGAATTTTTGACTTTCTAAGGGTTTTTAATGTAAAACTGTCCATACTGTTGCCAGAAAGGTGGACAGTCTAAGGGAAACACAGATGTAGTTGGAAAGGGAGTCCGTATGCTACAAATGACCTAGGACAGTGTGCTTCATGTTCCTGCATGGGATTGTTTTGTCTCAGGCAGCGTTGGCCAAATTGCTGACCTGTGGGTTTCTGCTGCGTCAGGTGCTCTCTGCAGTAAGGTGCACATGTTTGCATGCAATGGAAAAAGGCCTCTGCCCCTCCATTCCCAAAGAAAGTAATAAAATTCCCTGCCACTTGCAGAACATATATCCATTTGTTTATCCTCCTTGCAAATGGAGAAAGGCAATTAAAGTGGTGGAAGGAAGGTTAATGCTTGGACCTTTACTTGGAAGTAGGCTAGTAAAAAAGAATTAAACAACCACAAAGAGTGGAAGATGATCAATTAAAATTGCTTTAGAATAAGGAGTCTGCAGGTACTTCTCCAGGAACTCGGGGTCAAGTCCAGGTTCAATCTGACTGTCGGGTTGTACTTGACTATGTAAGTCTCAAACTCATCTGGAGAAGTGATTCAGTGAAATAATTTGCATTTGCCTAGGATCACCCACAGATGTCCTGGGACATCCAAGAATGCAAAATTATTTCTTTAATAAGAGGGCAGTGGCACTGAATCAACAGAAAAACATGTTTGGTACATGTGATTCTCATGTGCAATTCATATGCTATCTGTTGAAACCATGAAATATGGTAAAAATGGAGCAGTGTGTCTGGAAGGCAGAAAGTCAGTTTCGGACAGACCTCAGCTGTGACTTTCACAGAAGAGAACTTAAGTAGTCGTGGTGCATCCGTGGTGCATCCCAGCGCCCAATGCACTGCTCTTTTTGCCGCTTCACACAAAGCTGTGGGGTTATTTTCCTTTTCCAGACTGAGGGAAATCTTCTCTTGGAAAGTACGGTCCCAAGCAGTTTAAGCAAAGAGCTTCTTTACCACCTTTCCCACCCTTTTTTCCTGCTTAAGGTGTTTTACCTTACCTTTGTATCCTAGCAATCCTGTGACTATGATCTTTTTGCTTATACTTACCACAGGATGTAAAGTCTCATCATGATGTGAGAATATTTGGCAAATGGAGACTTGTAATGGTGCAGCTTTGAGTAAATAAGAAAAAACGTGGGCAAGATTCAGCCTTTAGGAGAGCAGAGCCATCTCTCTGCAGTGGTTACAGTGACAAACGTAAAACATTTGCGCAAAGGGAGTATATTAGTCACCAGCTGTTATTGTAAGCCTTTCACGTTATTTAATGACCAGAGTAGACTTTAGGCAGCCAAGCAGGGGACTGTATGGCCCCTAAGTGCCTCTTCCAGCCTTGTGAAACCAGGGCATGATCTTACCCTCTCTTATCTCTAATGCTACTTGCGAAACAAAACGTGCTGGTATTGGGCTTGCTAACCGTAGATGCGAGCTGCTGTGGAGCTTGAGGGTGTTTCATTAGAACTCCATTAAAAATGAACAATCAAGATTTTAAAAAAATAATCAGAATCCACAGAGCAAAGCGTCACAATATAAAACCTACCCAGTATCCTTTGCCTTTCCTGTGAGTATGGGCGCGTGTTGTTTTTAATTTGCAACTCTTGCAACTATTAGGAGTGGCAGAATACTTTTATTTATTTATCAGTTTATTGAAACAGAGTTTTAAAACCCTGCACAAATCTGGGCACGGGCTTGTGAAAGAGAGCTAGCAAAGGCTCGGCGTGGTGGTGTTTTGTTCTGCTTTTAGATGCAATTTTATCCATCGCTGCAGCTGGCTGTTCCTCTTTTAACAGCCAGGCTCTTCAGACCATGTGCTTAGGATAGCTTATAAATTGCCAGGCTAGATACAGATGATTGTGTTTGGCGGAATGTCTTTATGGTGCTGGTGGTAAAGGAAAGGCATATGTGATGCTATTGCATGCTGCTGGAAGTAGGATACCTGGCTGGTGCCTTGGGCCATCTATGATCCAAGCGATGGTGGTTCCGAAGTGACGGTCTGCTTGATATTGGTTTTAAACTGTTTTCCCTTAGAAGTGGCAAGCCAAGTGGATCTCTAAAGCAATCTTCAAGAGAATTTAAGACAGATGAACTCTGGAGGGTTTTTTTGACTCAAGATTATTAGGGCCTGGGGTGATTAAATCTGAAAGCACCTCTGATCTGGGCTAGCACTGGTTGCTACTGAGATATCTACATGTAGCTGCTAAAGAAACGTCAATAAAAGGGTGACAAAAAGGAAAATAGACAGTTGCTTAGATATATTGGGAGATCAGCACGGAGTTTTGAAGGTCTAGTCTCATCAGGAAGAAGATGAAATGCAAGTGAGATACTCTACATGGTGTCACTTGGAGATCTCAGGAAAGCAAGTGGCAACTGAAGTCATCGGGGAACCAAGTTCAAAGCAATGGTCTGGTACAGCATCCATGTTCAGCACAGAGAACCTCAGCCTTCCTCATTCAACATCCTCAAACTAATAAAGTTTCTTGACTCAATAACCACCACTTTCATGCACCACTGATTCAGCCACATGGCAAATCATAGTCAGACAGAAAGGGCAATATTCTGAAAACATTTACAATTAACTTTGCTCACCCGAGCTGTCTTTGGAAAACAGGTAGATATGAAAATTCATAAACATTTGCAGTGTTGGGATCTTAGCATGGAGTGTCTGAAACCGTTTTCCTTTTAGCCATCTTTTACCAAGATGAGTTGACAATTCAAGATCTCCAAATACTTGGCAAAGAGAAAACTTCAGCATCTTTTGATGGGTTCTAACCTAATCATATTGGAAAATTTTGTTTGATCTTTAGCCTCTGAAGTGTTACTTGTTTATGTATAAACAAATTCACATTTTGAAATGAAAAGCTGGTTGCACTAGGAAAAAACCTAGGGATTATGGTGCCTAACTCTGTTAGTGCCATATGTAACTCCACTTGGCCTTTTTAATTAGTGCTTCCCTTGGTTAGGAAGCCCGTTGCTGGGGGAAGATGCAGAATGTGCTGTGACCTCTCTCCTCCGGCGGTGGGACAGGGGCTCACGCCTGTGACCGAGCACACCAGCTTTGTATGGCATTGCTGATGAAGTGAAGGGATCGTGTGCTGCTGGCTCTGAAGTGAAAACAATCACTCTGAAATCTCAGAGCTTCCTTAGAAATGTAAAAAAATGGGGTGGGAGCATAAGTTAATTGTGCTTTTACACACTGTTATACTTGTCACCGTGCCAGACTCTACATTTCTTCCAAGGGTAAAATGAAAACTCCAAATTCATGTGGTTATGAAACAATTTCAGTATGAGCACTCAGCAAAGAATTATAAAGTGGGAAAGACACAGTCCTGTGTCACAGCTGGTTGAGAAGGGTCCGAATTGATCAAGGCTTCTTCCAGCTTAGAGGAGCCTTTTGGAGTGTATTGAAACCATTCTGCATCTGTATGTTGAATGTGTATAAGGTACTACAGAAAAGCTGATTTGTTATGACATTTCTTTGATTAGGAGATGAGGCAACTGGCAGAAGGCATCACCATCATTCCAAGAAATCTCGTTTCTCTGCAACTGGAGATTTAGAAAATTAATCTGGTTTGCCCTGATTTACACCAGAATAAATTCATACATTGGAAACTGGTCATGGCAAGAAATCACTGGCACTGCAGGGAACTTCTACAGAAATAACGACTGCAATGGGAGACCCTGAGGAACAAGGACCAAACACCATTTTCTCTCCTGCAGTAATGGAGCCTGAGGTACCTGAAGGCCTTTGTAAGCTAAGCTGGGGTCAGCCCTGCTTTGTTTTACTCCTGAGGTAGAAGGAGTGCAATACCATTTTAAAATCGTGTTAACCCTTCTGATTTCATCCTAGACCACATGTACTTCATAGAGACTGTTAGTACGAGGTCGGCCCTGATTGGCATCACCATGAAAGGAGAACCAGTTCCAAATAAGTATCTCATTGGACAAATAGTGTTTTGCTTATTTTTGTTATTAGAGGTAAGTCAAGGGGGGAAAAAATGCAGAAGGAGGGGATCAAAATACCCTGAGGCTAAATCTAAACTGGAGCAAATCCATTTTAAAAACTGGAGTGCGCCTGAAGTTAGCACATGCAAATCTACTCTTTTAGACAGATAAACTCAAATCCTTAAAGATACGTCGTAACCTAACTCTCACACGGGTGCTTAACTCCCATTGATAACACCATGTGCTAATTCAGGCACCCAGGTTTCCATGTAAATGTTCTTACTATGAAGAACAGTTGGTCTTCAGGGAAAACATTTACATAACTGACAGCTATTTTCAGGAAAATGAAAAGTACTGGGTGAAAAAGGAGGTTTTGACATTGTGTGAAATATGGGGTTTACACACAGTAGTTTTCGCTGTGTGTGTATAAATGGGTGATTTACCATATATTGATTCACACACCATTTGTAAGCGTCTAATTTATTTATTTATAGAGATGTATGGAAACCATGGTTTGAAAAGCAGTTTGCATAACATCTGGTATGTCAACAATGTAACCTTTCAATTTACTTGTTGGTGAAAATGTCAATATAATGAACCTGAACTCAGCATTGGTTTACACAAATTTCCTGGCAGACAAAGCAGTAATGATTTGCATGTCAGTGTAAGTGACATGTGCCCTCCAGTTTTGAGTAGTTTACACAGCTAAGAGGTATAAAAGGGGTAGAGCACATGGCGGGTTCCTTACGTACTTACGCTGTCAGTACAAATTGCGTGTATTTGTGTGGTGTGAAACATTTCATCTCGTTTTGACGTCCAATTTTCCAAAAGCGTCCTTTGATTTTTCACTGAAACTGCTTGTTGTTTTGGATACGTGGAAAAAAAGATAAGAGAAAAATTGTAGACCTGAAGGTGACTTCAGATCCTGGTAGCATGTAGTCCATTGAGCCTTCCCTGGGCGCATATCGTTTCAATTACTTTTACAATTTATGTGTTTTCTACAGACAAAGATACTGTACTGGGATGTGATAGAGGAATCTAGTGGATTCTTGATTGTTCTGAATCGTATGCCAACAGGAATGGCAACAATAATATATTGTTTATACCTCTCGTATTACTGCCTGTACCAGATAGGTCACATAAAGCACACAGCTTTTTTTTCACTGTGACTCATTGTCTGACACTTTTGAAGTAGGAAAGTAATAAAAGCTGTTGATACTGAATAGTAAAAAACCTCACTTAAGCGTAGAATCAAGGTCCGTTGATGGCATCAGTTGTTCCTCCTTGATTGTAGGGCGTTTAGGTGTCTGCACAGAGAAGCTGTCGCCCAGTTCCTCTTACCTCTCTGTGTAAAGACAGGAGACCTGGTCTTGGAAAAGCGCCTCCAAACACGTCAGCCTTGAGTTTCAGTGCGGGATGTGGCAGCGGTGGCGTGCCGAGCGGGCTGCCCGGTGCCAGCGGGACACCGCCGGGGTCCCTGTGCGGAGCAGCTTCGCTGCACCGCCGTGTGCCTTCGCAGAGGAAGGACACGGGGCTGATAGGACAGGTTATCTCCTTCCTCCTCTCTGCCTTCCTCTCCTCCCCTGGCTCTCCACCCCGAAGATCTGCTTTGTGGTTTGGATTTCAATCAAGTTACCAAAAAAAGGTGGAGGAGGGAAGGAGACAGCAGTTACTTAACCACTTTGCACGTGATTTTTTTTTTTGTCCCCTTTTTTTTTTTTTTTTTTTTTTTTTTTGTTTTAAAGAACCAGATGCTATCTGTTTCCCATTGTTCTGCCCACACTATCCGGCTGGGATCTGATTTGGGTGGTGTATGTCTGTATGTGTGAGGGAGGGGGTCACAGGGAAAGCTTTGTGCATCTGTTATTATCTGATAGCTTTGAAAAAATTAAAACCATATCTGACTCCACGCTCGCAGCTAAGAAAAGGAGATTTCACCAGGTTTTCCAGAGCTTTCATTCTTTGTGGAAGATTTCTAGTATCTAGACTGAGTACGCAGACTGAACCGATGCCAACCATTTGTAAAAGCTTCTAAGTTTTTTTTAATCATTCTATTCTACTCGCTGTATACATTTTCTATTTGTCCATCATTAATATTTCCTTTATACAGTTAAAAAAAATTGTTGTCAGGTGATATTTTCCTTTTAATCCAGTTGGCCAAACTCCATCATGGGAGCCCGGAGCACACACAGTGGCCCTGGGCGAGGCGCGTGCCCCAGCCCTCTGCAGGTGGGAGGAGACCCTGGAGCAGAGCTGCCCCACGTCTCCCTCAAATCCAGTTTCCGCTTAAGGGAAAGACAGGCCAGAAAGGATCTGCAGTGACATCCAGCAGGTATCCTGACCGGCGTGCCCGGCATGGGAGACTTGCAGTGGAGTGCCCTTTCCCTGCAGTCTAGGCAGATCCTCTCAGATTTCCCAGGGTTTGATGATCTGATTTTTTAATAGTTTCTTCAAAAATCACATTAACTGTTTGTGCAGCATTGTGACTGTAATACCATTTCAGCAAAATATTTTATTAATACATGACATGCTTTAAGCAAAGGCTTTTTTAGCCTGGGCCTTTTTAGCAAAATTAAGAAATTCAGTGTCTTATCTGGCAGGTGAGATGCACCTGAAACTGCATAGGAGAGACCCTCTCTAAAGGTTCTGGGGGAAAGAAGGGAGTGCTGGAGAATATTGGGCACGGCAAGAACAGGACAGGACCGATGAGAAATATACGTATTGTAGCGAGGTAATACATAAAAATCACGAGTTGCACAAAGGAAATACAGCTAAGGACCTTATCGGTTGATGTTAGGGTTGGGTTTTTTTTTTAATGTACCTAAACAATAATAACAAAACCCCTATAAATATCTGAATGGCACTGAAGTTTGTTTGTTTATTTATTTATTTATTCACTGCTTAGCATGGGACTCCTGCTGAGTTTTCCCTCCAGCTGTGTCGACCCAGGACCCTAGCTAACTGGGGCTCTGTGTGACATTACGTACAACACAGAGCATGATTTAGAGTCCCAGGCACACTTCCCATCACATTAAAATAAAACTGAGTTCTTACAGGTCATGTTGCTGGCCTAGCTGGTACAGTCCTCTGAAGGTCTTTCCCCTTTCCTCCTTTTGTTGGGCATTCGTTCTTTTTCTTCATGTGGATTGGAAAATGAGGACATGACTGAGTTGAAGCCCTAATCCCATCAAGTTTCTTTGTTGTGTAGCCAAAACCTGCTCCACTCTCTTTCCCTCTACTGTATTTTTACTGTAATGTTAACTTTCTCTGCCTCTTGTTTACACAGATGGAGGCAACACGTTTAACTGAGAAAACAAAAGTAAGTAACTGCATCTACAAAATTTCAGCACATTCGTGCGGCCTTTTTTCTGTGACCTCTGGTTTCTCAGCTGTAGACTAAAATTTAGGTGCTTGGCTTGAGACTCCTGGAAAGGTGTGAAGCCCTCAAGTACCCACTTGACCACTCATCTTCGTTTTAATGCTTGTTTATCTTTCCTGCTTTTTCGTGCTCTGGACTATTAATGCTAGAAAGTGCTCCTCAGGCTACAAAAACACGGTCACATCAGCTGATGTCCTTCTAACGCGCAGACAGCATCACCTGTGTGTGCGCACGAGCTGGCTTTTTGGTGGGTGCTGAGCCCAGTGTTCAGAGGCTGCAAAGAGCCTGGCAGCGCGTGCTCATCCGTGGAGAACAGAGCTCGCCTTGCTTTTATATTTTCAGAAATGCACGAGGGCTGGAAGCAAAGCTACTGATCAACGTGTATTTGGAGGGAAAGGTCTAGCAGCCACCTCCAAGTGCCCTGGGAGGCTTCTTCCACTTGTGCTATGAAGGCAAGGAGAAATGACTAGAGGAGAATTTGGCGTGACTGGAAATGAGGTGGGGAAGAGAATAACAAAAAAAAAAGAAAAAGCATAGGACAACAGTTAGTTTAGGGGAGAGGCTCATATGGGGTTGAGTTTCATTTTAAGGTTCTGATTTAGCTGAGCTGAGCATGGCATCAGCTGAAATTCAGAATGAAACTAGGACACAAACTTAATTGCAAAACCAGCTGAAACCACAGGACGCAGTCACAGAAGATTTTCACTCATTTGAGGCTGGCATAGGGTTTCACTCTGAGCTTCAGCAGGAGGGTTTGGGCCCCCCAAAACAGATTCAGGGAGTTAAAATTCAGTTGCTTTCCTAAATTAAACCCTGGACTAGCAGAATTATTGAGGGGGATGATTAGAGAGCATCCACACAAGTAGGAGTGATGACTGGCTGGCACATTGCTTCTCCGACTCACAGTGAGATTTGCAGGGGATATGTTGTAACTGTTGGTATAAACAGATATGGTCACCCTAAAATACCTCTGTTCAATGCCATGACAATGAGTGACACAGAAAAGCCGAAGCTCAGCTGCTGTTTCTCTTGCAAAAAACCGAACCAAGAACCTCAGACCCATTGAGGCCGGCCAGCTGCAGCACTCGCGCTGTTCTTGTGATTGTCAACTGTTGATGGCCGATTCCTGGAAATAACCAGGGAGAGAGAGCGAGCCCTGTGCCTAACATGAACAGACTTGTGGTCGCGTTGACAAAGCCAAAACAACAGCTTAAAGCCAGTCATTCCAGCAGTATCGCTCCCTCGCCTGTCACTGTCTCTCTGCTGCTCCCTAAGAGAATATCTTCTGCTACAGACATTTATCTCACTTCAAATTTCACTCCTCCTGCCGCTATACTGGTTTTTTCTATAAAGGCAGACTTTTTCTGACTCTTGGGAGCCTGAAGCGTACTTTTCCCTATACTAGACGCAGACGTGAATCCTGCGGGATGGGTTCAGGCTGCGGGAGGTGTTGCACAGAGGGAGTCCCTGGCACGGATGCTCACCCTGAGCCATCGGGAAGTCCCTCCCCTTTGCTCCGACTCCCTCGTTGCCCTAGGGGCAAAGACGTGCAGGGGAGAAACTGCAGAGTTTTTGCTGCTTCATGGTGTTTTGGAAAGCCAAAAATTTCTGAGGCTGCCAGATGTGGTGCCTTCAGCTCTAAACAGTGCTCTCCTTGCGTATCCCGAAGGGCATGAGATTTTCAGGAGGTCCGATCCTGTGCACGCTGGGGGAAGCTGAGGGTCTGATAAAAGCCTGTTTATATCAGGAAAACGGTTGCTGCTGAGCTGAGTGGGGGTTTGAGGAGCAGAGAGGTGAATCCTGCTGCTGGCACAGGCGAACTGTTGAGACACGCAGGTTTTTCTGGTGCCTTTGGCATTTGGAGTTAATGGGTGTGAAACCAGACTTTTCACTTCTGCTTTTCGTGTGCATGTTCAGTGTGATGCACGTATGGTGCAGAGTTTTGCAATCGGTAGATTTCCCCATCAGGTTTGGTTTGTTTCTCTCATTTTTACAAGGGATGAACGGGATATCACTTCTGGGCAAAACACACAGTAGTATATTGGGAGGGGGGGAAATCCAAGAAAAATAGTATCTGAATGTTATTTGTCTTGCAAGCAAGCACATGTAGGCATTTATTATTTCTGAAGGCTCTCTTGTCAATCGCACATTGAACAATCGTGACATCTGTTACAAGTTATTGTCCCCCAGAGTCGTTTCACATGGTTTGGAGTTTGCTTTTTTTTCATCCACCAGAAATAAAGCCCAGAATTATCTCCCTGTCCCCACAGAGGCGAGCAGGAACCTCCTGGGAAAATGCTGCAGACTCCAAGGAGGTGGGGAGGTTTAGCAGAAGGGGGTGTTTGGGTCCTCTCTGCCCTACCATGGGCTGAGTGGTGAAACCCCCAATTCACACTGTGAAAGGGAACCCCACTGAGGTCCACAAGAGATGAGACAATTCATTAAAACAAAACCAAAGACTGAGTCTAAATGCTGACCTGCAGCTCCAAACCTTCTGAACCGTCAGCCTGGGCTGCATCGGGGGTCCGTGCATCGGTGTTCGCAGGTTTCCGTGTTGGGGACACCTCCCACGCTGCTGCTGGGAGCTGGGGAGGCCACAGCCAAGTCGGCTTTCCCTTTCAGCCCGTCCGCCTTTATCAGGGAAGAAATACTGTCTGTTTGTTTAGGTGAGATATTAGTCTGCCCCTGGAGCTCCAGGTCACTGTAAATGTAACACAAGCCCTATTTCCTGTTAGGAAAGGGGAAAAAATATGCCTGTGAATTGTCTCTGATGTGCTGCCAATTGTCAGAGAAGATTCAATTTGGTGGAGAATTACTGTGCTCTTAAAGAGCTGCGCTGGTGACAGAGATTTAGGGCAGCCGCTCCTGCCAGAAATGGGAGATTTGTCTTTGATTTCCATAAAACCAGAGTTGTGACTGGTAGCAAGTTGCCCCTCCACATTGCTCGAGGAAAAGTGAATGGCTTGGAGGGAAGGTTTGGGTTAACGGGACCATTCTGGGATGCGAAAGGGACGTCTACATGTGGTTGAAGGGCAGAGCCTGCAGGCAGGGCTGGGCAGGATTTGGGGTAAGGCTGGCAGGTGCCGGGGCAAAGCTTTCTGTCAACGCTCCGCTATGATAAAGGAGAAATGGCATTTTCTTGCCACCTAGCCAATAAGCCAGATCAAAAGAGACAAGAAGTTGCTCTGTATGTGTGTGTGTGATGCACACATGTGTTCACTGCTAATCCAATAAAGCAAATATGTGACCTGTGGAATGACCCAAAGCTGCTACAATAAATACCGCTATAGATCACTCATGTATTTTCCTTTCTTTTGCATTTCCTTTATCAAGGCCAATTTCAGCTGTCGTCTAAGCAGGGCATGCCTTCCACAAACGCAGTGACGTGTGGACAGGCAAACCAGATTCACCCATTTGGTCTCTTTTGTGATGGAAAAACACCCACACACAACCCCAAAAAACTGGCATGAAACGGTTTCCCCTTATTTGTCGTTATGTTTACTGCAAAGAGTAACAACTTAGGCTTGGGTAAGGGCCCAGTGCACTTGAGCAAAGATGGTGTTGACAGCGTGGGCTAAGCAACATCCTTGTCTTCAGAAACATTCATCCTCCAAAAATTCCCATGGCAAAGAAATTAAAAAAAAAAAAAAAAAAAAAGGGCTATGGACTGTGTCCTATGACATTGCCTGTATGTTAACTGGACACCAAACAGGCACTTTGCAATCTGGCATTCTTGGTGTGTCCATGTGCCAGTGCTGGACCTTCCACAAAAGAGACCGTCTTTTTCATGTTAACTGTAGTGGCACAGTAATTGTTAAAGAAAAGCTGTATAATCCATAAAAATAACCCTAAAGAGACTTCATTTTTATTTAGCTTACTACTACAGCAAACTTGAGCTTCTAACGAAGGAAACCAGAAGAAATGCAGAAGAGCGATTTTGAAGAAGGCAGAGGATTTAAGGCATGCTCTTGCGCCACTTAGTCCCCTCTCCTTGTTATTACAGACCTGGTGGGGCGATTGGTGTGATTCACCCAGTGCCCGGCACTCTCCTCCTCTCCCCAGTACTTACAGGTAGAAGGCACACTTTAACTGCTATCTCTCAATCTACGGGCACTCACCCTGGTAATGCCTGACTATCTCTCTGAATCAGCTAGGGCGCGCCTAGCATCAGCAAAATTATCCTCCCTGCGGTCCTTTGAAATAGGGTAAACTCCTCCTGTGCTACGGTCCAGGCTTCCAGGCAATGCTTTGGAGATTTAACATGTTCTCTCCAGCCGTTTTTAAAATTCATCAAGGTTTTTCCCGGAGCGCTGGAGCTCGGCGGGGTGGGTGAGCCTGAGCTGATCAGCTGCTGGATTGCAGCGTGATGGTACAAAGCGCCTGTGCACGCTCCCGTGGCCGTCCCGCCGGGATATTCCCAGCCCTTCGACTTTGCCCAGAAGTGCCTTGTTCTGTGGAAAGCACAGAAACTGCTCCTAGTATAAATGCGTATTTCTGTCTTCCTTCTTTCAGTGTGCTTTTGTGTTTCAGAGTAATGCTGTTGCAGGCAGGGGAAAACAAAATAATATCAAAATGCATCATTTTATTTCATCGACTGTTGCTCAACAAAGATGTGGGGTGAAAAGTCAGCGCCGCAGCCCAAACCGTGTGTCTGCAAGGCTTGTGGCTTCTCCATTAGACATTGCGATGACTGCGTTGTGCCGGTCTCCCTCCCTCACTGTCCCTGTCCCTCTCTCAAACATTTGCCATCCTCATCCATGGCTTTTGAAAGAGCTGATTAGCTGATGATTTCTCTCTTCTTCCTTCAGCCTTTTGCTGGCTGCCTCCTCAACACACGCCTGCATTAGGCTCCTCATGCTTTCCCTTGTTGCATCTCTGCTGCAATATCATATATGTACTTTATACATATATAAATATTTCATATATTACGGAATCACGGAATTTTCAGAGTTGGAAGGGACCTCTAGAGATCATCTCCTCCAACTCCCCTGCTGATGCAGGAATGCCCAGAGCACATTACTCAGGACTGTATCCAGGTGGGTCTTGAAAATCTCCAGAGAAGGGGACTCCACCACCTCCCTGGGCAGCCTGTGCCAGTGCTCGGTCACCCTCACAGTAAAGAAGTTTTTTCTTGTGTTTGAATGGAACTTCCTATGTTCCAGCTTGTGCCCGTTACCTCACGTCCTGTCACTGGGAACCACTGAAAAGAGTCTGGCTCCATCCTCCTTCAACCCACCCTTTAGATACTTGTAAGCAAGAATAAGGTCTCCCCTCAGCCTTCTCTTCTCCAGGCTAAAGAGTCCCAGCTCTCCCAGCCTTTCCTCATAAGGCAGGTGCTCCAATCCCCCAATCATCTTTGTTGCCCTACGCTGGACTCTCTCCAGTAGTTCCCTGTCCCTCTTGAGCTGGAGAGCCCAGAACTGGACACGGTATTCCAGCTGTGGCCTCACCAGTGAGGAGCAGAGGGGGAGAATGACCTCCCTCGACCTACTGGCCACACTCTTCCCTATGCAGCCCAGGATTCCGTTGGCCTTCCTGGCGACAAGGGCACATTGCTGGCTCATGGATAATTTACTATCTACCAGGACCCCATGTTGATACTAACATTTAGGGAAAGAAGTGATTGGGCATGAGTTTTGAACAAAATGAAGGTGGGAGGAAGAAAACAAATTGTTGGGAGAGGCCCCTCTTTCTATCTCCCTTTGCCTATGTTCTGAAATCTCTTTTAGAGGTGGCTCCTTCTTTCCAGTCACCCTAAATCCTATTAATCCCTTTTGTTATTTTAGTCAATTGAAAAATATGCCATTATTGCTTGAGGAAGTTTGAGATCCACTTTGAAAGGGTAAAATGGACTTAATCTGTTTCTTGTGTGATAAATCCATTTTAAGCTTCTTGGTCTGTCTGCACCGAAGATGTCAAAATTTAATGCTTTAAAATCAATGTACGTGATAGGTCTTTTAATATACCTTCTAGCCTAACACTCTCAAATACTTCCTACGTTCACAAACATATATTCACAGAAGACCAGTACTGGTTAGGACGTAGGTGGGTGTATCTGAAATACCCGGGGAAAAAGCACCTGCTACAACAATGTCATGAACTGTTGGGAAAAACAACTATTACTCACCAAATCTAGGATCCAGTTCCCGGGGAGAAGATAATTTCTCCTGAAAACACCTGCAGGGTAAAGTTTATTCCCCTTCTGTCAGTCTGAGTAACAAAGTAAGGATGCTATAATAAATGATGGCAGGGGCTGAAAAAGATGTAAGAGGATGGAAAAGAAATCATTAATCCACTGCACCAACTCTGCTGCATCCGATAATAGCCAGCAGATGCTGGACTGCCAGCACATCACTTTTATCCACAGGTTTATCTCCTCATGTGCACAGTTTGTTTTGCTTGGGTTTTTTGTTTTGGTTGGGTTTTTTGTCCCCTCCAGCAGCTCTGAACCTTGTCCCTCCTGTGAAAAGACTCAGATACACAGGAGTACCCGTCTTTGGCTCTGATCTTATCATCATTATCTCCTGGAAAAGTAAGTATTTCCTAAAAATCTGCCCCTGCTTCTTCCCTGACTGCGATCCGCTGCAGCTCCATAGGTAGCCCGTGGAAAACAGCTTAACGAGGTTACCACGGTGTCACACTGAAAGTAGCCAGCAACTCTTTTCAGTTTATTATTCGTGCTGTTAAGTATGACCTGGAAATTTGTATCCTTGTATAACCAGATGTCAGTGCCTTCAGTCCCTACAAAGCAACCCTTTTTCTCCCCTGCTCCCTCCTTCGCTGGCTATCCAGAGAAATGAAAAGCCCACAACGTGAGTTCATGCTCCTGACAAGATGAGTATTGTCAGGAATATACAAGCTGTGGTTTTTCCTTTCTGCATCCTGAAAGTGAAGAAAAAAGACCTTTGATGTATCCAAAGCTCTGTTATTCTTTTTCCTTCTTTGAGCTAATAAAAGGTATCATTATATTATCACACTTGTGTCCCTTCCATGTTTATTCTGGCCCATATTCTGCTCTGCAACAACAAGAACATAAAACATCCCATGAGAAACTCTAGGTTAAGTTTATTTGACTTTTTTTTTTTTTTTTTTTTTACCTTTTTTTTTTAT
>VFFE01007043.1:170999-188765 GCA_008921705.1 Burhinus oedicnemus
AAAAAAAAAAAAAAAAAAGCAGAAAAAAGTTTTCTACCAGAACGAAGCAGCATGTTTGGAGCAAGACTCTCCTCTCTTTCAGGAAATGCAATGTTTTTACTCACTGGAGAGTTTTTTTCTTCTATCTTACCTTTATGGAGAGCCGTGGAAGAAAGGCAATGTGATTGTGGTGTGTAATATAGAGAAAAAGTCCTATGTTGAGTGTTTGGTCTCTGGAGTCTTTCCTTAGGGGTCACCCTGCGCAGATCTTAAGGATATGAAGTTGGACAGTACAATGTTATGCTGCAGCCTGGGCTTGGTTAAGGTCAAAGGGATCTGTCTTCCTTTTTCAAGTCCTAGAATTTTTTTGTTATTATGTTTTTGATTAGGCGAGTTTGAAATTTACCGTCACATCTGCAGTCTGGGATAGAGTCCCTTCTCTCAGTCATGGGCTTGTCGTGAAGGCCGTGGGAGTCATGCCCATTTTTTCTGCTGAATTTGGTGTGGCCTGGTTAAGATTTTATTTCTTTCTTCGTATTTTGTCTTCATTGTCCCCATCTCTCTCTTTCTGAGGTTTTAGTGCTTCCAGGATCTCAGCTGAGGGATCTCCACAGCTGCCAAGAGCTGGGGCATTTCCTTCCCTTTTCCTTTCTTGGTCTAAACCAGAAACTGGTTGTCAAGGAGGCAAAGACCATCAAAGTGCCCAAGAATAAATAGTAATTCATAACAGTCTTTGCTAATATTCTTAATTTAGAGCTCTGGAGTCCAAGTCCTAGCCACATCTTCTCTGTATTCCATTTTTTATGAAGCACTTGACCTATTTACTCACTTTTTGACCTAGCAGGCTAAGAAATATAAGATGGAAAAGACATGACCAAAATGAGAGGTTTAAATAAATAGTTTTTAGTGTGGGAGAAGGCCAAATTCATTGTAGCTGTAAACATGTTTTTTTTGACGTGAGCCAAATCTGTATACCCTTATACTTTGGGCAAATTTGAGTGAATCTGAGTTTTGCATCTAGCCCGTGTCTCAGTCCTGTGCCAAACAAAAACTTGAACTGGAACTTGGAAAGCCAGTACTTTAGCTCAATTGGTTCAGATAATCATCCTCCAAACCGAACCTCCCAAGCTTGCCCTGTTGGGAGTTATTGTTAATTAAATTAAGATTTCAGTCACCTTCACCAATATCTTCATCTCCGGGTAGCAGCCTTGGGCGAGGTTGAAAGTGAAACTTGCTTCCTTTGCTTCAAGGCAGCTTTGTCTAAAATCAGCTGCAGAATCCAAAGCACCCGGTGCAGCTATTAAAACTCTGGCACCACAAGCTGCTCTGCCAGCATTGCTGAACACCCGGTTCCTGCAGGTAACCCAGCGCGCTTTCATCTTCTGTGGATTGTAAAAGAAGGCATCAGGGTTTATTAAAGACTTTGTGTTGCTAACGTGTCATATATCACGCCGTTAATTAAGAGAAATTCCTTTTCCCCCAGTTGGGTAGCTACATAATGCTGCCAGCATGTATATATTACCCGTGTCTCCCCACCCTGGCCTAACCCAAACGCTGCATGACGGATTGTACCCCAGAGAAGCTCCAGCCTCTTCAGGTAATTTGATTGCTGAGTCTCCAAAATCAAGGAATTAAAGAAACCTCTGCACTGGGCTCTGCTCCCCTTGTAATTAGTACCAGAGCGAGCGGAGCGAAGTGGGGTGCGGCGTGTACATGTGTTCCCAATCACAGCCCACACAATGAAAATGTTTTCTTTCTGGGACAATCCGAAGAAACCTCACGGGGATCTGGGGCTTTTATATATATATATGTGTGTGTGTATGTAATAATAATAATTATCCTCATTAGAAAGTTAACTCCAAAGCTCTGCGACGTGCTTTAAAATTTGGTGGGAGGGGAGGATGATGCGCCAAAGAATCCCAGCCCACGCAGGACCTCTCGCATGGCCCCCGGTGTCCGGGGCAGCGCTCGGAGCGGGGCCAGCCTCTGCCGCGGGCGCTGCTCTGCGCAGCATGAGGCTGACGCTCGCCTGCCTTCAGCTGGGGCTGGACGGTTAAGATGGGTACGTCCTTCGTCCGTCTGGTTTCCCACTGGGCAGCACATGGAAACCGGTTGCTTTGGTAGCACTTTTCCACCCAGCTTCGATCCCCCCAGCAGTCACAGAGGGTTTTATTTGTCCGGGGTGGTCAAAGAAGCACTCGCTCACCTAACAGCCCCCCGAGTTTCTGTGCTTCTCACCAATGTTCCCTCCCGAAGTTCCTGAGGATCAGGGACACATAATGGGACGCTGGACCGTTATTTTACAGAGGGTAACAATATTCTGCCTCAGACTGAACCCTAGGGTATAATTAGAGCTGTTCAGGAATTTTGTCATTAAAAGTCTTTTGGTTGGAAAATGCCAATTCTTTGAAACAAACTTTTTGGAGTAAAAGGGGAAGGTTTCTTGTGTCAAAGAGGGACAAACTCTGGAATAACCGCTAGCCCTGGGTACAGGAGAGCTGTGTTCAAGTCCCAGCTCCAGTGAAAGTGCGAGTTACTTACATATAAAAACCCCCAGCACTGTAAACTAGTGGTGAAGGATTTTGTGCTCACCCAGTACACGGGCAAGCTGTAAAGCAAGGGTTTCAAAGAGAACCTCCCTGTCTGAGCAGGGATTCTTTATTATTTCTTATTTCTTAGGAAGTGTAACCAAGTTCAAGGACTTGTGTGGCTCTTCAAAAATGAGAGCATTCCTTTCAAAGGTAATATTGCTAACCTGTGCAGGGAGGGATAACCTTCAGAGGTGCTCTTGCTGAAGTGACCGCACCGCTGGTGAGCGCAGGGTGCTGGTTAGGGGGAGACCTGAAGCTCTCTCGTCACAGACTCGGATACCAAAACCATCCTGCAAACAATTAATTAACAGCCTGTCGCTGTCGATGCATTACCGACTCGGTTGGTAATGCCATTAACGCAGATCCCACACACCACTAGCTAACAATAACAATTCACTTCATCATGAAGATAAAACTGCTCCATTCAAGGTGGGATGCCTGACCTAATAAGCCATTAGCCTGCATCCCACAAATAGTAGCTCACAGGTGAGCATCACTTTGGTACCCAGCACTTATTGCAATTACCTATTCCTGCCCCACTACGGCACTCCCAGGAGTGACTACGGCACTCCCAGGAACAACTCCAGCACACCAGTCAATCCTATTGCCAGGAACGGCAGAGCTGCAGATATCCTATAGAAATATCACTCTCTAGGTCACAATATGTCCCGGGCTGGATGGGGAAGGCAGGCGCTAGGAAAGCTGTTTGGAAGGCAAGTTAGGTTTCTAACCTCTGTGCGTTATAGGATATAATAAATTGGCCAGAGTAGACAACCATGCAACATACTTCGTTATGTTTGCTGAGCTCGCCTCCTGGCCTATAATGAAAAAAAGGCTTTTTTTTATAAATAATTTTGCTGCTGCTCAAGGCCTTTGGTTTATTACATGATTGCTGCTTCAGTGAAATCTACCGAATTCTGTGGGAAAGGCTGGCTTTGATGAATACTCAGATTTGAAGGAATTCTGGTAGAAATTACTGAAGTGGGACTTTTCAGCATTTTCATAAAGAAAACTTTGTTTCTCATTTGAAGGTGACTTTATGATTTGAAATTTGAATAGTGGGTTTTTTTAGATAGCATATAGTCAGATTCTGAAATATCTCTATTGACCTCATATCATAACGGTATGTGTCATTTACAGTTATTATTGCGAAAGGAAAATATTTGAGATAATTCTTTTTAAAAAACCAAACATTTTGTTGAGATAAATGATTCAGAAATTTAAAGAAATCTTGAATGTAGGAAAATCTTTTCCTTCCTCCTTCAAGTACCATTTGCTTGAATTCCATTTAATGCTGCTTTTACATTTGGCTGAGTTTCTTCTGTTTTAAAGACTTTTAGTTTGCATCAAAACAAAACAAAAGCTTGGAAATTCATGTGGTGGCCACTGAGGACTTGTGCTACTGGCAAATGTTGCTAGGAGCTGCAGATCCAGGACATCAAATGCAGGGAATCTACTCCTAGAAACCCAGTTTTGGGGGAAGTCCAGAAATTGGAAGAGGGCGAGGAGATCTGTGAGTCACTGGTGCTGGGGTCTGGGCATTTGGTGTGAAGGGGCACAGGAAATGAATGTCGGGGTTTGGGGACACTGTAGCAGAGAAAGCAGCCAGTAGTGATGAGAAGGATGAGGACACAGAGAAGAAACAACAAGAAGGATGGGTTTTTTATTGATAGGAGTTTGTGTTGGTGCTGTATTTCCAAGGGGACAGGGAGACTGGGCTAACCCAATATGAGATCATGCCACAATGCCTGCTTTAATGCTTTTTTTCCCCATAAAATCTGTTTATTAGGAACTCATTTAAAATAATGAAATACTGGATGTCAGTTTATTCAGCCTAAGTTTTAGCATAGAAGTCTGTGTGTGGGGAGCATCTCTTCCGAGCTAAAAATCACATATGAACTCTGCAAACCCTTTGGCTTCTCTTTGTAAACTTTCCCAGATAAAAATGGTTTCATTTTTAGGAATGGCCTCTTCTTTCTCTGTTTCATTTTCAGGTACTCTTTGTGATCTGTTGCCAGGTCATCACTGGTCGCACGAGTGTGGGAGTTTTCTTACGATGTTTAGGAAGACAAGGACAGACCTTCTGAAAAGACACCAATAAGCACAACCTGTTACCCACACTTCAGCTTTTAGGAAAGTTTTCACACTAAGCTTGTTTTGACGCACGTAAATTTCTGCTCTAGATTTTAGTCAGAAACGGAACTCAATAAACTTGAGTTTAGCCTGAAATGAACATCTGAAGCAACAGGCAGGTTCTGACTCTGAATCTCAGTCTGTAGCTGATATTTGCCGCTGTGTCCACCGTATCTCAAAACCAAATTGCAATTCCTACCTGAATACCCTCTTAGGGTGCGCAGAGCCAGTATGAACTTTTTGGAAGAAACCCTCAATGCTTGGTTTAGTCTGGTATATTTAAACTTGGAAACAAAATCGTCTGAGTTGCATTTTCACAGACATAAAAAATGAGGCATTTCATACACGCAACTACATTTTCAGAAGTGTTTCTGCATTTGACCACCCTATCTTGTGAGGACTTTTGCAGGAAGGACTGTGCAGATGGCCAGCTCTGCAGCGCACGGTCACTTTGGGAACATGCTAACTGCTACTGAGCATGTGGATTAGGTGCACTTTTTGTGTGCACAATTAACCACTCCAAAATCTTGACGACAAAGGAATCATTATGTTCCTGAAAATGTTTATTATATAAATATTGTCCTTTCTGGTTCAGTAGTGTATTATTCTCATTCCTTTTGTACAGCCATAAAACTACCCCTGCTCTTGCTTTTCTGAACTGGTGTAACTGGCATGTGGAATGCAACAGCTGGTTAACTCTGCAATGATCCAAGAGCAGCAGAAGACAAGGAGTGCAGAGGGGGCTGCCTTCTTCTGCCAAGTGGAAAACTAAGCAGCTGCTTTGTATTTTCACATGAACAAAAATGTTTTGTTAACTGCTTCGCTGCCGAGGCACAGGGTGTATATAACGGGGTAGGGTTGCTGGCCCGCAGGGCTACTCAGCTTCAAGAGGCTTAGTGATTCTCCTTTTGTTCCCAGTAGTGGCTGACAGCATCTAGAACAAACGGTCCTGTCGCAGGAGGAATGGCTGTAAGGCAGTATTCAAACAACTTTGTTTTCTCTCTATTGCATTAAGCATGCCCATATGTGCAAAAAATCTCCCCTTAAAAGAACATTCTTAAGATTGCAGATGCTCAAAAGCTGGGAAATGCCAATTGAGAAATATGCTTTCTGATCATCTTTAATTGTATAAAATAAGAAACTTTTAAAAAGATGGGGTGGAAGAGACTCTAAGATGTCATCGTGTTCTCCCTGACTCAAGGCAGGATTGGCTCAATCATCTAACAGTTGTCAAACCTGTTCTTTAATGTCTCAAGTTCTCCTGATTTTTTCAAAAGTGTGGCTTTTTGGATCCTAAGGAGGTTGCATTAAACCTGTCCAGAACTGAAGATCCGCATCTTATTATGATGATGGGAGGGTGAATGAGGAAACTACTGTTAATTAAAAGAAAAGTGAGATTCCTCTGTTTAAAGTAAGAGTATCAGAAGTGATACTGAGAAGAGAGCATTTTACTCTTCAAAGGAAATACAGCCTGGAGAAACTGAGATAAGAATTACAAGGGCAAAAGTTGAACCCTGTGTAGTATATTTGCATCCAATGTTGCTCCTGCTTTGCTGGTGCATGGATGCTGTGGCAAGGGTAATTAGGAAGAGGCTAATGAAGAGACTTAAGATGTTATGTCTCATGTGTGCTCATGTACAAATAAAAGAGATGGTGTAGGGGAGGTGCAGTTGGAATCACAAAAAGAGGTTTGGAGGAAGTGGAAAAGCTGCACTGTAAATATTCATGCTCCAGGCTCCAACTAGAAAAGGAACAAAGTTCTTGAGACTGTGAAGTGCCAGAAACCAGCCCATGGGTAATTTGTTGGAGAGCCAGCTTGTGTGGCCTGTGGGGGTGGTAGAAATGCTGACCTGTTGGCAACGCTCCTCCTTAGCAGCTGGAAAAGCTGGGACATGAGTCCCTGATGGGACACAGCACTGGAGCCTTGAACAGTGTGGAGCACAAGCCCGTGGTCACTGTACTCCTGAAATTCAGTAGTAAATTAAATGGGTCTCATTGGCCCTTGAAATACATTGTGTGTAACTTCGGGTGTCTGTGAGGTTGGGTGCTGACAGCAAGCTCGACAAAGTCAGAAGGTTGCAGATGGGAAGGAAACATTTGCTTACAATATGATGTGGGGAAATGAGACATGCGGCAGGGAATCATGAAACACCAGGTTTCAAGCTGAGTATTTGCATTTATCTCCCAAACTTTGCTGTGTGCACTCTGATGTGCAGGGCAAGACCTGCTGAATTCTAGACAAAGACAAGGCAATTAGAGAGGGATCCAACTGCAATGCTGAATGCCTGTGCTTTGTCTTCTGTTTATTCATAACCTTCTGTTTAAAGTCATCTTTGAGTTTAACTTGCTAAACGAACCTTTCTTATTCATAAGTCTTTTCTGTTTTGAAGGATGGAGGGGGAGTGAAGCGAGGTGAGACTGATAAACCGGGTGAACTCTTTTTGGGAAGACGGTGACTCTCTTTATAGAGATAGCAGCTTCTTGGACCCAGGAATATGTTTAGGGAAACCAGGGGATGGACAGCATTTGCAGCCAGACTGGAACGGGTCAGTGTGGGGGCTAGCAAGGCCAAGTGCCAAGTCTAGGAAACAGTCACTTCCATACACCAGAAGAAAAGAAAGCAAACGGTAGGTGAATGCTCAGAGTGGACCAAAGCTTCACATCAGTGCCCAGTGAGTGGGCTGCAGGTAAAGCCTTGCCAAGAGCAGCAGGAAGGACAAAACCATGGGGCCCCCAGGCTCCTCTGCTTTGTTTAGGTGGCAAAGCACTTACTCAGCGAATGAAGCCATGAACTGCAGGAGGTGGGAAGTGGGTGTCCTGGAGGGGGCAGTGGGATGCGCTTCTGGACCTGCCTCTGCCATGGAGCTCTGGAGCCGGGCTGAGTAAATGGGCTGATCACAGCTTTCCCGTGGCGTCAGGCACTGTGGGCCCCTAGTTTTCTGCAGGTCTGATAGGTTTGCTATGGTTTGTGTCGCAGGGATGCTGGGTCCTCACCTGTCTGGAGGTGTTGGAGCAGGGCCTTGAACCTAAGAACTGCCATGTAACTTCAACTCTGAAAAATGTGTCTCTGTTATCTCATCTTGGGCCCACCAAACTCACAGTGACTTATCCTAGTCTTCATGCCTCAGGACCTCATCTTTTCTTATCCTCATCAGTCTGCTTGGAAGAAACATCTGTGGGTATTTGTGAAGCATTTGGATGCTGTCGTGATGAGCCTATTGAGAACTCCATGAGGAAAGGAATAATTCTGTACTTGATGAAGGGTTTGAAAGATGTGCCATATATATAGTGCATGGGGTCCTGTGTTTAGGCACAGGAAACACAGAGTATGGAGCAGCTGCTCCTTCAGTCAGCAGCATCTGACCTATATCCTGGAAAAGTTGAGAGGACTTTGGAGAAAACCAGTCTATGACCAGCTAATGAAGGGGCTGTGTCGCAGCACACATGGCTCAGGGTGCTGCTTCCGACAACCTGCTGTGGTCAGCTGGGACCACTCCTCTGCCGCCCACCTCCTCTTTGCCTGCAACACCGAGGATTTAGAGACAGGAGCAGCCTATGCCTAGTCAAACGGACTACCAGCAGAGCAAAGGCTGAGGCAGCCTTGCCTTAATCAGGAAAAAGAGGTTTCAAATGGAGGTAATTTTCTTTTCCTAACATTAAGCAAAAAATCCTAGTGGAGGGCCTGCTTGCTCACTCATATTCCTTTCTTGCTCTGCCTTAGATGTGCAGATGGAACTCCAAAAGAGCCTGATCTTACAAACATTTGGAAATCCTGGGTAATGTGATTTGCAGAAGTTGGTGTAGGGGTTTCTGTTGAAAACGGCAAGAGCTGTGTGTTCAAACACACCAGTTCTGGATCATTCAATTCACACAGCTCCGTTATGCTCTGAGGAACAAAAATCTTTTTTTTTAATATAACTCAGAAGTTGAACTGCTTTCTTATCTCCTGACACGCCAAAATTGCTGTCAGGAGCAGTACTCAGAATGTCACAGTTTTCAGAAAAATGGTAAAGTATGTGTTTAGCTTTACGTATAGTGAGAAGCTTCTCTGAGGACTTCACCACCGTGTACTTAAGGTTAAACACAAACTGAGCATCGCTAAACAAGGAGAGTCAGCACGGCTTTGGGTAAACTTAAACAATTAGCTTTGAAGCTTTGGTGAATCTTCAGATGTTTGTTTGTTAGAACTTGGCCCTCAAATTAAATGGCAGCTCCAAGCGTCCCCCACAGTAGGGAGGACTCATCACATCCAGATCAGGTCCTCACTCAAATATGGCATAGAGCTTGTATTTTCAAAATCTGATGGGTGGATGAGCTAGCTTTTTAGACAGAATTTTGGATACTCAGTGCAAGTGAGTCTCAGTTATGTATCACTAACTTATTTTATGACATGGCTTTAGGAAAAAGAGGAGGGAAATGATACTTGAAACATACATTTTTTAAAAACAAATTTCAGTTTTAAGAAAACCTAGATAAATTATGAGTCGATTCTCCTTCAGCCATTATTTACTAGACGTTTTTTAGAGATTATCTATTTATTTATTGCCCTCTGAGACCACTAGAGAGGAAGGAAAATGCAGTTAGTCCATCACTTCCCCGGATAAAGAGAGATGCAAACTCTTAATAAAGTATCGATGGCACCCCAAGGGGACAAAAAGAGATTTGCATCCCAGTGGCCCAGCTGACAGACCACATAAATTACTGCAGCAGCAGCGAGGTCTTGTCAGAGAAAGGAGCATGATGAGAGAAGAGGGAGCAAAACATGATTTGTACTGGCATGCAGTGAACAAGCTAAGCTGTGTAAAAATGAATACATGAAATTAAAAGGATTAATGGGACAAGTTAGTGCAGGGTAGCAGGGAAAGTCCCCCGTCTAGGCACTTCTGCCAGGTTCCACCCAGACAGGTTATTTTTTTAAAAACTTTCTTTCTTTTGTAAGTGAAATTTCACCTGGAGAGCGCCTCATGAACAAAATTCAGTTCCTCCCCCCTGGCTCCACCTGGATAAGCCCTTTGAGCTTTAAAAATTTTCTTTTCTTTAAAAAATCGTGGTGGTTTTCAAAAAACCTTGAAATGTTGGCTTGGTATGAGGAAGGCTAATGGCATGTTAGCCATCAGAAATCATCCAGTGAGTTCATTTGCATCGAATGCTCCTCTTAACCTCATGTTGTAAATCACTTTTAAATAGCTGTGCCGCTTCACCCCAGGGCTGGCCGCCGTTCAGGACAGAGCGGAATAGTTTCTGCTTGTGCTGTGAAGGCCTTTGAAATCACTTGTGATAAAGATGCATAGATGTAAGGTTTTTACTATCTAAATCACAAAGCAAGGCCCAAATATTTTTCTACAATAACATCTTGCTCTGGAGCATAGACTGTTCTTTTCAAGCCTCTCCACTCCCACCGCTGAAGTTAAACAAAGTTATGTGCATATATGCAGCATTTGCCCCATTAGGTGGTTGGTTTTGGGGTTTTTTTTAGTACTATACCTGGTTTTCATCTCGCAAAAGGCAATTACAACATTCACAAGATGACAGTCATTTCATGGAACAGAAGGCTGACTAATTGAAGGGAAGGGATGATATTTGGGAATGAAAAACAAAACTGTGACATGTAAAATTACATATAAAGTGAGCTTTTCTTTTTTTTCCTCCCTCATAAAATTCTCAACAAGTGAACTCCAGATGTCAGCATTTAAGCACTGTCAGGTATTGCTTGTATGAGTATAGCACCTACAGACCCACAGGGCAATCACAGGTGTTGCACGCTCCTCACCTGAGGGGCACGGAGAGCATTGGCAAGCTGATGGCTCTAGGTAGACAAGTCAGAAAAAGTGAAGACCAGGAAATGTTGGCACTACTTTGGTTCAGTTTCTTTCTCCCTTTAAAAATGGTTGCAACAAGTTGCAGCTGACATGGATTAATCAGAATTTAAGATGATGTAGAGATTGGTGCCATGGAAAAAAAAAGAAAAATGAAAAAGACAAAAAAGAAACCTTGACGTCTGTAGGTACAGCTATACGAGTGGATTGCACTCATATTGACCCAGGCTTTCTACTGAGTAGGTAGGTGGAGACCAGAATAAGCCTGGGCGGCTTCAGTGGTCAGCTGTTGTCATTGCCTCTTGGTAGACTGAAGCTACACGGACAGCTCTGCACCTTGGGTCTGCTGCTGTCACACTGGTGGCTTCTTGCAGGAAAAACAACGTTGTCCTCCAGGTCACTTCATCCATATCAGCCATATTCAGTCCTCAACGGATTGCTGCTGACTGTGTGTAGCTGTACTAGTTCGGGTTACATCACCTTGAACGGTGAAGTGTCTTCTCTGCTTGTCTGGGGAAGAGGTGGGAAGAGGCAGTTTGAAGTTGTTGCTGCTACGCCAGCTCTGAAATGCATGTTTGATCTTTTTGTGGAATTTTTTGCATCTGTTTTATCCCTGGTTTATTGTTTTTCTTGATCTAGGAGAAAACTTAGGTCAAGTTCGGAGGTCTTACTGCTCCTTGCGTCTTCAAAACAGACCAGTTTGTATCTACTGAAGGAGATTTATTGAACAGCTTGAGGATTTATAAACCATTCCTTATATTCCTGGAGTTTTGTCCCAGGAGGTATTAGCATGAAACCTTGGATGGATCCCCCGGGAATTTTAGCCTTTTTCTACTTGATCTGACAAGGTTTTATTCACTAATGCAAGACGTTTCCTCCCCTGCTCATCACTGCCTTTCTCTATGCACGTATGTCCTGGTGGGAGCACGTATAAGCCCTGCATATCATCTCTGGAAAACAGGGTAGCCAATGCTAATCCCTCGCTTTTTTCAGAAGAGAATGCTTTGTCTGAATGCAAAACTATACCTGTAAGACAAACGCTAACACAAGAACCTTGCTGCTAAGGAGAAGTTAAGCTAAGCTGGACTTGGCCAAAAGGGTAATGAGAGTCAGAGCTGGAAGAAAAAATGAAATATACTTAAAAAATAATGTTTTGCTTAGATTGTTGAACTGTGGTCAAGGGAATGAAAAAGGGGACAAGGCTGTTGCTAGGAGTTTCTCTGCGACAGGGGATGTATGTGTAGGAACATCTGGTATGTTTAGTCCTAACACTCCAGGTCTTTTACCATATCCTGCCCAGCACTGATGAAGTAAACCAGGTGTAAGTGGTTTCAAGAGAACAGCCAAAACCACATCTTACTCGGAGAAATCGTGTCTTGAACATGAAGGCTTTGTTCTCTAGGGCCAGAGCTCCTCTCTCCCCACTGGTAGTCCGTAAAAGTGTTTACAGAGGCCAGCAGCCCAAAGGAATTGAATTCAGGATCTTGAAAGCTTTGGCCTTCGCAAAATAAACCTTCAAAGGAGATTCAGAACTATCAGCAACAAAATACTTTCTATTCTCATTCATGGCAGCCCCCTCCATTCCTGTCTCATGTTTATCTAACAATTTAAAAAATAAATCCATTGCTTTGAGCTAAGGGGGTTGATATTTTTAAGATCTGTGGGGTTTTTTTCCATGTACACTTCCCATAATATTCTATATTTTCTTTTTCCTTTTGCTATTTTACTTTTAACCACCATTTTTTCTTGTCGGCAATTACAGCTCTTGCTTTTTCCTTATGTTGGTAATACGATAGGTGAGGTGAGGAAATGCTGATGACAAAAGCTCCTACACTCCTCCTCCGTACCTGAGTGGTCCAAATTGATGCCTCTTTTCCATATGGGAGGTTTGGCTTAAAATAGATCCGAAAGGCCATATTTTCAAATATCAGCACTTACGCTGTTTCTGCGGTGTCTGTTCCCTGTGCTGCTAGCACTGAATTGACGTGAGCTTCACAAAGAGCGTAGTCAGGAGGCTGTGTAAGTTTCATTAAAAAATAAGTAAAACCCAAATCCCTGGGATCTACTTAATTGCCCCAAAACTGGACAAACACCAGAGCTAATTTGAACTATTTGCTTCAAATTACTCTTGTGAGTTTAGCTCCTTACTCGCTTACTGGGTAGTTCAGAAATCAAACCAAATATAGGGAGCAGAGCTACAATTCTGGAAAATATCAGGAGAGTGTTTTGCTGCATCCAAGTAGTTGGATTTGATTATTATTGTCTGATGAGACTGATTGCCAATATCACATTATGTTGTTTCTATTCCCTCCTTGGGTGGCTGAAGCATTTCAAATGGGGGGAAAAAGCAAAACCCAAAAGCAATTAAAAACAAACAAAAAATCCATAATGACCTTCTTACGCGTATTTTTAGTGGGAGTTCAAACCTGCTTTTCTAACTGTATCTCCTGTCTAACAAACTGTATTATTTCTGCTATAGCCATTTTCTCTTTTTTTAATGAATACATAATAGAAAGGCCCTTGCTTCACTTGGGTTTTCTTCCATGTCCATGAATGTTTACAGTCATTCATAAACAGGAGACCAGAGCACCTTAAAAGTGGAAAACAAGAGAACAAAAAAAAAAAAGACCAATTCATGTATTATCTAACTGTTTCTCATGTTCAGACGCCAGTCAGGACACACTGGAGATGGTTCTCAGCAGCTTCCCAACTACATGTAAAAGGAGAATGAAGCTTTTAGCCATCATCTCTTCAGGGCTTCATCCACTTTTCCCATTCAGTAACGACTAGCTGGGGATCATGTGTTAATAACCCAGCTCTGTGCATGACCTATGCAGGTTTTCAATCTGTAACAGTTCCAGCCGGAAAAGCTTCACAAATTGAGATCATCTTCTGTAACTGGGAGCATCTTCTGCCATTTCTGAAGGCAGATGCTGGTGCCTTTGCCACGGCAGCAGGTTTCACAGGAAGACGAGGCAATGGTGAAAGACCACATCTCACCAGCTGCTTCTATTGGATAAGGACACAAAGGCCTCCGGTGGAGAATTAGCAAAACCCCAGCAGCCAGAGGTAGTTAATTATCTGAGGGAGATGAAGTCCTTTGGGTCAGCTGAGAGGAGACTAGTAACACTTGAAGCACTAGTGCACGAGGAGACATGGAGACAAGGACACACGAAGAGACTAGCCAACCTCCCCGTGCACGAGGCAGTGCTGTAGTCTGAACACGTGCCCGGTGCACGCACACACGTTCAGAAGGCTGGTGGCTCCTGCGGGACCCAGCGCTGCACACCTGAACTGTGGCAGAATTTACCCCTGCTGACCAGCCAGGAGAGGAAGCCCATGCCACAGAGGTCCTATTTTCAGAGGTCCCTCCATTTTTAATGGTCTGACAGTAGGAAGACCCACACAGGAAAAAAAAATCTGTGTGGATTAACTTTACTTTTTTCAGCACAACCACTTTATCAGGTTGCAAGACAAGACTACCTGACAAGAAAAAAGCATGTTAGAAACACAGGAAGGGGAAAAAAGAGAAAGACGCTCTGCTTGTCAGCGTTGTTGCTTACATTCCCCTTGGCCACCTCCTTGAAACCGACGTTACATGGAAACTCTGCAGGTTTGCCCCGTGAGGAGGAGACATCACGCACCTCGCAGCTGAACGTGTGGTTAGGAGGCTCCTCACCCACGTCTGTGGGTCTCCTGCGGGGCTAAACGTATCACACAGGGCAACTGATTTTCGAACCAGTTCAGCGTGCCTTTGCTTGTGCAAAACACGTGTCCAGCCACCAGGCTTGCATAAATTGGCTGTAAATAGTTAATTAAATGCATTTGTACCCCACCACCTGATTTGCATGCAGAATTGTCAAAACAGCGTGCTAAGATTAGACACAATGTACTCCCCGAACACAATTGTACCGCTGAAACAGTCTGAAAATCTGGCGCATTGAGTTAAATTTTCACATTGTGCCTTCTTGTGTAATAACAATAATCTCCTCTGCCTTGGAGTATAATCGCAATAAAGAGCTTTTTGTGATTCATTCAGTGTTTATTCACTCAGTAAACAGCCCTTTATTGCTTTTTATACTACAAAGCAAATGAGATTATTGCTTAAATTGTCCGGTAGCAACTAGCTTCTGTCCTCTGGCTTGCTTGTTCAGTTTGTTTTTGTGTTGTGGTTTTGGAAAAGAAAACTTGTTTAAAATTAGCTCCCCAATAAATCACAGTAACAATGAAGTGAGAGTTTCTGCAGTGTGACAGATTTGTAGCTTTTTATGTTTGTAATGATGATGATATGTTTTCTAGCTTAGTTATTCCCTTCTGCCTTTATTCTCCCAAACTCTGAAGTCTGCTGCCGTGAAGAAAACCCTAAGACGCTGGAAGGGGGAACTTGCAGTGCTTGGATGGCCCAGCTGCCTCTGTGGTATTCCCAGGATGGAAAGGTGCAGGAAAGAAGCAAAGAAAGTAAACATGCAGCAGTCAGATCCTCAGAGTCAAGTGACATCAACTCCAGTTCACGTCCTACCCTGCTCCTAAAAGCTTGAGTGATTTCCTTCACTCGTAGGTGCCTATACAATAAGGTTGGTGATGTTATCTCCTTTGGAAAGTGCCCCAAGATCTTTGGATGGTTAGCGATAAACCTTTTTTTCCCTCACTGACATTTCCAAGCAGTTCCCCAGAGCAGCTGTTCTTAACACACCATCTCCCCATGACGATGGGTGGTGGAGCAGCTCTGCAGGCCGCAAAGTAGAAGGACTGGGAACAGTGTAGTGTTCACCATGGAGTCAGCAAGTCAGCTGTAGCCAACGTTTGTTCATTCACTCCTTTCCTGAGTCTGCAAATGGAGCAGCCCATAATTATTCCTTATCACGAGGCCAAGTGGTGTATTCACCAAGAGAACGGGAAAGACCATTTCTCTCTTTCAGGCAGTAACACGTCAATGGCATTTCTTATTTCAGTCCTGCCAACTTTCAGACGTTAGCAAAGCATTTCACTGATAATTATTGATCTTCTGTATTTATAGAAAGCTAGGACCTAGTACAATTCAATATTCAGGAGATGCCAATTTTCTGTGAATACCTGAGAATGACTTGGTCATTTTCCATTTCTGTAATTGCTTCTGTATTGCTGGGGCATGAATTGAATTCTTTAAAATCCACCTAGAAATGGAACATGGGCGAGGAAGCTGTGCCTGAATTTCTTTCTTCTTACTGAAGCCAGGCATGTTGTTCTCACTTTGGGCACTTCAAGTATTAACGTCTGACTTCATTTACTCACATCTGGTTTCAGCTTCCACACTCAAGTGGATACCTTAAATTAATTGATCAAGAATTGCAAACTGGGGCTCTCAACCTGTTCAATACGCAACTGGGTCTGTATTTTTTCTAATCAACTCTATATTTTCTACAGGAGTTTTTGCATTTAGCTAGTCTTGACAGCTTTTGAGTGAGCATATTTGTGCTTTGGGTAACAGTGTTTCCTAGATTTAGCTCTTTTTTGTCTTCTGTGTTGTTACATTCAATTGTCTTATTAGTTTACAGCACCTATTTTTTACCCTAACCTAGGCAGTGGCGCAGTTCTTGAACAGAGCAGATGAAGTCCCAGCTCCACTGAAGTCCCCAGCAAAACCTCAGCCTACCGGCACCAGAAATGAGATGGGACTTCCCCATTGCCTCGGGCTTGCATTATGGTCCCGCATCTCAGAGCCAAAGGACCTGATCTAGCTGTTCCCAGGATAAATCTGACATGTCAGCCAGTACCTACCGTGTGCCTGACCTTGCTCACTGGGCTGACTGGGTAGCTTACGTGCTGCAGAGGCTGAGCTCGCTGATCATATGAATATCTCCCAGTACTTGAAAGTGAGAGTACCATGATATTGCCGTTTTGACAGCAAAACCTCCAGAGGTTCCTCTTTGGGATGCTACAGTGTAAAAGCTATCCTGACCCTGGACAAACCAAAAAAATCTTTAAACAACCCTTATTTCTTTGATGCTAAAATAATCAGTAATTGTCAACCACTGCGTAACATCATCTGCATGTATATTAAAGGGGAGATTGCAGAGTCAGTACTGACAAGGAAGCCGTGTCCTCCCTCTGGGAGCGAGAGGCGGGCAGACATCAAACCCTCAGGGAGGCCGTTGGACATCTCCTCTCCCTTCATCTCATGCCAGTGGCTCTTGCAGAGGTGGTGGCTCAGAGCAATGCTCTGGGCTTTCCAAGTCTGCACTGACAGGGCACTGGAAATAACGTGCTCCCCTGCAGACGGTGTGTGCATCGCCCCTGCCCCCCCCTCCTGCCTGTAGCAAGAAGTTTCCCTGTGGGACTTCTGCCAGTTCTGGCACTGGCTCCTGTATGGATGTGACATGTTTGGTTTCACTGGGTAGGAACACACCCTGCTTCAGAGCTTCCATGCATAAGAAACTCGCTAAGTGCATGGCCTCATCTATGATTAGATTTTCGTTTCACAGGACAACAGTGATTTATGAAGCATATTTTCATGTGGTAACCAGAAAAAGTTTCCATTTAATGATTGGACAGTGTACTTTCCTTTATCAAACCCGCTTGAAAACCTTTTATTGTTTTAAGAATGCGTTCTCACAAGAGATTTGTTGCCTTAACCACATTTCATTTTAAAGGGGGTCTGCTCTGGTTTGCTAAAGCTTTCGGGTTGCTGGATGAAGCGTGCGGTTTGTTGGAACAAGGTGAGGAAACGTGAGCCGATGGTCAACATGCCAAGCAGGAACTTACAAGTGTTTCTTCAATTACCGGCCCTGACACTGGGTTTTTGAGTGCCCTTGGGCAAGTCACTTTACCTCCGTGTGTGTCAGCTCCCCATCCGAAGAAGAACGGTCCTATTCATTTTCCCTTGCAGTCCCTCAGCCTCTTCATCTCTTCAGGCTCTTCATCGGAAGTTCCGGTTCTCACCAGGGCTTGCTGGGTGCCCAGCATGGTGAGGGTATGCAGTCCTGGCTGTCACAGAATATTAATTAATCATTCAAATAAATCATGTCAAAGAAATACTAATTAATCATTTCTCCAGAAAAAAGCTCGCCGCAGATGCTCTCTGCGGGCCCTCGGTACAGCCTTGGAGCTGCTGGAAATGCACTGTCTTTTTGAACGCGGCCCACGGACATGATTAAAAGAACCGCCTCAAATCATCCCAACTTTCTCACTATTAAACAGCAGCTACAGCTCCTTCTCTTTTTGATTTTTCTTTTCTTATTCTTTTTTTTTTTTTTTTTTTTTTTTTTTTT
>VFFE01007043.1:190290-249751 GCA_008921705.1 Burhinus oedicnemus
AAGGGGGGGTCTTTTAATCCATAAGGCACAGTTCTTAAAAGCACCTTGTTGTGTAGTGGCTGCACACCAGTGAAGAATTTGTCAAGAATACAGGGCTGCTGCTAATTGTCTGAATAAATTACAGCTTTGGAGCCTGGAAGCCACAAATCATGTCATTGTAGCACTAAGCCTTTCCTTTATGGAATTGGTCTTTTACAACCTGGAAAAAAACTTTTTAGAAGACTGCCCTGCGGGAAAACTTGAGAGAGAGAGAATGTGGGGTGTGAACAGCGTAGCTCCGCAGTGTCCCAGCAGCCTTTCCCGAGAGCAGGGCTCCCAGTCTGCTCGCCTTTTACGCTGATACCAGCCCAGTCATCAGAAGCAGCGAGACCACAGGTAAAGCCCCTTGAAGTGCTGGAGAAATGAGCAGGATTAAGAGAAATGTTTTGGCTGAGGGAGGGTGGCTGGTGGTCACTTCTGCAGTACAGACACCAGCTCACTCCTCCTTGGACCATTAGGGCAAGCCAGCCTCAAAAGAAATTATTAAATGTATAACAAAGCACATACTACAGATTCATGTGACATTCACTTTGCTATGGAGGACTTGCACAAAGCACTATTGATTATTTCAACCTTTAAGATACAATTTTTTTCGTAAGTGTGGAGCAACAGTTACACGTCACTCTTGCAGTGCAGGCACTTCTCCATTCCCATTTTTCCTACCAGCTTTAGATACAGTAAAAGAAAAAGGAATACAGGATTTTTTTCATTTTTCTTCTGAAGTATCTGGTTTCAGACTGTGGGCTGAGTCCTGCTCTCACTGTTGTCGTTTGAAAGGCTCCTACTGAGCTCAGCAGCCTTTGCAGGGAGGCGAGTCCATGCGCAGTAATCCAGTGTGGCACAATCTTTAAAGGGGAGTTTAGCTCTGTGTAGAGAATGACTCTTCAAGATAATTCCCAGTTCATACTGTGAACTAGACAATAAAGTGGAAAGTGCTCGCCAGAATTTCCTTAAGGCAACCTGAAGCTGCGCTCAGACTCTTTCCCAGTTTATTAGCAGTGTTTGGCAAAGTACTTCAGGCTTCTTTGCAGACCACAGTAATTGGTTACCGGACACAAGAGGACAAGCTGCCTGATAAAATTCAGAGTCTGTAATGAGGCAGACAGGCATGATAACACAGTAATAAATCACAGCCATTAGGGTATATTCCTGGGACGGCTGGCAGAGAGGTTTCAATCAGAAGTCAAGAAGAACCTGTAGCTCCACGTCATACTCCCCTCAAAGCTCGCTCTGGATCCTCTCCAGGTGTCAGGTCAAATGCAGCAGTGAGGCCCGTGCTAAAGAGAAGGTAACTACAGATGAAATGGCAGAGAGGAGATGTGCTCAGGCTTGTTCTTCAGAGGTTGCACTAGAAAAAAATAGTAATTATTATACACTTTAGGAAGTTTAGTTCCTAGACCAACTATCCATTAGTGCATTATATGAATAATTAATTGCAAGTCCTGGTAGCTGCCTGGGATCATTCTCTGCACAACGCAAAAGTGACATGGGATAAACACACACAGTTGACGAAAAGCTCAACAAAGCTGATGAAAAAGTCCCAATGTCATCAGTGGCTCCAAATCCTGCAACATCTGCTTGGGACAAGCGACGTGGGGACAGACATGGTTTGCACCAGTAGGGGAAACAGCTGCTTTCCCCCCTCCACACCCCCTTCCCCTTCTTCAGTGATCTCCGTGGGCAGGCTAGTCCATGTGCCAAAGATAGTTGACAAGAAGAAAGCTTTCCTTCCACCAAAACTACAGTGAATCTCTAGCTTTTATGCGTAACTACCTGTTTAGTAATTTATCTTTTAACTTGGACATGTCCTTTTCTTCAGGACATGCCCTGCCCTGCCAAAACTCTGAAACATCAGCCCTGTCCCCAGAGCTGTCAAATCACAGCAGATTACTCCATCACTGCTTGTTTATAAAGTTTCTTCCACCTTCATTAGAAAAATTAGGTGGGCAAAATGCTGACATAGATGAGCTAGCATTACCAGCAAGTGTGACAGTTTTGACAGAGAGAGGCAGATGGCTGGATCTGAAAGTACCAGTCTCATACACAGGGGTCACAAATTCAAACTCCGCATTTGGTTCTGTGGCTTGTCTTTCAAAGTGTGCAAAATCCTCTGTTTGAGAATGATCTGCAGGCACTTACAGACACGTTAGGCCGTGCAGTGCAGAGCGGTCCCTGGAGAACCCAGGTGCCAATAGACTGGTCAACTTTTATCGCTGAAATTACAGGATGAGTTGAGCCCAGCCTCTGATGATGTCAATATTGTTTAATGTTCTGTATTATGGATTCACCTGAAGGTGAATGATAGCCTGTTCAATTTCCTCTGTGTTTTCTTTGGTGTTCAATGCTTTCTTGATGCTTATCATCACAGTTGTCACACAAGGTATGGTAGAATAGGTATAACCATGAATTTGAAGAAAAATATACCAAGGGCTACATTTCTTTACAGTAGTTTAAGTAAGTAAGAAAACTTTTTTTTTTTTTTATTTCCACAGCTAAACTTGAAGGAAATCATGACAGATCCCAAATAAAGCTCTTAAGATGCAGAGGTTAAAATGTGTATTTGTAATTTTACAGAATTTTATTGTTATTCAGGTCTGACCCTACATTTTGGTGCACTCCTCTGTTGTTTGGTTGTGTCCACGGTACTGCAGGAGTTACTAGACTTAATGAAGGGACAAAATAGTTATTGCGATTTCTCTCAAAGAGAGCTAAATCCTGAAAGACCGGGTGCAGGATTTGAGAAGCGGGGCTCTATCACACGCCATCCCTAAGGGCTGCTCCTCTGGGGTTAGCTTCCCGTGCACCCAAGGGAAGACAGCTGCAGTTTGGCTCTACAGGAAAGGAGTGCAATGGGGGCTACCTGCACCAAGGATTGGCACTGACCTCTCTGAGGCAGGCAGCATAGTTTCAAGCTCCCTGTGGAACCCCCCCAATGAATTCAGGCTTCTTCATACTCTGTGTGCCAAAGTGAGCTGCGCTGGTATCAGGACGGGACACCATTGCTGCAGCCCTGAGCCCACACAACACACCTACACCTTTGTGCACATTGATCCCAGATGCACAACTCTCCCTCCAAGCCAAGTGGCTAGGTGTCCATGCCTCCATCCTTATTCCTCCCCCAGATTGCCACTGGAGCTGGACTTGCTTCTGTGGCATGGAATTTTTGCCGTTGCTTGTAACCATACCTTTATCTCTGGTTTCAGTTTGGTGCAGAGCAAATTAATTCTTTTGGCAGATTTTTCCACTGTCAGTGGGGGTTCTTATGGTACATTATCAATGCTCCTCGCCCTGATGATGCATAACACTAATCCATCATTAGAGCAAGAGTGTGCTCTGATGATGGATTAAAATAATTTATCATAAGAACAAGGGGCTATAATGTAACACCGTCAAAAGATGGCACCATGTGGAGACAAACAGATCAACGAGGAAATTCAGTAAAGCTCATCGAATCAAGTGGATCTGCTGCCAAGAGGCTCTTCTGCAGCAAAAGTTTGGCAACCTGCAAAAATATCATTATTCTCCTTGCTGAAACAACTCCTTGCAGTAATGGCAGTGATTTAAGGGTTTTTCTTTTTTGAACAACAAAAGGAACCTCCCATTGCTAGCCACCCCCTTTCTGGGACTAAATATTCCAGGTACAATTACAGATCTTTTTTGCCCTACACAAGATTTAATTTTTAAGGCCATTCACATAATGAAATGCAAATATAACAGCTATTTAAACCATCAGGCCAAAGTAGGTTTGTTGCAGCATGGTTAAGTGACTGAGAAAGAGGATTTAAAACTCAGGAGACGTGGTTATAGTCTTAGCTTGCTTTTGGAAGCCCTACATCTGTAATTCAGCACTTCATTGCTGTCTAGTGCACATTTGCTTAACTGTAGCCATATGTCTACGTGGATTCTTCTGAACTCTGTTAAAATAAGGATTAACTGAAACACCTATTTAAATGCCTTCCTGGACAGAAGTTTATGAAATTTGGACTAAAAGCAAACATTGTAAAAAAGGTTTAAGAACAACTCAAAAGTTTCTATTTCATTGCCCACACATGACCGTATTTTGAGTTGCCTCTAAGAAATGGACTGTCAGTGGCCCTCTGTCAGGTGAGATACAATAGAAAATGGATCTGCTGAAAGAACAGATCTGATAATTCACAGAATCATTGAATAAATAAGGGTTGGAAGGGGCCCCAGGTTGTTGCTCACTATATCTTCATCTGGAAACCAAATAGTATATGGATAAATGTAAAAAATAAAAAAAAAAGTAAGAAACAGAGTGATCTTAAATTTTCCTGTGATTCCAGAGTATGTGCATCTAACGAAGGAAGCACTCCGCAGGATGAAAAAAGTACCTCTGTGCAACATTGATTTTCCACAGTCTGAATGACAGTGGTTGCCAGTCTTCCTATTACTGTAATTGCTGGCTAAATGAACTATAATTGTATTAAGTGGTAACTCTGAAATATGTATGTACTGTAAAAAGGAGCTGAAGCATTGCAGGCATAAAAATTTGATTTGCAATATTTGGAATAAGTTCGGGGGGGGGCGGTGATGCTATTTGGTTGTACGGAAACTGGTGCAAGAAAGTGCGGTAGCTGAGAGGGGGCCGGGTTTTGGGAGGGGGTGTGTGGAGGGGAACGCCTTGCTGCGAGGACCACAGCCCTTGGGGTCTGCTGCGCCCGGTAGAGTAACTCTGGTGCCTGCATCACTGCTGAGAACCTAGCGATGCCAGCCCGAACCAATTTAAGCGAGCCCACCCTTAGTCGCCTGTTGAATAAAGAGAGGGGAGGGCTGACCCGCAGGCTCAGCCAAGCAGCTTCACCTGCAAATACCACAGCACAGCGTACGGCGCGCGGCTTGCCCTGGGTTTCATAAATCCAAATCACCGGCAGTATATCTTTAAGAAAACAGAGGAACCATCCACGGCAGTTTGTGTTCCCGAAGCACATCTTGGTGCCCGTCAAGAGCGCTGTGTGGGCAGTGAAAGGAGGTACCGCAGGCAAAGCGGCTTCGGTAGGAAATTCTTTGGGTCAACGCTGCTGTTGCATACTATTTGCACAGAGCCCACGCTTTCTGGCCTCGGCTCACCCTTTCACTCACCAAAAATTGTTCCTTCCTTATGTAATACTGAACAAAATAATGGTGCGTTACACGGTGCTTAAGACTTCGCTGCCTTTTTCTGTTTCCTTTGACTGTTAGTCGTCTCTCTTCTGTAATAATGAAAGAATTACAGTAGTTTCAATATGACTTTTCATCTTGATATGAAAACTAATGATAGCAATATTTTTAAAAGGCAGACTGAACTGTTTTAACTTATCCAAACCAATTGCTGCAGCTTTTTGGTTTGCTAAAATTTGACATTTCAGAATCATGTTTTGTTCTAATTTCAGATAGGAAAATTGTTTCCTTCCTGAGCAATTTAGGATATATTTGGGAATATTTGTGGATGCTGTGCTTTGGAATGTGACTGAAAAGAGTATTAGCGAGCCTGAAAGCATAACAGAAAATGATCAAAATGCTGCCCGTGAAAATTCTATTGTGAAACCCCATGAAATGGAAATAATATTCTCATGAAAAGTTCTCTGAGTAAAACCCCATAAAATGTCAGCTCTCCTTTCTGTTAGCCTGATGCAATAGCGGGTAACCACATTCTTACCCAGGAGGATTTGCTGCCAGTTTTTGCAACAATACTGCAACAATACGCTTTATTTCCAGGGTGGAAAGACAAATGGACCTTTGTGGAGAACTGCAGCAGAATTCCAGCAGCCATTGAAAGGAAGGGCAGCCTTGCCATTGTCTTCAGGGCTCTTGGCCGAGTCCTTAACACAGTTGCTGAAAATGTTACAGTAACATTATTGTAAGCAGCAGGGAAATAATCTACCCTCAAAATCTTGCACACAGTTCCTATTTAACCGGCAGTAAATTGATTGCTTGGCAGAGGAAATACCCCCGCCTCCCTGCTCTCCCCGACTGGGGAAACTGGGAGGAGCGCTCCGCACCGCTCCGTGCGGGAGGGCTCACCAGCTCCGCACTGCCCGCGCAGGAGCATCCCGGGCAGGGACTGACCCAAGGCTGAGGCACGCTCGCTTTGCAGCCAAAGCATTCTTAAGACATGGCAGTTTTGTGCCTGGGAAACAGCCCATTATGACCACTGAAGCAAAGATGCCAATTAAAGCAGTCCTCGGGGCGACCTCAGCCTCCCTGGCAAATGTCAGCCCAGCGCCAGGAGCTGCCGGGCTAATGGAGAGAAAAATGGACCAGCCTGCCGACTGCATCTGGGTATTTGAAGGGTTTACAGGAGCTGAGACTATATCCAGAGGCTGCTGTAATAAAGGCATTTCCTCATTGTCTTAAAAACTCTGCTTTACCTGAATCTAGTAGAAAATTTGTTTCACCGTGCTTACGCGCACTGGGACACTGAGGGGTGTTAAAACGACTTTGCTAATCCACCGCAGGGATTGTGCAGGATCCAAGGCTGATGCCTCAGCCAGAGGGAGGTGGGACGTGCTTCCCCATTTGTACATTAATACTGAGTTTGTTTCTCCAAACCTGCCTAGACAATGCTACACATGCAACTTGCTTGGATGGATGGGTGGATTTTCAAGAGGAACAAAATCCTCAAAATGAACTATAAGCAAAGATTTTAAGAGCTGTTCCTCCCTTCCTCCCTTCCCCCTACGTCCTCTTAGTGTTTAATTGAGTCATCTGTAAGCATTTTGGTAGGTCAGGAATGCAATTAAATAGCCTGTCTATCGTAAAATATTTGAGCAGTAATACCTGATAAAATCATCATTATCTTGGAGTAATTGACCACATCAGATAATTAAGGTTCCTGAGGCAAAGCTTCACCCCCAAAGGAAGTTCAGTGATATTAGAGCAGGGCTGCTGTAGTCAAGACTATGTTAGTGTTTCCATTATAACCCTTATATTTTAGAGCTGTGTAATTCTATCAGTAAAATGGCTGTAGTCTGAGAGTGTGTTCATGATTTGATCGCCTTTTTTTTTAATAACAGAGTAAGGAAAATACAAGCATTTTGGTCTAAAAGACTGAAAAAATCCTGCTGAAAAATGAAGTTTGAATAAGACTTCACTTAAAAATAGAAAAAAAGACCCAGAATGACAAGATTACATTCTACTACAGCCTGGTGAATTTGCAGCCTGAGAAGGGTATGACAATTAGCTCAGCAGCTCTGCGGTGCTGTGAGTGCTTTCATAGTTTGAGAGCGAAGATAATTCTGCCCTTGATTTCTCAGTAGTTCTAAGTATATACCTTTAAGATCCATTTTTCCCAAGCACAATCAGAAGAAGCTGTAAGAAGTAAAGCGTCACACAACAGAAGCCTCTGCTCTCAGCTGTAGAAGTGGGACAACTATTTCCCTCTCTCTCAGGCATGATGTAAGCAACAGCTTTGTCACAGAATTAGTGACAAATGAGACATATCCTAAACTGCACTTTAAATACAGGAGTGCCATGCTGGATCAAAGCAAGGTCCATCCACCCTAGTGTTTGTTTCTGACAGTGGTTGATATTGGACACGTGTGGAATGATAACTTCTCAGCATCTGGTAATCAACAATTTAGGGTTTTCTTCTGCTATATGATGCCTTTGGGTCTGAAGGTTTCTTATAAATAACCACCACTTGTGTCTCAGTCTCTACTTTCAAACTCAAAAAGGCGGAAAAGCACAAAGTGCTGGAATTTGAAGAGTGTCGTGTCCTCTCCTCTGTACATCTGTTCTGCTAAGTAGAAGCATCAAGGAGTGAGCTCAAGGCCTGGGTCATCATTGTCCTTACGAGTTACTTGCTGTTTCACAGCCTGGTTTGCATTTGGTCCACTACAAGACAAATACACCCCAACCTTCAGTGTGGGTACAATCCAGGCTGTGCCCCTTGGCCTCAGGATTAGGACTTTGCTCCCTGTCTCTTTTCTATTTAGCGGGATAGTTACAGCAGCCATGACCTCATTACCATAAAATCTGAGCTCTCCACCATAAAATCTGAGCTCTTCACTCTTTTTCATTGCATCTATTTGTATCACTCTTAGAGGGTAAGGAAGGAATTTGTACCTCATTTCAGGGGAGGCAAGAGTGATGCAGATACTGCCATCTTCGAAGTATGTAGGGATTTTGCCATTAAATATTGCAGACCCTAGCTGACTTAGGAGCTCAAGCTTACATCAAATCAAGATGAGATTTAACTTTCTAAAAGAGTTAAGAAGAATTGTGCCCAACTATACGGAAAAGATGAGAGATGGGAGTAAGTAGCCTGTCCCAGGTCTTGCAGAGGGTTCACTCAGATTGGGGACCAAAGAGAAATCCCATTGACCACTGCACATTTTTTAATTCTGAAGACTCATCTCTGTTTGCTCAAACAAAGGGGCAAGCCATTCCTCCATGATTTAAAATAGTTTTCTCTCACTAAGTGTTGGGAGTTCAGAGCAGGATGTTGTGTATATCGAAGCCTTTACATCTTTGTGCGATCATCGGTGGTGTCGCTATTTTGTGCTTTGCGCAGTTTCTTTTCCCTGAAGTCACTCTCAAAACTCTTTGATTTTTTTTATCTCAGTACCCTATAGAATTTTTTTTTTTTTTGCTGCATTTGCGTTCTGATTCTTTTTTTCTGAAAAGTGTCTTAATGAAAAATACGTACCAGAATGCTCCATGTGAGTAGCCTCCAATGCTGAAGATCAATAACAGTTTATTTGATCACTGACAGCAAATGCTCTTTCAATTAAGCAGGTCACATAAATAACTTTCTGGTTCCAACATTATTTGGAAAGGTTGAGTATGAAATAAATGTGATTGGTTTGGTGGTAGAAGTCCCTCAAAAGGATTGGAGTAAAAAGCCACCAAAGTACTTGGATGCTGATCCTTGCTTTATCAGGATGGGCCAAGGCAGCCAAACTGCGTTTAGAAATCTCCACAGAGTACACTTTTGTACAGATTTTCAGCACTTTGCTGATTTTAAGAAATATGGAAGTTTCTTAAGAAAAACTTTTCATATATTTATTGGCATTTGTGTTGGTTGTTCCAGCTAGAAACACAATATAGCACACCCCAAAATTAAAATGTGTGTGTGTGTGTCTGTATGTCTTTACCCCTCTTCCTTTACACAACTCCAAAAATGTCCCATTCTGCCTCTGGGTGTTTCATTCCTACAGGTTTCTCTCTTATGGCCACACTCATCTGTGTCTCCCAGCCTGGGAAAGGGTTTATATGTGCACCAACATAACCTCTCTGCATGTAACTATAGACACTGGCTGACGTTAAAAATGCCAGGCCAGGTCCAGGCACAGTACAAAGTCATAGTTGACTGAAATCAAACAGCCTTGTGGCAAGTGAGGATAGCATCCTTATAACAAAAAGATACAGGAAAGCACATGGAAAATACACTGAAAAAAGTGGAAAGCTACAAATGACTCTTCATCATTGAAAGCTTGGAAAAATAAAGTCTACACACAAGAAATAACAAGAAATCTGTACTTCACAGCAGGGACCTGAACCAAACAGTGGGGATTAATGATATTTAGGAACGTCCAATATTCAAATCAAAATCTACAGTAAACTTTTTCAGTTATCCTTAATTTACAAATATTATAAGCCCAAAACCTGACCAAAGCCCTTCTGGATAGCAATGGTCCTTGTTTCATTTGAGGCTGGCTCTGCAAATGGTGCTGCTGTCCTTTCCCCTTTAATTTTTCCAATACCTGGTTTCTGTAGAACAAGTTGTGGGGGGAGAAACAGATTTTGCAGCTGCTGAGAAAAAGATCAGAGGCACCAACCTTGTTTAAAAATTCCACAATCAATTTAGGAAAAAAACAGTAAAACCCCAGGAAACTCCCCAACTTCACTAAGAAGTCCTCAGTTCAAAGATAGCTGTACTAGGAGGAATCCACAGGATCTGCCTGTCAATAGGTTTCTCAGAGGAAGAAACGTTGAGTTGTTTTTTTTGTTTTTTTTTTCTTTCTCTGCCATTGAGAAACAACTTCATAACTGCAGAACAAGGTGAAACTACTAACAGGGGCTGGTGGGAGAGGAGGACTGGGGAGGAAGGGACTTCATGTCCTGAGGATGACTTGCCTCTGTGAACTGCTGCTGCCGTTGATCTCTCAGCTGTGGAAGCTTAGATGAAAATAACAATCTGTCATATCTTTGGGTCCATACCTGCAGGGTCTGAGCAACCCGAGGTGGCACGAAGCAGCTTGCTGTGCTTTGGACCCTGAACTCTTAGTTGTTGTAATATGACTTTAATGTCATCCCAAGAACTGTTAAATGGGTTTAACTCTTCAAAGTCAATACACAGGTACAGAGCAGTAGGTTTCCAAAGTAGTCCCTGAAAAAGCTCCATAAGATAACTGAGCTGATATACTCATATGACTTGTTTTAGAATCATAGAATGGTTTGGGTTGGAAGGGACCTTTAAAGATCATCTAGTCCAACCCCCCTGCCATGAGCAGGGACATCTTCAACTACAAGTTGCTCAGAGCCTCGTCCAACCTGACCTGGAATGTTTCCAGGGATGCGGCATCTACCACCTCTCTGCGCAACCTGGGCCAGTGTTTCACCACCCTCAGTGTAAAAAATTTCTTCCTTATATCTAGTTTAAATCTTCCCTCTTTTAGTTTAAAGCCATTATCCCTTGTCCTATCGCAACAGGCCCTGCTAAGAAGTTTCTCCCCATTTTTCCTGTAGGCCCTCTTTAGCTACTGAAAGACTGCTATAAGGTCTCCCTGGAGCCTTCTCTTCTCCAGGCTGAACAACCCCAACTCTCTCAGCCTGTCCTCACAGGAGAGTTGCTCCAGCCCTTTGATCATTTTTGTGGCCCTAAAAATTTTTATTTTCTTACTTCTTAAAAAAAGTACCCCTCAATATTAAAGCATCTACAGATTTAAATTTCCTACATCACTATGGTGGGACACTGGGGCTTGGATGTCTTAACCACACACAAACTCCAGTCTGCGCGCCCTTATTCAACCACACCAGGGTGAAGGCCCAGCACGCCCAACACTTGCGTACACATGGCGGAGGGAAGGCTGCAAGAACAAGGCAGTGAGTGTTGGTCTCCTCTGCATAACCTCCCCACGTCTAGTCATCTGCAGCGAGTGACAGTAATGTTTAACAGTTCTTGCTGTCTTTGTTGTTCAGGATTTAAACTGCTTTTTGAATCAACTGGTACTTTTGGCCTGCGCAATGTCCTGTGGACGTGAGTTCCACCCTTCAATTATACACTGCACGAACCAAAACTTTTTTTTTTTTTCCATTTTATGTCTTACATTAGGAGTAACCGTGAGTAATCCAGCTATGACTACGATTCATTACTATCTCAGGATTGTCGCTTGGAAAATGAGGAAACCAGCTTTGAATCCTCTCTGAGTGCCGCTTATCCCAAAAGGCTTTTGTTGTTCGTGAAAAACCAATGCTGAACGGCAATACACAGAGACAACACTTAACGTTCCGGCACAGGAGCCTGATCTTCTTTGCACAAATGCATGTGGGATGAGTGCTGAACAGAAGCAGAATGAGCATGCAAATAGCCCCATGCACACCCGGTGTTTCAATGCCCGCAGAGCTGGGTGCTCACACGGGATCTCGCTTGCATGCTTTTCTCCGGGGAGTTTGAATGCTGAAACTGGCTGCGTGCCAAGGTACCAATCCGCTTTTACACATGCACATTAAAAAAAAAAAACAAACCAAACCCAAAACCAACAAAAACCTGCCTGAGGATCAGCCTGACGGGTTGAATAGCGCACCTGGCTGTGAGGCAAGAGGCATGAGACTGACTCCAAGCTCGGCTCCTTACGGAAGCTCTGTTGGCCTCAGTTTCCCTTCTTCCTCTCTGCTCATTTTTTCTAGTCAGGCTGTAAATTGTTTTGAGCCGGCGTAATCTCTCTTTATGTGCTCAGCACTAAGGGGTTGAGATCTCAGCGGGGAAAGGGACACACTATCCTAATCCAAATCATAATAACGACAATTGTATGAAATTGATGGGCTTTTCTGAAATTTCCCTATCACTAACTTTTATACTACCCATCACAGCTGCAAATTCCTAAAGTGACAGCACCTATTGGCCTACCATTATTATGTATAATAATAATTTAACTAAAATAGCAACAGAAAATGTGCATTACACAAAATGAATTTAAATTGATTTTTTCTTCTTTCTCAAAGCTTATTACTAATTGGTATTTTTAGAGCAGAGATTCATTTTCATACACTAAAATTAATGGGCCATATCAGCGGGTGTGAATCAGGATAGCTCCATTGAATTCAATGGGTCCTATATCATTTACTCCAGCAGAGAATCTCACCTATTATTCCAAAGAGCATTTTCTTTTTTGTAACTCACAAAGTAATTGCATTTTCAGTCTTATGTCCTGATCCTGCAAATAATTGTGCAAGACATTAACTTTATGTAGATAAGAAGCAGTGCTGATGCCATTGCAGCTATTCATATGAAGGAAGTTACGGTTTTGCAGGATCAGACCTTAAAATGCGAATGAAACCATCGCAAAATCGAACGCGTTCACAGTAATATTTTACAACTGGCAACACCTAACATGTGGTCTGCCCTAATACCTAAAATTTCTGCAAATTATGTTGTACAGTAAAATGGCAGAAACGAGATTATTTAGGTTGCTTAATGCTTCTTATTTATTATAAAAGAATCTGCTTTTTTTTTTTTTTTTTACTCTGGAAGCTCTGTCTCCCACATTGTCTGTAGCAAGTCTTTGAAATTCAGCAAGGGGATAACCTTTGGATTAAAGATGCGCTTTCTGCTTAGCCCCCAAGAAATTCCAACTATAGTTTTGCTGAGATAAAGTGTTTTGAAATAGCCAATTCACCTCTTGTTAGAAAATTTGGCAATGAGTACTGATTGAAATAGGAATTCAGAAGACTTGCTCTTTTCTCCCCCTCTTTCCAAGAAAAAAATCCTTTGCTCCTGGGTGTCCTGGATCTCCAATGTGATATGTGTTAGCTGATGTGCAAACAGTCCAAGGTTAAATGCTGCTGATGGTGCACAAAGAATGGGGTTAGCACAAGTCCTTTACACAAGAGGAAAACAACCCTTTCAAGGAATGAAAAAGAAAAATCTTAGGTCACAAAATTAAGCAACCAAAATTTAAGAATTATTAGATCTTTGGGATCCTCTATTACCTGGCCAGCTTAACAACAATCCTACACACAGTCTTAGATACCAGGATCACACACCCTTCTTCTTACCACTGATGAAATACTCAGTGTGTACGGTGGGCACAATTAACATTGTATGGCTTTGGGTTTACCATGGAGATAACACTTTTTTTCCCCAGTTTTTTTAATGTAATATATATATTACCATGTACTTTGAGTTTTTTTCTGCTTTGAGGCAAATTGAGTTTGACATTTATACAAGAAGCAATAAAACTGATGCAGTCAAAGTATATTCCTAAAACAAGTTCAGTAATGTCTCTTCCAAACTACGTTTGAGTTAGTGGAATAAATGCCTTTTCATGTTTGCAGTTGAAGTACCGGCCAATTCTGCCAAATGGTTTTTGGAAAATTGCCTTCAGAATTGACTTTCCCTGGGGAAGATTTGCTTCTATGGAAAGCAGAGATACTGGGAGAGTTTGAAAGAGAGCGAAAGCAAAAGGGAAGGCAGAGGGAATAGGTTAAAGGCTAACTTTAAACAGGTGGCTTTCATTTCTCTTTACCCAAATTGTTCTATAATTTCTTACCCTAAAACTTTCTGGTTAACTACAGCAAATTTCATTTTAGCAAGAGCAGTTCCATGCTAATCCAGCTTTGCTATTACCTCACTCAGGTTGGGTGTTTCTCTCTCTCTGGGCTTCCCGTTTCCCAAGAGCAAATGCAGGTTTGGGAGTCTTGTAATTCCAATTCATCTTAGCCATCTGGGAGTCCCAAATAATTTTGAATCCCATGGATTTGCTTCATCTCCATTAAGAAGGGGAAAGGCGTGGACTCTTTTCATCAAGCAGTTGGTGTTAGCTGACTTGAATAGAAATGCCAGTTTGGACACCCATTAGGCACCCTATTTTCCCTCCCCATGTAAAATTGTGCAGAATTGCTGCCTTTTTCCCCAGTTTGCTTGATCTATTTTGCTACCAGAAGAAGAATAGATAGGACAATGCGATAGCTATTGAAGTATGGTTTGATTCACGTATAGCTCTTCTGGGCTACTTTACAACTTGGCAAGCTTTGGGAGCCAGCAAGCAGTCATCGTAGAGGGAAGGAATCTGCTCTATTTCATATGTGTTAAATGATATTTCCTAGTCCATCTATGGATGACCTGACAGAAGGTAACATATTGCAAATGTATGTGTCATATATGATCAACCCTAATAAATATCTCTCGTAATACATAGCATTTTCCTTCTTGTATTTTGGAGGTGACACGTAAGCAGAATAATTTTGCACATACTGCAACTTTCCGATGCTCCCGTTTGGCTCCCTGAGGCGCAGAACATCTACAGCAACACGATGTCTTCAACTCAACATGCAGAGCTACAGCAAAAAAGGTTCCAGTGAGGATTCCTAATGTCAGTGTTTGCACCATAATTTCTGCTCTGCTGTATCGGGACCAACCCTGGACAGGGACGTTCACACTGCCCAGTTGTAGCGCTTGCTCTGTATCATTTGCCACTTGCGGTTCCCAAACACCCAGAGGCTGCTGTGACTTTAGCCCCAAACTCCTTGAGATTTCCTCCAGGGTGTTGAGGCACAGCTCCCTTCTCAGAGCATGTGAAGGGGGACTGCGCCCACCCTTGAGACTCTGACCCGTTACATTTGACATCTTGGGTTTGCGATGGCACCCATGAAACTAATACGAGCAGCTAGGAAAGGAGGAGGGAGTTTATTTTTAGGTTGCACCAGGAAAACAGCTGCAGCATTTTCTCAGTGGCAGAAGAGCTCTCACAGGACAGAGGGATGCCTGTCTTATCATCTCAAAATTTTCCCCTCTGAAGAGTTTCAACCTTTCAAGACTCCCCCTGTGCAAACCTCCAGCTCATGTGCGCTGATGAACGTAACTCTAGAGCGCCATGGAGGAAACCAGAACTATTTTTATTTTTGGTTGAGTAAACCTTTAGCATTTAACAGTCAGGTGTTTATTTCACTTCCCAAACTGCCTCCGGCTCCAGTAATGTTTAGCATGATCCTTTTCTCAGGGAGGGGGAGAAAAAAAGGGGATTGAGTTAAATGCTCTTACAATGGAGAGGCCTGAGGAATCACAAACTCGTATCCACTGCCACACATCCCACCTCGGCCCCCCTCCTTCCTCTCTTTGGCCCTCCTTGGAAGGAACCTGACAGGAAATACTTTAGAGGTAGAGAATTTTCAATGAAAATATTATTTCTCCATCTGCCCACTTTTCCGCCCTCGCAGGTTGTATGGCTAAGTGACATTTAGGAATGTGTATCCTGCAGGCCGCTTGGTCGCCTTTCTTCTCACATGTTGCTTTCCCATCAGAAGCACCAGGTCCTCCCGCCTCCCGAGTGTCACAGGAGACACTCGACCTTTGGGAGCATGCCTGGGCTTTTCGGAGTCATTTCTAACCTCAGTGGCCGATGTAAATGAAAGAAGCTGACCCCCTTTCGATGGGCTTCCTTGCTGCCTTCCTGGGAGGGTGGGGTCCACCAGTGCTCCAGACCTCTGGGATAAAAAAAAAAAAACAACCACCATGAAAGTTACAGAAAGTTGGCCGATATTGCATGCACGGAGCTATTCAAACCAGATGCTTGCATGCCTTCCTGCCCACGCTACCTTACCCACACTGATCCGTTCCTAGCCTAACAGGAAGCTTCAGGTTTTTTGTACCTTGAGCCATTTTCAACAAAAGCCATACCAGGAGAGGGACACACATGTGCTGCGATGACCTACAAGAGGCTGCAGTCAGCAAGAGACATGCTTGCTCTTTCATCCAAAGGCTGCCATGTTGCACTCTTTTTCCTTGGGTAGGCTAAATTATTCCAGCTGGTTAGGAAGTGCTAAGGCAACATGGTTTGCCGAATAGTGTGTGTCTAAGAGGGAAGAGGAAAATGACTGAGGTTAATTTGTGTTGGGGATTAACATTGGGGGGAAAATGAGTAATATGTGGACATATTTCAGCTGTCCCTCCATCCCCTTTATGAACTAGTTTTAAAAGAAATCTCTACCTTGTGTCTAATTCCATCTTCCTCTTCAGCCATGTTTCTCTGGTCAGAAGAACATTATGTTCTGCCCCAAATCTCCTGTGCCCAAGCTGTGTCCTGTTCTTAAATCTTGGTTGTAAAACTGCATCCTTACCACTATTCCTAACTCCCTCATAGCCAAATCTTACCGGTGGTTCTAACTGAGACATTGTAATTTTAACTCATCCTACCCAAAACAACACAGGATCCTTGGAGCAGTCGTCGTAAGCAAAGCTGTAGCAGCTGTGGGAGGAACCCCTTGCCCAGAACCCAACTGAATCTGTCTGGCCTTGGCAAGAGGAAAGTCAGGTCCGGAAAAGTATTTTTTGCTTTGGTATTATTGAAATAAGGATGAAAGTCAAGGTCAGAGGTTTAAAGAGGGCTTCGTTACAGCAACTAAGGGTTTTTTTGAAGCCAAACATCTCAACCCATACATCAGCAAGCGGGTTGAATTTTTATTTTTATTTTTTTTTTTTTTAGGAGTTCTGAAGATGCCCCAAAATTAGTGAGATCTGCAGCATTCAGCTATCAACTATAAATCCGCAGCCCAGGGCCCAGCAAGCCAAGCATGCCAAAGGATACTAATGAGGCAGAGGATCTGGGCTACCATTTTGATAGGCTCTAGGAAAGCGGGAAATATTCAGCTCAAACTTGCTAAACAGTAATCACTTTGCCAATGTTTCTGTTTATTTTTACTTTAACTACTGATTGCACTTCTTAGCCACTTATTCCCACTTTTCCCCAAGTCCCTTGGCAATTACTGTCTTACAGGTAGAGCCTGGTCGCACTCACACTTGACTTGACAAAACAAAGTGGTGTGAAAATTGCTAATAGAGGAGGCTGCAAAACATTCAGAAAGTTCCTACTCCCCAAATTACCAATTAATTTTATATAAGGCTCAAATTCACAGCTTTATATTAGCATAATAGAAGATAAACCAGTAAGATCAGACTCAATGTTTCATACCCAGAGGTTATGCTTCCATGATACTTTTTCACCAGCAGTGAATCCAATGCTTCTTGTGCCTATGCTGGCCATGCGATGCAGCTGCTGCGCTGTACACTGGACCATTGAAATGATTTTGGCTAAATAACCAAGGAAATGTTTGTTTGCACCCCACAGGCTGACGCAGCAGCACAAGGAAGCAGGAAGAGCTGTGGCAGAGGGGTGGGACCAAAGTGGGGGCTCTTGGGGGAGCTTCTGACCCCACATCTGTGCCATGGTGCTTTGCCATTGTGCCTGGCTCTTTCACACCCAGAGTACATTAGCCAGTGCAATTAAAGATATAGGAAAGACTTGTTAACAATTTTCTTATAGCAAACTTATCAGGTTTTTATTTATTACTTTTTACTCCCTGTGAAGTGATTACTTATTGGCAAAAGTTTGAAGCTTGGTGGCTTTTTATGAGTAAGGAGGAGAAAAATCGCTTTGGTTTGTTACACAAGTTCATCAGAAAGGTGATCAACCACATAAACACATACACCCCCACCCCTTCCTAAACCCATGCATTAGCTCACAGCTGTGTGGATACAGGCTTTGAGAGCTGAATAACCCATTAATCTCCATGGGGAAAATCAATAAATTGAAAATAATTAGCTGGGTATGAGAAGAAGCGAAGAATTAGACAGCTGTTATTTAAAGCATGACTTAGGCATGTAGAAACAAGGTATAACAAGACATACAGAGAGCAGAGAAGGGAGGGGAGAAGGACAGGAGGATAAGAAAGAAGAGTGGTGAATCCAAAAGTGCTGAAATGTGTACTTATATATAACCCATTCTAAGTAACACCATACAAGCAGTATTTTGTAGAGGGGACTGTGGAAGGATCAGAAGAGCTTTTTGAGAGTGCAACTCACTGGATGAAACTGCTGACTACCAAGGCTGGAAGAGCTCCAGTAGTCACCAGCAATGGAAAAAGGGAACAAAATTCCAGTCACTGTCAACACGCATTGTCAAGATTATATTCCTCTCCAAGCAGGCAGACAGTAGAGTCTGCAACGAAGATGAGAGAAGCAGCAGCAAGATGGACACAAGAATGGGCCATAGTTATCCTGTACAGCCACAGCAACGGAGACCGGATCCATTAAGCAGAATATGGCCCTCTCCTCCCTCCTGCTTCACATCACATTGACTTGGTGACACATACTGAATAAAAACACTCTCCAAGAGAAACAAATTAAGTGAAGGAGAAGAACATGCCTCACCAGTGGGGAGACAAAAACAACTTAACAGCACACTGAGACAGATCAGCAACGTACCAAACTGTTCATAGCTCAGACATGACAGATGGTCTTATGAAGGGATATTCCAGAGGAGCCCCTGAGTACATTATTTTTAGGCTAAGATTTAACATCTATGTGTGTCTCTGTGATTCTAGGTCAAGTTTTCAGTTCTGGAGCACCAGAAACCTTGCAAATTATTTTGCACTGCTTATGGTGGAAGCTTCATGTGATCCATTATTACAAGAAATATACAGAACCTAACTAGAAAACTGCTAGACAAGCTGCAGAGCCTAGATGAAATCAACAGAGAAAGTTTCTTGTGGAGACAGAGACTGTTTACAGATAGAAATTAAAGCAGAAGCACTACAGGCCATACCCAGGGTTACTGTTCTAGGAAGGCTACATGTTAACTGAAATAAAACATTTCATCTGTTTGGAAGAAAAAGTAACTCCCCTTCCCTGCAAGCTGCTGACCAAAGGACGTGCCTGAGTCTGCCAAGAGCCTGAAACAAGATCTCTGAGGGGCACAAAGTACTTTGTGTGCCCCCTTAGCATTTAATCCAGATTTACCTTCTTCAGGAAAGCCTACCAAGACCTCTGCCAGTCCACCTGAGGTACCATAGCAGTGATAAAGTTCTGCCTCTCTCAAAGGAGACTACAGTCACCCACCACCATTTCTCTGTGTGGAAGGATACAGCATGCAAGGGCATGTCTTACTTCTATATTCAACAGAGTAATGAATCTGACAACTAATATAAAATAATAGAGCAGAAAGGATGGAAGAAGGACCAACCTACAAGGCTGCTCAAGATTCACAGTGCTTCTGGCTAGAGGCTAGATAGAAGTAGACTTTATAGCTTTCCCCACCTTTGTGGCTTCAAGCACTGATTAACAAGTGCTACCACATGCAGACTCATTAACCTGATTAGATTAAGGTCAGAAAAGGACCCTTCTAGCTCTGGGATGACTTTGGAGCTGTGTTTGAGGAGAAGGTCTAGAAGCAGTTCTCTAAAAGTTAGTTACTGTGGCCCAAACAATGCAGGGAACCAAGTTGTTGTGTCCTGGTATTGATGTATCCCTTATCTGTAGAAGAAGTTAGCTATTAATGCAACTTTTCTTGTTAGATGGTAGTTGCTTTATTCATCTATATGCTTTATTTTCTCAGGGTAATACTGTTTTTCTCTTCTCTTAATCTCACTTTCACTGGCTGTTCAAAGCCTGGAATTTTGCTTCCACGTTGCTTCAAACCTCTGAAAACCACAGTCAAGTCCTTGTAGACTTCTACACAGAGGCAAACACAGAGGAGCTTAAATCTTTCTATTCAATCTAATGAAAATCTTTCTAAACACAATTAGTATCTTCTTGTTACTACTGTACACTATCAACTTGTCTTTCAAGATTTAATGACATATCTATGCCATTTCTCCTGATTTATGGGAATATTACTGGGGCCTTGTCAAAATGCATTCACTACAGGGCAAAAGTCAGTTTTACAATTCTTCAAGTGCAAAATTCATATCTTTAGATATAGCCTAATGATGGGGGAGAGGGAGGCTGAAATGGTTCAGATCTAATTTCAAATTCAGGGATGTTTGTTTTCAACCACTGCAGCCACCCAGACAAGGAAAGGTCTTAAATTCCAGGTTGTGGGTTAACGCTTATTCTGGGGCTGTTTTGGATAGACAGCAGAGAGGAAAGAGAGCTGTTCAATCTTCTCCACTTTCTATGTACAGAGTTTCCCAGGATTTTTCATTTTATTAGGTAGGATAACAATTCCTTCTGGCTTTCTTTTGATATCCAAAGCTAATAAATTTGCCCTTCTCACTTACTCAAAAGTGCCTGCACTTCTGTTAAGGGAAGAGATAAAAAGTTGAATACTTCTACTCTGAAAAGGCTGCTTTTAATAGTTTGGATGGATCTATTTGACTAACTACAAAGAAGAGGACAAAAAAATTTGGGTTACAATAGGAAATAAAAGGACTTGTCAGGGAAGGAGAGGATAAAGAGGCCAGCTGAATTATAAGGATGAAGGCTATGCTAGTTCTCAGTTTGGACTCTGTGCTGTAGGAAATCAGTGAAAATGCGTGAAGAAATCCAACAGGCTCCAGAGAGTAAATAAACCTGACTGTGCTATGTGAACCTCATCAAACATGAAAAACAAGGACTAAGAAAGCGGGGAGGGGGGGTTGCAATAAGGACTAAGATGACTCGGGCAAGTACGAGAATGGCAGCAAAGGCTGTATCAGGTCAAGGAGGAATTCCTGCCAACTCCAGTCAGCTAAAAAATAGTCACTCAGCCCTCCTCCCCACCTGAAGAGAGACTGCTCTGGGGGCCAAAGCAAATCTGGGGTTGGGAAGGCTCCAGTGTCTCTGCTTGGAGCAATTACTAAGTTCAGGATTATCCTTCTATTGTGTTTCCACTTTGCTGTCACTTCAAGCCACTTAGCAAAAATAAAATACAATTAAATTACATGGGGAAAAAAAAAAAAAAAAAAAAGCCTGGGTGGGAACAAACCACCAGACTTCTGCTTCTGAAAAGCAGCAAACTCCCCCGATGCGGTTCTGTCTGGGTGACAAAGCCCAGGACATGCTGAAAAGCGCTCCTTAGGAGTGCAAGTCTGGACAGCTTTGCCAAGCCTGGGGAGCATCAACCGCTCTCCCCGAGCAAGCCAAAGCCCAGCAGTTTCTCAAACAGCAGCCGGTGTCAGGCTGTTACTGAACATACCCCGCTCCTGCGCTCCAGCCCCTGGGCAGCAGCAGGGCTGCATGTGGAGTCTTGTGGTGGAGGGAAGAGGGAGGCGAGAGAGCTCCCAGACCGACAAGCAGGTTTTGCGGTTTTGTTTAAGATGCTGAATCAGAGTTTCACCTGGAGGGGAGGCAGAAGGGGATGGATCGTGGTTGGCAGGTGTCTGCAGGAATACTCCGGATTCGCCTATCTCTGAGGCTGGCAGACAGCACCGCTTGGCTGGCGCGGCTGCTTCTGCGGCTCCAAAGGCAGTTAACGTCATTGTCAGATGCGAACGTGCTGGTTCTTGTCGTGTGGCCCTACCGACAAGAGAAAGCTCCTTTGAACAAATCTGCAGCAATTGGAAGGGATAATGAAATTCGGCATCCACCCAGGCTGCTAAGCATACTGAATTACGAAAGGTTGAGAGCTCAGTTTTGTCCTGCCAGACTGTCCTTTCTGCCCCCAAGAGCGGCTTCTCGCATTGGCTGCACTTACTGCACCGCATAGGCCCCAGCAACCACTTTGGGGGGTGAACGGTTGCTCTGTGTAACCTCAAATGGTGCAAACACAAGCAGCAGGTCTTGATCACTGAACATGCGACGGAGGAGTATCACTCAAGCCTGCTACCAGCTCCGAAACAGCTGCGCCATAATGGCAGAAAATACTAAACGCCCCAAATGGGGATGGGCCAGGTTTTCATCAGGAGAACATTAATATTCTCCCCACTGCAGTGAGCACCGGTAAACTTCTCAACGTTTGGCAGCGCTTTGATTATTGACTCCAGTGAGCTGTTCTGTAATTTTCTGCCTTTGCCGCGGATCATTCTCGTCTGTCCGGTCTTGTGGCAGCGCGGGATGTACGTGTGCTTCCCCAGCTGCGCTGCTGTGCCGGGTCACTAGATGGTGTGCAACTGTGCTGGTGCAGAGGAAGTCAAGCCAGGAAAAGGCTGAGAAGAGGAAGTGGAAATAAGATGTTTTAACTGAAGTAGGAGAAGGTTATACCAGTAGCAGTGCCTTCAGGTCACGATTAGGTGCATGAGCAGAGCTGGTTGGGGAAAGCTTTCACAGCTCCCAGTGACTGCTCTATGCCAAGTTTAAATCAATCTTTTTGTGCCCTCACTTCCCCATGTATTAAAATTCACCAGGAAGATAAATAGTTACTCCATTGCCATCTGTTTTTATTCTACTAGATAATGTAATCAAGACTATTCTATACATGGGAAGTATTGCTTTACTAAATATCATCCAAAACACAACCTACGGATTTTTGAAAGTCACTAGTATTTGTTGACATTCGAGACTGAAGCAGCTGAATCAAGACAGGGCAGGTTACAAAGCTGGCATTTCTCTGCCCCTGCACTATTGATGAAAACTTCCATGAAACGTTTTTTTTTTAAAAAAAAAAAAAGTGGTTGCTGAAATAGAAATTTTTTTCTGGATTTTCTTTAAGAAACTGCAGTTCTTGGTTTAAGAATGATTTATTGTCTATGTTTGGTTTCAGAAAACTAAAAAAGAAGAAAGGAAGAAAAGAAATGTTTGGGAGAAGACTTTTGTTTTATGTAATCTCTCCTCCCTTCAAAAAAAAAAAAGCATAAAAATATTGCTGCAAATAGTTTTTGCATTGGCTGAAATTTTCATTAGAAACTAACAAGCACATAAATGAACACACTATCAATCAAGTTCAGTGACTTGCCCAAAGCCACAAAGACAAAACAACAAAGCGAAGCACCAAGGACTTAGATCCAAGCCCCACGCTCTGCTCCGGCCACTGGGCCTCGCAGATTGCAATTAGCAACAAGACGACGAGATCCACCAAAGATAAGTGGGCCCAGCTCAGTCTCTGACTCTGCTAAGTTTGCCTCAAAGTGGTTATGTGGGTGGTGCAGAATTTGTCAAACAAGATGTTCACAAAGATCTCCCTAAGCGCAGCTGAGAAAAAAATGAAGACAACCCTACCATAAAGTGACACATAATTCAGCTGAAGTGAAACATACTGATGCAATAGCAGAGAATAACTCATTCCCCTTAGGCAAAACTCATCCAAAAAGCTAATAATGAAAACTGGAGGACTCCAAACCATTATTTTTACTTTCCAGGCCAGCAGCAGGGATAGCTTATGTGGTTAGCAGCTGACTCCTGAGTTTTATTCTTGTTTCCACCACTAACTCACTGTATGATCTTGCAGCGTCACTGTTCTGGGCCTCAGTTTACTTAGCAGTGCAATGTGGATAGAGGTTGATTACAGAATATTTAACTGATATGTGCAAAATATTCTGAATGAATACAGATGGGGCTGGATGTTGAGGCCGATGCTAGTGACCTTTTCGGAGCCTGCTTTCTCTCTGTGCTTTAGAAGAGGGTAAGAGAGGGAAACATCCAGCACTGTGCATATTTAGACTAGGAGGAAAGGAAAGAAAGAGAAGGAAGGAAAGAGGAGTGATTTATGCTGCCATTCCTATTCTAGGTGCTGTGAGAGCTGTCAGGACCACGTCATTGGCTGGGCAGGAGCCAGCTTTCCTGGTGCCTGGTGACTGTAGCTCCTGGAGGATGGCTTTCAGCAACCCAAAGGGTTGTACCAGCACCAGTCCAGGAACCGGGTAGGCTGGGGTGGACGCTGTTTGGACTTGCACATCTGCCAAAAAATGGTGTTAAAACTACAAATGTAGCATCGTTACATCCTCTGGCCAGGCCTCTATGGATGTAAATCACTCAGTCCTGGGAAGTCAGGGCCATTTATACCTGGTGAGAGTGCACCCCGGGATCACACACAGACTAACCTTCAAGGTAGTCCCTCAAGGACTGCACCTTGGCATCTGTTTGTTCTCAGCTGATGGCTTCCAGTTCAAATTTACTTACTCAATCAGTAGGAACTTAATAGCTCCCTCCATTCATTGTAGGGGAATTGAACTGAACCCATGCTTCTGCATCTGTCGTCCAGACACGTTCTTGAAATCATAAGAGATCGTGTATGCTTCAAGCTTCTGCAAGAAAAAAAGAGAGTACACCTGCAGACAAACAGGACTCAGAAATCATGGGAAAGAGGTCAATGCCTTAACAATGGCCCATTTTTACATGCATGCTGGTCTGTAGTTTGGGAATGGAATACAAATGCAACTCTTTCTTGGAAGGTCATTGAATTGAGCTGAACTGACCCAACCAGTTACTATTGGCTTGTAGAAACACCATGGACAGCAATATTTATGATGATTACCCTGACAGGCTGAGTAATTGCTTTGCAGCTAAAATGCTAAAAGCAATGGAGCCGGATTTTCAAAAGAAGTATTTCATCAGAGCTTCCTAAATAAAATAATTGTGGGAAGTAACTGGAAAATGGAGCTGGTGGCTGGATTTGTGTTAATATATATTTGTGTATATATACGTACACAGATATTTCTGTATACATGTATAAAGTAGTGTAGATCAGGAAAGGGAAGAAAACAGTCTCTTTGGACTGAAGAATTCCACAAATCTTCCTGAATATGTTTTTTGCTACTAATGTCACTAGGACCATTATTCCATTGATAGTACTCATATACATAAACACATTTTCAAGGACCTGAAATGTAAAAATCAGAAGAGTTATACATGGTATAGAGTACTCAGTGTAGTCTATGTCATGAATCTACAGCTTTGAATATTTACTTTTAGAGCTACATGAATAGCAAAAATGAAGCAATTTGTTTCCTCAAACATTTGGGTCTGAAGTAAGAATCCGTACTTTTCAATCAATTGCCTTACTGGGTGTGCCACACACAATATTACTGCACTTTTTATCCTGAAAGAATTCTCACATCCAGTTTACTTCTACCTGTTACTGAAAGTTTGCACTGTGGAATTAAGCAGGTCAGCTACTGCAGCGACTCATCTCATCACTTTCTAAACACTCGGGCTGTGAGGACAAGATTTTGAAAGGACCATTTTTACACACTCATGCTATATATGAATCCCTGCTTACGAGTAACCAGGTTATCTTTGCTTCAGCTGCTAAGTGAGATTCAGATCTGCTTGGTTTTCAAATGAGGTGAGACATTCAAAAAATAGAGAATGTAGGACACGTGTTGATTTGAAACTGTTTCACGACGTTGAATTCTTTGGAATGGATCTTCAAGATATTTAGATGCTGAAGATCCTAAATTCGCATGGTCAGATAGACACCACAGCTACATGTGCAACAATGGAAAATGTATGTGTAAGTGCTAAGATGTGGAAACTACTTTTATGGCAGGAGCGTAGCCAATGCACATACGTGTTGACATGAATGCTTTCACGAAAATGTGATCCTCAAGGCTCAGCCAGTTTGAATAATCAATAGCCATCTTCATACTCAGGTAGCTTTTTAATGCAATGCCTAAGAATTTACCACAAGCTCTTATTAACGCAAACCCATAGCTAAATCCTGTCCGATCATACTACACTGGAAATGGCCCTCCAAGGAGCACTTCTTTTTCATAAAGGGATTTCCTTCAGGGCTGGTTCACAGACCACTCTTTGCTGTGCTCTAGAGTCACCACACCCCCCCTTCTCAGCTGCTACAGCAGCACATATATAATCACTGCACAGGAAATAAACCATTGTCTAAGTTTCGGGACAAGCACTACTTTTGTGTATTCATGAATACCACAAAACCACTAAGTAGTCATGTTAAACATAGATACTCTGGACACACAAATGTGAGCTGGATTATATGTGTTTTTGGGGTTATTTTGGCAGATTTGGGATTTGAGAGTAACCTAGGATACTAAATTCTGCTATGCCAAACTCTGCTCCGGTCCCTGGCTTCGACTGTCATGCCCAGCTTCCTGGGCACTTAAAGGACACAGAGGAGAAACGTTCCTCCAATAGATTTGGCAGGAACCTGTTTTATGAAAGCCCAGAGAGGTGGGGGAGAAGGTAGAGCTTTCCAAATTTGGGTCCAGAGGGACCTGGCAAATCTGCTGTACTCTCAGAGATGCAAATATAGAAGCTTCCATGGGTGGTGAGTAAATGGGACAAGAGCTTAGGATGACTTCATCCTTTTTTCCCATTATTACCGGGTATTCTGTAATAGCACTTGCAGGCTATAACCAAGACTGGGACCTGCTGTGCTAGCACTTGTATGGACAAGAAAATAGACACTGTTCTTGCCCCGAAAGGTTTAGACTGAGATCTTGAAAGCAAGATGATTTCGGCCTTAGGGATGGTATGACAGACAAAGAGCAGCAAAAGAGGGAAGTGAAGTGACTTGCTTAATGTCAGGGGTACTTTGAAAGTCTTCTGCTGCCTGCTCTGCCAGGTTAGACTCTCATGGGCTGTCCCAGATAAACACCACTGCAAAATGGAAATCACTTTGTGGAGTTAGAAGCAGAGGCTGCTGTGTTCACTCATAGCCCACAGAGTTCCTAGATTTCAGCTACAGTTCTTTATCATTCAAAATTTTATCTCTTTGGGGATTGATTTTACTAAGTATCTCTCTGGTTTCCCACCACACCCCTTGTGAAGAAATCAGACATTTGGAAAATTGCAATCTAAGTAGCAATAGTTGCTCCATAACCTGGAAGTGATTTTTGATGCATCTGCGTATTTTTCAGTTTCTGTCTCTATCATGATACCTGGGAGCATTTGCAAATCAGTTAAAAACATCATACCATATCAGATATGAATAACTATGTTCCTTCTCACCCATCCTCATCCACGCTCCAGGCTTTCACTTCCCTAGCCAGATTTCTCAGGCGGAATCCGAGTGAATAGCGAGCCTTGCTGGGTGCTTTGAAGGGCAATACAGACTAACTTTGCCAAACCATTAGGGAAAGCAAGCTGTTGCTTAAGCTGAAGGTCCTGATTAGGAAATGCCTTCATCCACAACGGTATATGTCAACCCCACCTGCATGCACAGAAAGTTCAGATCGCTTAGATGCAAGATTGCAGTTGATCTCAACATCGGTAGAGATGAAAGGAGCTGCAGCATCCAAACCATGCTGGGCTTCATTTAGAGAGATCCAAACTGGGAATTTAGATTCCATTGCAACTGGAAACAAACTGGTAACCAGTTCAGCCTGCCAAGCAGTGCAGCAATTAATGAATGCTCCCATAACCTCCCTGCTAGGTGATTCCAGCAGCAGAGTTTGCTCTATGTTTAGTTTGCTAGGGTTTCTTTCTGGAAACTTAAACAGCAGCAGTTTGATACAGCCCCAATCCAGAGATCCAGGGAAAGCAAATTACACCACTGAGCTGCCCCTAACAGGTAATACTTCCTGAGCTGCAAACACCAACTCAATGTGTTTCAACAAGAAAAAACCTTTAGGTACTGGAGAGTGGAGGGAGGCACAGAAGAAGTCTTGGAAAGCCATCCATTAATATAGGGCCATTTTCTATTACACAGGACATCCCTTCCATCCTTGCCTTGGCAAGAAGCTGAAACCCAAGTGTCTCATGGTGGATAGAAGGGGCATCCCCAGAGTTACTCAGGTGAAAGCTGAGACAGAAATGAGACTTGGCCCATTCAAACCAGGACACTGCTCTTGCCCACTGGATCCTAGCGCAGCACCTGCTCTGTCAGGGAGCTCTTCTTTGCCTGGAGCTCGCAGGCTGAGCTGGGAGTCACTCTTCTCTGCCATCACCACCACCAGGCTTCTTACAGGTCATTTATGCATCCAGAGCAAGTGGGATTCTCAGCTTCCCATTCACTGAACTCCCAAATGGTCTGCAGTGATTATTTCACTTAAAGTACACTGAGGTTAAACTCCATTTTATAACATTCTTTGTCCTTTTAATGCTCAGTCCACTTCTTGAATGACCACACTGTCTGGCCACCATGACATAATCTCTAGACTTTTCATACCTTGACATCCCTTGACATTCCCTGTAACATGTGACTCACATATATGCATCTTACAGACTGTAGCACACTGTGTTCTCGCTAATCCTGAAATTCTTGACTTCGTACATTCTGAAGTTAGCAGCTAATTCTAGTTCCCATTTGTGAGGGACACTGAGAAATGAAGAGCCAAAATACTGAGTACCTCACTGCAGTGGACCAAGGGGGTTCCCCTGACTGTAAACTTCTTAACAGAAAAATGTCTGTTGTTCTGGGCAGGCCATTAGGAGAGGAAAAGAAAAACCACCTCCTCCTCTTCTCATCCCACTCACTTCTGTAAAGGAATTTGGTCTGTATATTTTGAGGTCCTGAAGGATTTAGAAACCTTTTTCTTTATTATAGTTTTGGACTGAGAATTTCCCTTGATTCCTCTCTATCTGTCTCAATAGAATTCTTCCTGTTTACATAAATTAAGGATCTGGACTCTGGTTTCCAACCGAACAAAGGAGGACTCAAGTACAATGAGACAGATTGTCCTCGGAGGATTTCTAGCTGTGTAGAGAATCCAAAGTGCCAGAAATCTTGTGGGAAGGACCATTTCCAGGGAAATTCCATCCTGTAGTTTCCATACATGTCATATAAGTAATGTCACCCCAGACTATAAACCTTCTGAAGTCAGCCTGCTGCATTCAACACTTCTGGCTGTATAGTAATATCATATAATTATATATATATATATATATATTTTTATCCTTCTGCTTTAAACTACTTCACTTAAAATGAAATTGTGACACCAGTGTTCATCATTGCCTCTGAAAGCGTGAAAGGACAGGATTCCTCTGGAGCCTGCCATCCTTAGCTGGTGAAAAAAGGTCCCAAAGCAGTTGTAGTTGTGCCATGTGGTGTAGGTACAGCCAGGTGACACGTTAGGTGCTTAGGGGGCATCTTTTGGAGCTAAAGCTCTGACACATTAACTGATGCAGTGGAGCAGGAAGCTGAAGACTGAGCTTCATTTCTGGATCCGTCCTTGCTGCAAACTGAGCAGTCGGTGGTAATTTTCATCAGATTAATTCCTCCTATCAGGAAGAAAGGCAACGTATGCCGGTACTTTAATTTCATTTCAATTTGCTTTAGCAGAGATTTATAATTATTATAAGGAATGATTTTATAATGTAATTCTGTGTTGTCAGAGTAGGTTAGCTTTATGACCTGCTTTAAAAAATAAATGCGGCTTTAATTAAAACAAAACCAAAGAGAGAAGTACAGTCTTGTACCAACATGTTGCTGTCAGCACCCTGCTAACTGTCTGAATTGAACTGTAAGCCTCCCCTCAAAGCTACCAGTGCCAAAAACAAAGCTCATGGTACATTTAAAGGCACCGGTGGCTTATTTTTAACTTGTATCTCAACTTCGTATTGCTGGAGGTTTTCTAATAACAATTATGATGACTGTCAAAAATCAGACAGTAATGAATAGCAACCTTTAGTAAGCTGTCAACTTTTACAGAAGCGTTGCTGGCTGCATTAATAGACCCAACTCTCTTTTTGCTTAGCAGCAGTGCATTTCCATTACCTGGAATGGAGTCACTTTTGGTTTAACCTAGCACAAGATCAGAATCAGACTCATTAAATTTAGCCTTCAAGCTGCCATCTTTCATGAGGTAAGATGGTTTTGCTTCTACATAATGGATGTCACAGAGCTCATCTTCGGTACATGCTCACACCACTTGTAATTTTCTGTATTTGCATTACCTGACATGTGAGACAATATTAATGCTGTATCACACTGAAGCCTCTCCGACATCAGCAAATAGAGCCACCACACAAACCAGAGACTTTCTAGCATGCATGCACCACACATAGCCCCGTTTTTGCCCTTGTGTCTCCTTCACAAGGTTAGTGATATTAAGCCGACATATTAAACCATTTTAGTATCACTTTATCAGAATCCTTCATGTCTTAGTGTTCATCATTCATCAAGGTCCGAAGAGCTGTTGTGTGGCTGATGCTACATGGCTTGGTTAGGTTGATATGTAATATTCTGCGGGGTAAAATCTGACTCCTTAGAAGTCAATGGAGACTTTGATTTTGATTTCACTAATGTTAGTTTTAATATTAATAATTCTATTGATTTTCTTCTCATTAACTTCAGAGTTAGAGAATTATCTAGCCCATAAACTACATTTTGGGATAGGTATTCATTTTCTGATTTTTTTACTCTGTCTTGTTAAAATGATTCAGTAAGTGGATGAAAATGCAATGACAGAATTAATTCTGGGTCCCTAGTAAACAGTATGTACCCAGCACAAACAAGTATCAGTTTCTAGGTGAACAGCAAGATGCAGTAACAAATGGGTGAGGGGCGGATTGCATCCTTTGCCTCCAACCCCTCTCTGCAATATGTTCACCTGCGTGCTGGAACCCGTACAAAAGTCCACTACCATCAAGTTTCCCAGTGGAGGAACTCAAGGAAGGAGTCTGCAGGATCTGTCAATATTAAAGAATCAAGGCCATATACGGGAATGTAAAGCCAAATATCTGAGGGATGATTTGTAGAAAATGAAACCTCTTCTCTAGGACACATTTTTTAAAAACTTTTTCTACAGAATACATGGGTGAAGAGAGTGAAAAAGAGCTAACAGTTTAAGATTTAATTCTTAAGTAAAATTGTACGTTTCAGAAAAGGTATTTTTTCAGCTAGGATTGTCTAGGTTGACATTAAGACAAGCAGCTTCAGATATTATAATACTTCCTTTAAAATTGCTATACTAAAATCTGAATTTCTTTCTTCCAAGATGCTTGCACTAAAGCCGTCTGTCTTGGTGTCAGATGGGTAACACTCACTTCTGTGCCAGATCAGAGCTTGATTTGAAAAGCCTCACACCCTAAATGTTTTGTTCCATTAGAGAGCTGGTAAATCACTCCTTCTAAACATTTTAATACATTTCTGGTCTTGGCAATTTATGAGACATCAAATCGGTGAATATGCTGAGAACCTTTTCAGAAAATATGTAGTAGTTTATAAAACGTATTTGATACCATTTCTCTCTCTGCTTAGTGCATACCTAGTCATATAGCCAGGTTTAGAAAAATGTTACTTTTTTTAAAGGCCAAAATTTCGAGAGAGCTCAATGTACAGTGTCAGTCTCTCTTGTGCTGCTGGTGGCTTTGGACACCTCTTGGACGGGGCCCATCTTTCTGTTCTGTGTTAGTCTGTCGAGCACTGGTTCACAACTATATTTCAGGCAGTATCATGCAGTAAATAATAATGAACATTAGGAACTGCACATATCACCTGAGGCACTAAAACTAGTCAGGAGGGATACAAAGTTAGTTCTAATAACTTCTGAAACATTTCTCTATTTTTTTCTAACGCTACGTGCCTATGATAGGTTTGTAGTTGTGAAATCCTATCAGCATCCATTTGAGATGACTTTGCATTCCAGCCAGGGAGCAGTCTCTCTGTGAATACACGCTGGCACGGAGCACAGGTCACATCTGACACAACAGTGTGCCTGGTGTCCCTCTCACTCTCAGTAGTTTATTAAAACAACCCCCCAAAAGAAAGATGTGATGTATCACAGGAATCATTGTCTGGCAATAAGCTTTGCTCTGGAAGACATGACAAGTGCCTAAGCCATAGACATTAAACTTCATCATGCACCATGCTTGTTAAAGTTATCGTGGGCTAGAGGGAATATTGCGTATAGTCACGGATGAGGGGGAAGTGTCCTGATCCTGCTGTTTGAGTAACAGTTGAGACACAGTTCCCTGGATAAGACTACAGCGCTCTTTCTCACCACATATAAATGCATTTTACCTTCTTCCCTTTTCAGGTTTTGGTGTATATAAGAGCTCAGTGGATCTGTGATGCTGGATTGGCCTTAATATACCTGCATGCTTAATAGGCAAATAGCTATTTTCTCACTTGGTTCCTCTAGCAGAATAGCTCAATAACAGCACAGTGGGTTGGCTTGATCTTGCCCAGTTCCTTGGAAACTGTGGTCAGAGGTTCAATTCTGGAATTTCAAGTGATGCTTTTACTCTTGGGCCATGGACCTGTACAATTGTCCCAGTGGTTCTGAGATCAGACAGTAAAGAACAAAATAAACTCAGTTTTGTTCTAGTCCTTGTGAAAATGTTGGACACATATAAAGTGAGAATCCCTAGACCCTATTTTAGAAATAGTGCAAAGAAGCAGTTTGAAGCTCAGTCTCCATGATGATTTATGCTAGATTCAGTTTTCTGTAAACTTACTAAAAAATGGCGGTGTTCTTTCCAAGGAAGCGGGGAGCCTTCCTTTTATTGCAGCCTGTCAGAGCTATGTCAGCTCGGCAGTGAACAGGGTTGGAAACAGTGTTGGGAGAAGGAGGAGGAAAAAGCCTTTTGGCAACCTATAAATGTTGTTCCTCCATTTTGGGTTTTCGGATTTTTTTTTAAAAAACAAAAGTAGTTGAAATACACATTTAAAAAATCTCAGCCAGTTGAACTCCTTTCAGTTACATAAAATCACTCTAACAATCTCTTTGCATTTGGAAGGATGAAAGGAAGAAAGCAAACTACTTATATTCTCCCTCTTCAAATTTAACTGAAACAAAATGTCTTCATATTATCCCATTGGACAAATCTAACTCGAGGTATTGAAGAAATTCTCCCCCAGAGCTCAATGCCTCTGCCTATAATGAAATACAAAGGAAAACAACTGCTAACACAAGTAGACTTTGTACTGCGTGAACGACTTTTCCTGTATTAGCAAAGTAGACTACTAATATGATATGATGGGACATTACTAATGCAGCAGAGTGTAGCTAATGCAAACAAAATATGTTGGAGTGCCTAGTTGAACTGAATAGAGAATTTGTTTGTCTGGGACCCAGATTCTGAAAATCAAAGAAAATCCCACAGAAATAAATCTCACGGATAATTCAATGAACAAGCCAAGCCCATCAGAGGCACCGAGCTGGTCGTGGACACCGGAGGTATAGACAGATCCAGGAACCTAATTCCCACACTGGCTTTTGAAGGGAGTTAGGTGTTTGGCCGTCCTTGACATTTTGGAAAATCTCTTTTGTATAAATAATAAATGATGATAATTTACATTGACATAATAACTTAGCATATGTGATTATCAGTAAAAGCTGTAAAAGTGCTATTCAAGTCTTCGAGAGCATTGCTGTCGTTGAATTCAAGGCTGTGCGTTCATAGCAAGTTCACCTCTGAGAAACAGCTGGTTATAATGCTCTCTTAAAAGAGTAGCAGTGATTTTTTTTCTTTGCCTCCTTCCCCTCCCTCCCACTCTCAGCTCTTAATGATGATATTGTCTGCTGTAAATGGATAGGTTTGAGCAAATTAGAGAATCCTATCCCTAGTTTCAGCTGAGGGTAATATCTCCCACAGCAAAGGGTCTGCTTAGGCTTTGATGCATTTCACTCAAAAGACCGTCTATTAAATTGAATACTTGTGTACTCTCCCGCAACCTCGAGGGCTGAGTGCTTCAGTGGGAGCTGCTTTGCAGCCAGTAGCAACTAGTCGCAATTTGTTATTAAAACTGCAGCTCCCCACTGCTTGCTGCTGCTGACTACCATGAGGCTGGAGTCTGCTCAAGAAACGCAGAGAAAGCAGAAACTGAGAATATTCCCAAGCTCACCTTTTAATGAAGGCATATGGCATTCAGGATATTGTTATTCATGTAGTAATTGGCAACGGCACACACATATTTATGGTACTGCTCATCATGCTTAGGAAATTTTGGAATTGCTCCATTTTAATGGGCCATAAACACTTACCTAAAGTAAAAGTGTATAGCAAATACAAAGAAACATGAATAATTCTTTATAATTACAGTCATATATTTATGTACACACACACATAGCCATCAGGCAAAGAGAATTTTTTTTTTTCATAATTATTACTGAGCTAGAGAGCAAACTGCTCCTAAATTGTTCTAAATCCAGATTAGTAAATTTGATTTGTAACTGTCAAGTGAAAAATCAATTGCAAGCTCCTGAGACCTTTTCTAGGTATTTGAGGCTGCATATGAACCGGAAAGAAACAAGATGAATTAGAGTGTTCGCAATTAGCTGCAGAACTGGATTCAAACATTTGCAGTAAAATTGGGGCTTGACAGAAAGCATCAACTCAGGGAGACAGGAAAAACCCACCACTGCATAGTCCTCTTTCTACTGGGATACTAGAAAGGGGTTTTTTGCAGGTTTTTTTTGTTGCAATGAGTACCTGGAGTTTTCTCTGTCTAGTAATCCTTACAGCCAGATCTCAGTGCATGGTTTATATCCTTCCTAAGGAAAACTTCTGTGCGAATCTGTAATTGTAGAATTAAACTTCTGCTGCTATAGTTATAGAGCTATCCATATGTATATTCTAGTTCCATTTTTATTTCAGAATAATTTTTTTTTAAATTCAGTTGACATAGTTAAGCTAGAAATAAGAGCTCTCATGCCAAAGTAGAAGTTTCACATGGCAAGATAAGGAACAACAGTGGTTTAAACCCAGACATTTAAATTTCTGCTACTGAGAAGTTTCATCAGTTTGAGAGTAGACTTGCTGAAAAGAGAGGGCCTGCTTAGAGAAGGACATAAAAATAAATTTTATGTGCCATCATTGGAGCCTGTGTCTATGAGAACTGAAAGGGTACGTATTACAAACCATTAAAATAAAAAAGTATATTTCTGTTTGTTCCAAATTCACCAAAACTCACCTCATTATTCACATCTAGACATTCAGGGTGTATTTTCAGGAGGGTGCTCAGTTGAGCACTCAGCAGTACCCATGTTCTGTATATATGAGTTAAAGACCTCAGTACTGATTTTGATAATGATCCGCAGATGCAGGCCTTGTAATTCTTACACTAAGTGTTTAAAAATGGGTGTCTGAGACTCTTCTTCCTCTTCTCTCACAATCAGAAATTGCACTGCTTTTGTCCCAGCTCAGTATTTGAAATATAATGCTTGCAAAGACTACCCCAGTGAGGCTGGATTTTGTATTTCTCTATTAGGACCACAAGTCCCCTTTATCTTCCTACTTCGACATCTGGTGCTGCAGGTAGGATACTCTGGCTCACAGCATCTGGGCTGAGAAATGTTTTCTCTCCTTGGAGTCCCAGGTACTTCAGAAAAATCCTTCAGAAACCATTTATCAGACTCAAAGCTGAAATGTTCGGTAAAATTTACAGTGAAACGCCTTCTTTCCCTTCCCGTGCAGTTGCCCCAGACTGACTCCAGCAGAGCGCTTGTTAGTAAATTGGTTAATTTGCTATTCTGAATCAGGGATAGTCAATTCCGTTCATACCAATTTGAAAATGACCTTAACCATTGTTCAAAACTAAAATGGGATTTGTTTTGTTGTTTAAAAATCTCTCAAGCGATTATTTCTTCTGGTAACTGGCTCTCAGCATCCACGCTCATGCTTCTTCACTGGCAAAAAGAGAAAACGTAGAGTTTTATCAATAACGTGCTGGCTGGCAGCTCAGAAGATCTGCTTCAGTCCCTGGCTCTGTCACGAATCTCAGTCATGATCTTAGGCAAGTTCTGTCACCTCCTCACAAGACTGGAGCAATGTTTCTTCATTTCCTGCTTTTTAAGATGTTATATTCATCTAGATTGGAAGCTCTTTTCAAGAAGGGTTGTGTTTGTAGGATTGGACAGAACCTGCCACTGTGTAGCCTCATTAACATCACGGAATTCTCAGATGACACGATAATATTCATAGAAGTAAGTAATGGAGGTAACAAAGAGATATCAAGCAAAGGGGTGATTTTGCAACATTTCTGTCCTCAGACTGAAACCAGAAATTTCAGAAATCTTGTGAAATAACTTGGTCTCCAGAGTTTACTACTTGAACTTTTTGAAATAGTAGTGTTTCAATTGTTTGGCTCAAGCTGGAGAAATATCCAAACTTCTGGGTGTTGACTGGAAACCTCCAAACTTTCTGAGGTTTCTCTATCATTGACATAACCATGGTCTGTGGCTTTCAACAATAACATTTGTGCTGATTTTAGCCACTCAAATCCAGATGCAGCATCTGAGCTTGGCAAAACAGATGAGCCACAGACCACTTCCATCTATCTGAACGTGCAGTCATTTTTGGTAACTGATTATCTACACCACCACGGACAACCAAATTCTTATATGGCTTCTCTGATGTGCAGGAGCAACGTCAGTACCATGACAGTCTGCAATGGATATAAACAGTCTGGAAGTTTTTGCTTTGGAGTACCTTACTTGCATATCTAGCTGGACTGACCTCAACATGTAGTTGAGTGTGCTTTTGCAGGTTTTATGGGCATACATTCTCTGCTAGGAAAAAGAGGCCTCACTTCAAAATTAAACCTGCCAGAGGGGAAATGAGGATCTTCCAGAAATACGTGTAGGAAAGGAATTCACAGGGTGATGGCAAATGCAATGTTTTAAAGGTATGTAAGTATGCAACCTCACCTAGATGTAACAGACTTCCTCAAGGTGCATGTGGACCACTGTCAGCCTCTATCAGCAGGTGCTAGAGTTGCCCAGCAAAGTGGCAAAGCCCTAATCCTCCTCTTGTCCAAGTGTCAGGAATCAACAGCAGGTCTGTTTGGAAGGGCCAAGAAGACAATACGCCTCATCGGCACATCTGTGGTTGCCAACAGTCTTCGGATGTGAGATGATATTGAGGCCTGCAAGGGAAAGTATAATAATAATAGACTTAACCGGAGCTTTGATTCAACTTTATGAACAGGAGAGAGGCAATTCACACTGCTTACCCAGAAGCAACACTCACGCCAGGGAGTTGGAGGGAGATATTCAATTAGAAGTATCACTTCACAAGGGAAAATTCTACCCGGAGTGAGATATGAAATGTGAAATTTCAGTGGGAGCTGCATTTTCTTTGGGGGAGTTCAATGGAGAGTTTGTTTTGGTAGCCAGGCTCCTAATGGAAAGATAACTTCATCCTTAAATCTCAAGTGATTTCTGTCAATTCATAACAATTTACACCTACAGGGCATCAGCAAATTAAGTCCAACTTCATCACTGTCATGAGAAGAAGTATTGGGTACACTGGAGCATGGAAAGACTGGCTTACGGAATGACATATGTTAAGGAAAAGAAATAAAATTCAAGAGTCCCAACTCCCAGCCGCCTGCTGTAATCACTGTACCTTGTTTTTTAATACTCTTCCACTGCTGGAAATAAATGAATTATTTAGGTTCTGCCTGACCATTTTTCTCTTTCCTTTTTTAGCATTTTATGCCTCAGCTTTAATTCATTCCCAGTATTTTTTCCATTTTAGTTTCTAGCAATAACATTATTAAATTTCATGTCTGCTTCCGTTTTTATTTCCATCTTTCACCAAAAAGATATAAAGTGAAATGAATCCAAATGAGAGAGCTTTTCTCTTCAAACCGCTCTCGGTATCATCGTTTCCTTAATTAAGTAATTGAAGCTCTCCCAACACACACAACGTCATTCAATCTACTGCGGTCTCTCGTATATGCTGGCACTTAGATTTGTTCCTGTAGGGGACTGCTTTTCCAGTCCATCAGTCTCTTCTGCATCTTTCTTCTAATAACCTTTCAGGCCTGGTTCTCCTGGTACCCCATGCTGCACATGCAAGACAGCTTTAAAACAAGGAAATAACACAAAGACAAGATTACTTTAGTATTATTCATCAGGCTTTCTGTCCTGGGGCTCATATGGGACCAATCCTGATAGATCTGACTTCCTTCCTCGCATTTCTGGCTGAGCAGTTATACTCCTTGCTTTAGTTCTGTGTTTGTGCCCCTAGTTTCTTCCTTTGAAGTGAAGGATTTTACATTATTAATTACTAAGTTCCTGCTCTGACACCTTAGGCTGTCCAAACCTCTTTTGCCACCCCTTTACTGAGCATTTGGTGTTTTCCCCTGGATTCTGGAATGACATATTTCTATGCTGGAAATCCTGGCCAGAAGAGTTTCCAGACCAGAAATATACGTTCAAAGGATAAACAACACGTAGCCAATGCTAAAATTTGGCAAATTCTCATCCTCATGACAAAATGTCCAGGAAAACCTCATAATAGCTGTAGGTCCCAGTAATTTAGATGGCTACTCAACACACCCAATATAATGGCTGTAGTTCTTGGGAGTTACAGAACAATTTGTTTCTGTTGAAAGTTTTTCAATGGAAAAATGAGATTCTGTTGCACTATGTTTTTCAGGAAAAGGATCCCCTCAGGAACATAGATGATATTTTACCTGGGGTTAGGAGGGAAGGAAGAGTACCTAATGCTCTATGTTCCTTCTCTTCTATGGATATTGGATCAATCTCTTCCCTTCTCAATCCACTCCCATCCTTGCAATCCCAAATATAGTGAGGGGTGAGGGAGTTAATGTCAGTAATTGTTGTCTTCCCTGTGAATTTAGGATGATAAAGAAGGAGATCCTATTGCAACTGTGTTTCCAGCTTGGGAAGAGGTGTAAAGAAGCCCAGGAGAGGGCAGAGAATGGGACTATACTGTGGGCATGGCAGTGGTGGAGCTAAGCAATGGCTGGAACTGATTTGAATTAGAGTTAACTGCATAGGTGGGAGGGTAGGAAATAAATGAACTCAAAGTTGAGATTTGAGGGGAAACAGCTAGTAAGAGTTGCATTTGTATGGAGGAGATGCTATATGCAAAAGCACTAAACAGACTTTCAGGCTTAAAATCTCATGACACAGCAAATGGCACAATATAATTTTTCAGACCCCTTAATCTCAGGGCCTTAGCATGAACATCCAAGCTCATTCTTCTGTGAGCATCCTTACTACTCCTCACAGAGGTCTTCCTTCTCCTGAACAGACCTAGCTCTGGCTCTGTATCGGAATTATTTGTGTTCCATAATTTTATCAGATTATAGTTGTGACAACCTGATGGTGAGGAGAGACTCCAGATCCTCTTGGAAGAACAAATTCCAAATGTAATTAATGAGTGCAGGGGGTGTGACATTAGCAGGAATCCACTCCATTCTTCTCTTGCCAAGAGTTTTGCAGAATGGATCTGTGTGACGTCTTTTGTAGGCTGAGCATCCGTAAGCCCAACCTGTGAGAGTTCAGCTCATCACACATCTGGTGAATGAGCGGCCTCCCAGCTTGCGGCCACTAAAGCAGAGGCATTTCACCATCGATCTGGAGAAGCACTTGAGACAATGGGAGTAACAGGGCAATAAAGATTGTAATATATCATCAGACTCAGCTGCTGGCTTGTATAGATGAGAGTTGCATTAAGATCATTACGGCCTGCCTGTGACTGAACTAAAGACAGTAAGGTCTAGGAAGGGAAAGAGCTGCTGATAAAGAAAGAAAGCCGAACTAACTAATGAAAAAAAATATACATCAACATGATAAAATTTCTTTTGCCAGCCCAGACAAATGCCTTTGAATTCCCACTCTGCTGTAAGCGGCTGTCAGTGAAACACATGCACTAATTAAAGCAATTTATTAACCCCCCTGTGCCCCCAGAGAAACATCCAGCTTCTGAAATCATGAGTTACGCTTAAAAGAAAGGGACAGGCAACCAGAAAACAAAAAGAAAGGAACGGGAAAGAAACAAAAAACAGGAATCCACCTTCTATGTAAGTCCACACATCAGCAAGATGCTTAAGCTGGCCTCTTACTGGAAGCACAAAGGCGAGTGTCGCTGTCTCCACTGAGCTGGGGAGGTGCTCTCCTGACCTGCTTGCTCAGGACAACCTGGAGAGAGCGTGGTGTATGTCCCAGGCTGGCTGGACCCCGTGGCGAGGTGTGCGTACCTGCTGCCCTTGCCACGTGTGCTTCAGCCAGAAGCCTGCCCAGGTGCATTTGAAGCGCCCCACAGGATCACAGCGCTCTGATCAGGGGTTTTGGGATTGAGCCCCTGGTGCGTGGTCAGAGACACAAAAGCTTTGATGCACTCCGAACTGAAGAAAGTATGTAGAGAAGTGAATCCCACCAGCATAAATCTGCCTACACTTACTGCTGTGGAAATACAACCATTTCTACCAGCTGAGGATTGGCCAAGCAGGTATTCAGCTTTTCAGGGCACATGTTTGTCCCCTGGGCATTTTCTTCTTTCCGTGCCCCTGCAGATCACCTGGATTGTCTAAAGCTTTTCCTGAGTAGCAGATCCACTGATAACCTGTAAAGAAGCCAAGCTTGGAGCAAGAGAGATTGCAAAAACCCCATCACACATGGTGACTCCTTGTCACTGCAGACAAATCTAGAGAAAAAATTCTCATTTCTGCCCCCTGATCTTTCATTGCCTGTAAAGAAATTTGCTGTAATTGTCACCTTCTTATGGAAGAAAGAGGTGGAATTTGACACTTTGTGGAGAATGAAAAAATCTCCATTAACAGAGGAGGAAAAAGAAGAGGGACTTGTCATTCACATGTCCCCATGCTCCCCCAAGTCACTTCCATTTGCTATGGGTTTGCCAGCACCCACAGGATGCTTTTAACATGCAAACACTTGAGCAGCTCCTTACAGTGCGTTGAGCCAGGTGTGCTAAGCTATTGAAATGCATTTTTATCAGCAGGCAAGGGCTTCTAGTCAAACTGGAGAAGCCTTAATCCTCCTAAATAGAGCGAAACCTCCCTGCAGATAAAAGACTTGTCTGGCTTGTTCCAGAGGGAGTTGGTGACATGGCTGCACCCTCGCCCCCTTCTCCCTTAGGAAAATATGGCCCTGCGGGAAGAGTGGAGAGGGACGATCAAAGGGAGCTGCAGTTTAGGTGCCTGCTTCCAGCAACAGAAAGGCTAACCCGTCATTACCAGGGAGCAGCGCTATTAGAGGCGAAATGTGAATGGAAGGGATGCACAATTAGGATCTTTGGCAGACGGAGGAATTGGGGCTATGCCACTGCGTAGGAGAGATTTGGGCTTGGGAGGGGACCTTGTTTCTTCCCACTCCTTTGGCAAGGTAAAACCCAGGTGTGTCCCTGGGAATCCCTAGCTTTTTAACTCATTTAGGGGTATTAATGAGTGGATGGTGGTTTTCACCTGCACAACTCATAGGTAGCTCTGGACTGGATTTCCCACTGCATTTTGTCTCACTCCTTATCTCCCCCAGAAAACAAAAGCAAGTGTCCTCTTTAAGAGTTGCTGTCTTATTTGTTCTCTTGGCTTTGGAGTACAGGGAGGGAAAAGGGCAAAAAGGCAAACTTCCTCGAAGTTTTAAAGCAGGGCTAGGAAAGTAAAATGATTCTCCAAAAAATACATGTACCAGTGCTGGACTGTGAGCAGGCTGGGCAAGTTCTGCACTTTCTCCTCTGAGTAAGTGTTGGCTGCCTTGAGACGGGGTCCAGCTAATTATCAACTTGCATGAGTTTGGAGTAAATAGTCTTAGTGAGACATTGGAGGGTGTTGGTAAAAACATATTTTTCAGCTGGCTTTTTAAGACAAGCTAAATGGAGATTTATCTGTTCAACAGCCTGCCTGCATGAACTTGAAGCTTTAGCTTCCATGTATCCATGTTACCTATTCCCTTACTGCAAAGTTGGCAATTTACAGGTTTCCAGCACAGATTTGTATTGTCAGTCCCAAGTATCGGACACAGGGAGCCAAAGACAAGCTGTGGAGCAAACAAGGACTGGTTAATTAGTTAGTGATCTTGCAGCCCGTGGGGATGGGGAAGGCTGGATGGATGCGGAGAGGGTACAGGGAGGGGGTTTACATACACCCTGGGGTCAGATGGGGTTTTGAGTAACATGGTCTAGTGGAAGATGTCCCCGCCCATGGCAGAGGGGTTGGAACTAGATGAGCTTTAAGGTCCCCTCCAACCCAAAACATTCTATGAATCTGCCTCTGGGATACATATATTGAGGGTGGTCAGAGTTTGAAAAGGAAATTGTTGGATAAAGGCCATGAATAGCCCTGGGTGGGACTACTGCTCCCTTTAGAAAACGGCAGAGCCAGTGCGCGCTACCAAGTCCAATTGCTCCAGCAGCTACATGGAGCAGACAAACCCCTGCCATCTCCTGTTACAGGTTGTGTCATGCATTTCCCAAGGGGAAATCCAGTTCTGGGTGCAACCGAGCAGGACATGTGGCCATGGGTTCTCTGACTGTTTTGGGTAGCCCAGCATTCCTGTTGCGTCCAGTCTGGAGCCAGTCTTGCATGTGAATACAAGGAATGGGACTGAGTAATGGCCTTTTGGGAAGCCTTCCAGTGTCTCTGGCCCTCCAGACCGCAATCAGAAACAACCAGGGTTTTGCTTTGCAAAAATTCAGCATCTGCTCATTAGCATTTTATCTATCCCATGGTTTGACTGACTTTTATCCACCTAGCTACACAGGAAACTGTATATTTTTTGATTTTTAATCCCTCAGACTGGAAGCTCCAAACAGGGAATTTCCAAGGAGGCAAGTGGTTATTAATAATAAATAAAAACAACCTCTTACATGGATGGATCACCTCTCAGAAAGAAATAGATCCCAAGGTGTTACACAGACATGTTTCTGCTTTTCGGAATCGCCCTCATATGGATTTATAGCACAGAGACATTTTGTCCTCTACCAAAGCAAAATCACGTTACCGGTTGTTGAAAGCAGCTGTCTCAGGGGTTGAATGAAAGTGATACTTTCCAGAATTAGCAGCTAGTAGTGACTATGACTTGTTTTGCATATTTTTATGAATATGCTTTAGTCTCACCTAATACTTAGAGACTCTGAGGTTCTGTTTGTCATGATGAGCTCTTTGTCTAAAACGTGGTTTGAGCCCAGATTCCGCTGTTATTGAAGCACTCTGACACGTACAACCTTTTAGCCTTCCCTGGTGAGAACAATATTTGCTTTCTGATAGGCTGAATTTACATACCTTTTCTTTTTATGTGTGTGCGTGTGTGTTAGGATGAGAAGTTTTAAAACAAATGGAGTTATTCCCAGCTGCTAAGTTCTGACATGCACTTTAAATAAGTAAACCAGGGGATGTGGCAGGCTATGAAGGAAGGGAGAGCAAAATTGGCTTACATGTTGCACTGATCACAGAATTATCGTCTGCTATCACACAGTTTACCATTAGACCCAGCTGCTGCCAACCTGACCAGTGCATTTCTTCAAGCTAAGCTAACAAAGCACTTATTTGTTATCCAGGGAACTACCTCTAATAGACTTCCAGTGAAATAATATTTGCTTTCCAACCCTACTTTGAATCCCACTCACTTTGTTAAAAAGATTGCCTCTGGCTGTCTCCGCTGGTCTAATCTAATAGTTTCTAGTTTGTACAAGCAAAGCGCTTTCAGCCAACTATATAAATAACTTAAAGAGAAGAAGACACTTTTACAGCGCTCTGTGCCGGGTGCTATAGAACATGACAGATTAGTAAATGACGCCTCAGTGGAGCTCATCTGGGAACCTCTGTCAGTTGAATATGAGCAATTACAATATTGTATTTGGGCTGAAAGGGCTGTCTGTCTTCCTACAAAAAGGCTAACAAGAAAAATAATTCCTGTCTTACTTCTCCTGTGCATGAAACTGATCTAAGTGGCTATAGCCCCTTTTCTCTTCCCCTCCCATTGCCGTCGCAGCAGCAGGAGGGGAGAGGGGGGAAAAAGCAAGCAAGGAGAGAAAAGGGAGTTATTTTCTTTCTGTTTTCACTTTTGGTTTGAATTGAAAATGAAGAAAGAATAATATTAGGAGACGGGGCTCCCTGAGGTTTGAGAGGGGACGTTATATCATTATATCAAAGAGTACTTTCTGCCACCCGCCTCTTCTACTCCAGCAGTCCAGTGTGCTTCTTAAAGAGCGAGTGCCCCATGCCTGCTGGAGCCGCTCGATTTATCTCAGCTCACCTGCTAAGATCACCAAGGGCCTAGAGTTTCAAAGAGTTGCCCAAGGTTTACCCGTGCTATTCCCAACGTTGTTTTCTTTAAATAGAAATGCTGAGGCTGAGCATCACAGGACAGAAAATATAGCATACAAGCTGTGATTTCCAAAGGAAAAAATTTCACATTCCACTGAAATTTCCTTGAGGCTCTTTTGAAACTGCCTGTAGGACTAGACAGCCAGTACCACATGTGCTCCTCTAGGATCATTGAAGTTACACCAAGGAATTTGCCTTTGTGGTAGTTTGACATGGGATTTTGCAAACATCTACAGCCAAAGCCATGTCTTTTCTTTTTTTTCTTTTTCACTTCTCCTTTTTCTTTTTCACTTTTCTCCTTTTTTTTTTTTCTTTTTTTTTTTTTTTTTCCCCTGAAGAACCACCCTGGTACCAGGAATTTCTTTTTTGTTCATCTGTCTTTTTCTCACCACAGCAAGTTACTGTGGCTCTTTTCAGGCCTGTGAGTAATTGCATCAACTGCACACACATGAATGTACACCAGTGGAAAATTATCCTCCTATTAAACGAGGTCCTCCTGCTACAGAGAGGAAAATAGTGTCATTCCACCTCCATCCTGTTATAGCGGTGTGTGCCATGTCCCATGGCACCTGGAGGCTGCCTGGGAGCTCAGATGCACAGGCTGTATCTGCAGTTACACAGGGAGGTTTGGAAGAAGATGAAGCCTCAAAGGTCTGAGCATAAACCCGCTCACTACTATGGCAAACGGGCCCTGGCATTCCTGGGGTGGACATTACTTTCTGAGGCCCAACAGCTACTCTAGAAGAACACAGAGCCATGATGAGAAGTGACCAAGAAACTGCCATTCTCTGAAAGTAAGTCATTATCCCTGGCGGGGGAAACAGAGTCAAAACGTCACATTTCATTTGGGATAATTGCCGAGAATAATACAATCTAAAAACTGGACAAAAGTCTCCATCTAGAACAAAACCAATATAAGCCTAATTCTGCCATTCAGATCTAAAATCTGCCTTCGGTCCTGTTCATGCTGCTGCTGCACCTGATGACACTGTGGACTGTGCACCGGCAGCACTGGGCAGAACTTGACCCGCAGATTTCCCCCGCACTAGACAACCATACTGTACTAATGCTGAAAATAGATCTGAAAACAGATATAGGAAACTGAGGTCATTTTGAGCAAATCAACCATTTTTCTTCCTGAAACGTACGTGATGCCAGAGGCCCCGTTCACGGCTCATGGCAGGGATTGCAACCCCTGTGAGGTCAGAGGTGCAGCGATCAGTTACAAATCGTCAGCTCCTGGCACTTGGGAGGTGTTCAACAGGATTTTGATATCTGGTTTCCTCCTCATTTGGTTTGTTTGATCCCAGTTGATTTAATCACAGATTATCTTTTGCCAGGTAGAAAGTACCCATGCAATGAAACAGCAGTACTGAATATAACGTTACTTCTTGAAAAGTGAAGCCTGGATGGAAAATCAAAGAACATGTCGGGAGAGATGGCTGGAATGAATAGGCCAGCAGTTCTGAATCAAAGGACCTGGACTCCATTCACCAGCTCAGCCACCAGGTACGTGTTTGATCTTGGACACGATATTTCATCTCTCTTTGGTCTATTTAAACTGTGAGCTCTGTGGTGCAGGACTCGTCACTCCGTGGCTGTGTAGTACACAGAATGTGGAAAATATTTGTATTTTAGATTGTATGTGGCTTTGCATTTGAAAAAAGGAGTTCAACCTCTTTCTTTGATATGAAAAGGTACAAAATGTCTTCCCCGGGTTTTCAGAATATGGTCACTCACATCTTCAGTTCTAAAAACCAGAGCTGGTAAGTCTTTGTGTTTTCAAAATGCTGATTTCAATCTTGACTACTTTTATTTCAGCCTTGGGCACCATATTCTCAAACATAGGTGAATGCAATTTTTTAAAACTCTGAAAAACACATTTTAGAAAAGAAAGTCAGTGGGAAGTCTCCCTGTTCCTGTGGGAAGTAAGAAAGGCAGAATTTGGCAGCCTCGGCAGATTTAGGATTGTGCTGAAGGGATCAATCTGTTCCAGATTGGATGCCTTAAACACTTTGCAGTTTCTGGAGGGGAGCACTGGTTGCAGGACAGGGACTGCCAGGGCTTAAGAACACCAACACGATGTCCAATGAGTTCACAAGTGTGGTGCCAGCAGTGCCACAAGCAAGGGCAGGGGCAGCATCTCAGTATCCTGCACATATTTTTCCCATAAAGCTTTCATAAAATGAGCTGTTAGACCCACGAGCTGTTACAGAATGGAGCAGAGCCGTATCTCGTACTTATCATGCAGAAATTATGTTTTAGCTGTACCCAGTCACAGAGATCCACAGAGATACACTGATGCCTGTGTTCACTCATTTTGGTTAGCGTTATGCTCCTAAATGTGTTTATGGATGTGGGTCTCTGACCACTGGCAATGACGTGCCTTTCCCCCACCTTCTCTTTTCCAAGGCTACAAAAATTAAGGAAAAGCATTCCACCACCATTCCCCGGTTTTCCCAGTTCTCAGCAGGGAGAGGTGCCCCTCTGAGCTTTCGTCTGATTATCTCCCATTGAGGTCAAGGCCAGCCTCTTGCCCGCCCAAAGCTCAGTCCATGCACTGCTCCGTGGAGGACCAGCCATGGAACTATTCAGCCTGTAAGAGCTGTATTTCTCAAACTCCGAGTGGGATGAAAATCAGTGTCTATATATCTTTCACGTCCTTAATTGTAAAGTTGTTAACCTTGCATTTAGTGCTTGAATACTCCTGTGATGGGCACTGGAGATAAACCTCTGAGAGCCAGACATTGAAATAACATTGTGAACATTTTTTTTAACCCAGAGAGCTATTATTGACAGGGTGTCAGCTGCTGATGAAGGGCTCTGAAATATTTTATGGGATGTGACAGCTAATAAAACAGGTTGTTGTTTTTAATTGTTTGGCAGGTAGCAGTGAATTGTGAACAGATGTGAACTGGGTGCAGGGGAGTCTGTAGGTTTCCCTGAATTTCTTCCACATTTCACCGCCACCACCAACACTGAACACGAAAAATATGAGTCCCTTAATTTTCACCCTGTGCCTCGGTGCTCTGGTCATATTTGGAAATTGCACCATGCCACCAACAGTACTCCGCAAAATTCCTGGGTCCCAATCAGCCAAGCAAGGGAGGTTGATTTCGGTAGAGGGGGTTCTTTCTGAAACAGGCCATGTTATTCCACATAAAGCTTTGCAAACGATCCTGTCGCAGCTGATCTGCCAGTTGCACAGAGGGTATGTCTCTGCTCCACTGAAGACTGCTCAAAAATGTCCTGAGACCTACGTCCTGATGAGACTGCCCAAGTGCATCTGCGTTGCACTGTGGATGTGCACGCACACTGCATGGCAAGAAGGGAAATCTGGGTCTTTACATCCCGCTGTGCAAAACTATGCTTTCCAGAGCTGTTTTGGGTACAAAACTTACTCTTGGTTTCAGCCTGGTGCCGTGGCTCCTTCAGCCTGCTGCATAATTAGCTCCTAACACTTTCCATAGAGCAATGTACTTTTGGGAGGCTCCAAAGAGCTTATTATATCTCTGTTTAAGAGACCCAGAGGGACTGTGCAGGGCTTGCATTGTCTAAAATGAAAGATGTCTCATCAGGTTACACCTTTTAGCTCCTATCTGTATAAGCATGCTGATAAGTGGTGCTTTTTCTTCCTCCATCCCCCCACCCCCTTCCTCTCTAATATAATCTTTGCCAGATCTAGTCAAAGCAGAATAGCTGCAGGGGATTCATTAATCCTAGTCTGGAGCTAACCACCACCACCACCAAATCATAAAAATAAAATTTTAAAGCGCCTCAGTTTCTTATTCATACGCTTTCTGTCCAGCCTTTTCTTCCTGCTCCCAGGGTAGGTTCCCCCCATGCTCAGACCCCTCCAGTCGCTCCGTCCTCTCTCTGATCTTCTGTTAAACAGTTATCAATTCCCCAGGGAGATTTGGGATAAAATGACACTCCTCCCATGTGCCGAAAGCTGCCAGGGTTGTGTACACTGGCACAAGTACAACAGAAACTAAGCCTTGGCCTCAAGCAATGTAACACCCAGATAAACAAGTCTGCCAGAAAGAGACCGGGCTGCGGCTCTGCGCTCGCAGCGCTCCGGGAGAGCCTGATCCAAACGCTCGTGAGCTGCGGATAGCTGCAAGACAGGGTGTATCCAGGAAACCCAGGCTGCTCCGTGGTGTTACATCCCTCCTGGCAGCAGCCCAGCGCATCCCCACGGCCGCCCTGCCCACGCCCCGCTCGCCAGCCAAAGCGGTGTTCCCAAATAATGCAGAGCAAAAGACGTCGGCAGCGTCTCAGTGCAGAGCCGGGCAGGAGAATCCTCCTGCTCTCTTGCCTCAATGCGTTTGGCCAGGGGAAGGGAACATGCTCGATATGGAGAGGGGGAAACCGCTGGTTCCCCCAAAGCCTCAGCTGAAGGTTTGGTGTGGCCAGGTGAACCCCAGGAGTGGCGGAGGCAGACCCCAGCTGGGCCCACTGTTTGTGTGCGAGATTGAAAAAACAGTGAAAAATCTGCTCCCTCCTCTACAGCCTGAGAGTATCCCTGCCCTTCTTAGCGTTGGGCTCCCCAGCACTGACACCAGGCAGGAAAGCCCTTCCTGCAAGGGGAGCAAGTGGAAGAGGTCTGGGCCGGCAGAGCATCCTCCCGAGGAGGAACGGGCTCTTTGTGTTCAAACCAAGGAGATGCCTGTTTGGATGCTCCCCCAGTCCCTGTCTCCTGACTTATCTACTGTAAACCAAATTGGTTTTGAGAAGAATTGTGATTACTAGATACCTGAGCGCTGCACCTCTTCCTGCTCTACCAAAGGGAGCAGGCAGGGTCAGTAGAAAATGCCCGCCATCTTATAGAATCATAGAATGGTTTAGGTTGGAAGAGACCTTAAAGATCATCTAGTTCCAACCCCCTGCCATGGGCAAGGACACCTCCTACTAGATCTTCTCCCCATCCTTCACTGAAATGTTCAAGCTGCTATCCCTTTGCTTTTCCCTGGCCTTTGGAAAGAGTTGCAAGGATCTTGTGCCCAAGGAATGAAGATCACAAGCCTTCCAGAAGTGGTAGGCACTTTCCAACTCCAGTCCCCGCCCCAAGCCTGCCCAGGGAGTCTGCAGCCACCCGCTGAGGGCAGTTTTGCTTGTTCAGGGAGGGGAGGCTGGGCTGGCCTGTGCCACAATCCCACCTTCCACCTGCAACTTGAGTCATAGAGGTGCTTGCACATTACACACAGCCCAAATGTACCTGCTGTCAACTGCCGGGTTATACTTCATTAGGGTTTAGATGAATTAGAGGTGTAATGAGCACAGGCTGCTCTAGGCACCCACTCCTGCCTTTCACGTGTTACAGAGAGCTGCAGAGTCAGGATGGACCATGAGCTTCATCAACGGCCATCACCTGCCCCTCTTCCACCTAACATGGCAACAGAGGGAAGCGGGGAAGATGATACCTTGCAGGGTGGCTCCCTTAGTAACAAGGCACTCTGAAACTGGGATTATCCTCTCCTGCCATCAGAATTGGTCTGCTTGATGGAAAGCCATGAACAGTGATGAGCTTGCAAGACTCTGTCTGCGGATAACCTCTGCGACTCGGGAATGCGCAGAGCAGAGGGTGTTTGCTAGCTGAACTGGACAGCCTTCGGTGAGGAGAGACAGTGCATCCAATTAAAGATACTCAGTGTAGAGAAGTACATGCAAACAAACAGCAAAGACCAATTTTATTTGCAGTGAAGAGACTGGCAATCTCAACATGGCCCAGAAGTATGGGCCATGTGGTGCCTCGTTACACCACACACGTTAAAGGGAACCACATTAAAAAAGCATGTGGGATTTTGGTTCTTAACCCCCCCAGAAAACTGCAATTTCATTGTGAAGCCTATCAGCAATACATGGTAACTGGAAACCAAGTCACTTTTTCTATGAAGTTTTTTCTTCTATCTTCAAACTGGAGAGGATGCCTAAGTGCTAAGCTGGGAAGGGCACTTTAAATCAGAAGGAATGGTACACACCAGCTTGGCTTCATTTTGGGGCATTTAGGACTGATGAATGACTCGGGGAAAAAAGTTTCCGCAAAATTAGACTCTGATTTCATCAGCGGAGGGGCAGAACACCATCAGCTCTGCTGCAGACCCTGGCTGGAGCAATCAAACGCTGAAGATATGAGATGGAGGCAAGCTGCTGTGAAACTGAGGGATAATTGATACCTAATAAGTTTAAGTGCTATCAGTGGTATTGTTAAATATAGTTAAATGCAGTTTATCCACCTCTAATTCAGTATTGATCCACTTCTCCTGTACACCAAGGAGGCTGAGTGTACTTGATTTTTAGTGCGTCACTTCAGCATCACTAACTGCCCTGGAACCAGTGGTACCTTTTGGAAACTGTGGTTGACCTCAGCGATATCCAGTCTGATTAGCTTAATGTATGTCCTGTGATAACTGCAATTTCATTAGTAAAGCTGCAGCTCCTTGAGTTGTGCAATCACGTGAAAACTCTTTTTCTCCTTGTTTCTTCGAACATTTATAACCTCCAGCATGACACTGAAGAAGGCTCAAAAGTCTGAGCCCTAAAATCTTGGGACCTAAAATTCAAAGCAAAAGGCTTCGACAATTGTTATTCTCTAAACCTACAAGCTTTCAGCGAAACTCATTGCCTTTTTGCAGCCTGACTCACGCTACCTGATCGCCCGAGGCTGGCAGTATTGCTTCCTCCTCCCTTCCCGGTGCGGCGGTCAGCTCTTAGGCGTGGAGCGGAGAAGAGGCGTGGAAGCCGTGGCGGGGGCGCGGAGGCTCAGCTGCCCTGCTCACCGCTCGCCAGCCCCCGAGCATCGCCCCTAGCCCCGGCAAACCTGCGCTTTAAAGCTGGACCAGGCAGCGCAGGTGATTGCTTATTGCAAATGTTTTGCCGTTTCCACTGCCAGGTCTTTATCTGCCAGTTAGCCACGGGAGCAAAGAGCTGCCTTCACGGTGGCAATGGACCGAGCTGTCCCTATGTCTCCTCTGTGTGCTTTGGAGCATCAGTCCTGCTAACCCCTCGGATGCAGACTCTGTCAGGGAGACGTGTCAGACCGGGCAGGCTGCAGAGACCTCCTCGAAGGACAGCATCACGGTCATGGCTTCATCATACACTTGAGCCTTCCTGGCTTCATTTTGGAAGCTGTGTACCAAATTGGGGCAGAGAGAGAGCAGCAAATGTGCAAGGGATCAACCCTGCAGCGTGCCAAGCACCCTCCTCTTCCTGCTGGCTCCCACTCTCAGCATCTTGCAGGATCAGGCCCTTTCTTATGAACTGTCAAGTCATTATCATCTTTGCCTGTTTGGCATTTAACGTCTCTTGGCAAAAGATTAATGAATTGACTGGCTTTCAACAGGTTTTATGAAGCAAGACAAGAGCATGCCAGCACAGACAGAATATTAAACGCGTTCAGCAGGGAAGCCTCACATGCCTGTTGTGTGCCTGTGCAGCCCGTGTGTGTGTGTAGGCACGAAGGGCTCCGAGGGAACCGTTGGCTCAGCATGGCGAGCAAGGGGGAAACTTGCAATAAAAGCAACATGTGGCCTTTAACTTACTGCCTTACCTCAGATGAACCTGCGTTAAAACTGCTCTGAGCCTGCTGATTTCACACTAACTCCCCCAAACGCACCATGTCTATATTCACATGATGGAAACATGATTCAGGGATTGGGGGATTTAAAGCATCGTTCCTATTTCTGTGGCTATTTCACCCCAGTGTAAGTGCCATCGGCACTCAGGTGCAGAGGCGCGCTTTGTCCCCTGCTGCAGCAGGCAGAGCTGCCTGCACAGGCCAGGGGAGAGAGCACAGGGAGAGGTGCCCGGGTGATTTATACAGGAATAATTCAGCCAAAGAGTTCTGGTGACTTCAGAAACCACCGGAGCTGAGACCTCCCGAAACCAGATTTCATGCCGTGTAATGTGTCCTTTGGTTGTTTTGTTTTTAAAATATATGGATTGAGTGTTGATTTAGGTCCTTAAAACAAATGAACCATTTTATTCAAGTAATAGCTGCGTGAGCAGTGACTGAAACTATTGCAGTGCTTATTTGCACGCGAGGGTAAGGTAGTGGAATTTCGGGCCTGATGAGATCAAGCCAAAATGCTCCCGAGTGTTAGAGAAATTTCAGTGCTGGACCCACTTTGAACTCCATGACTCACGTCCCAGACCCAGATTTTTAATCCACTTTAGTAACTGGAAATACGTGGCATAGCACATCTGCTTTTGGAAAATTTGAAGACAGAAAGCCATAGCCCGTTGTTCTGATGTTAGAAGGTCCTGACACTGCGAAGTGTTGAGAGGCGCAAGGAATTTCTGATTCCCGTGGATGTGAATGGGAAATAAATTTGGCCAGCATCACATAGGTTCAGACTTATAAGACAATCAGAATGATGTGATGGTTTACTAATTGTTGCCTCTCCCCATATAATATTGCATGGTTACTTTTTGAATAGAAGTTAACAGTGCCAGATGCTCAGTTGGAGTCAGCCAGACTAGACCCATGAGAAACTAAGGCTGAGACTTCACGCCATGTCTCTAAAGCCATGTGGGATTTGTAAACCTCTCTGGATCCTTGACCAAGTCCCGAAATACCTGCTTAAAGTAACCAAGAAAAGCAGTCCACAGTCAGGAGGTGATAGCTACTGCTCTAAGAGGGGTACCAAAAGGCGCAGGAATGTCCTGGCACTTGTGATAACCTGTATGAGTTAGCTGTTGCAGTGTCAGGATGGTTTGCCATGGGTTCGTGGTGTGACACACAGCCCTTCTCCTCGCACACCCTTTGCCCCAGGGCTTGGGAGGGCACCGCTGGCCGGCAGAGCAATGCTGCCGTTCTCCAGCCGCGGCACGGGCAGAGCCTTAGCAGCTAGACAGAGGATCTGCGAACTTAGAATAACATCAGGGCTCTTATCCAGCACTGACAGACAAGAGAAAAACGGCAGAGATCTCATCTCATGTCCTTCCTTCACAGACTGCGAGGAGATTTATGACACACGGTGTGTTATGCAGGTAAACGTTTCCACTCGCATTTACTGCACAGTGAGGCTGTCACACACCACCACTCCTGCCAGCAGCCCATACGACAGGGAGAGTAGAGGAGGTCCTTTTCAGGTGACAACACTCTGCACTAAAAATTAGAGGCATCCTATTTCTTTTGGTATTAATAATAAGGCGTGCCACTATGAATTGGAGCTAGACTCGCAGGAGTCGCTCCTCTCCGGCTGTGCTCCTGAGGCCAGCTGTATGGTGTTCAATCCAGCGTACACGTGGTTAGCACTGGGCATCCTCCCTGGCGGTCTCAGGGACAGCTCTAAGTTGATGCAGAGGCCAGAAGACACTTTTTTTCCTCCACATGCTTTGTCCTGGAATGAGACTGTTTCGCCATGTGAGGGTCCCTTCCCTGCCTTTTAGCAGACAGGTACGGGGATGCAGGCTGCCACATAGATATTCAAATTATACATATCCATACAAACCATTATGTTCCCTTGCACAGGGTTCACCTGACAGTCATTTTGCCAGCGGTTTTCTTTGATACGACATCATGATCAGCATGTTCTAACTAGAACGGTGACATCGTTCCACACCTTGAACCACCCACATGTATATCACCACAGCCTCAGCAGATGCAATATCCTTGTACAGGCAGGAGTTTCCCAGGAGAAAAAAAAAAAACACCCGACTGAACCTACTTAGGGAGCTTGCAACACCGTGTTTTCTATTGTGCCTTTGACACTTTCTGCCATTACTGCTGTGGCCGTGAAGGGAAGCCTTTAATGGCAGAGAAGTAATGCAAACAAGGCACGCTAGAGCTGAGGCAGGCATTGCGACAAACTTGCACCAGTGAGAAGTACAAACGACACGAGTTACAGCTTTTGTAATGCCCCTTTTTTCCAGATACCAATTCCCCACAATTGTCCTAAACCTGTATTTTTGACATCCATGCATTTAAGACTGCATTAGTGCAGCAGCAGTTTTCATGCTGACCCAGCTGGGGTACACTTACACACGTTGTCTTTTGTGAATTTGGGTTAAGCTTTTGTCCTCTAGAGTTCTGAGTTCAGAGAGCTTGCCATGCTCAGAAATAGATGACTCTCACAATGCCTATTTAATTGAAGCTTGGGGTTTTTAAAAATTTATTTATTTATTTATTTTTCATCAGTATGCTTCCTTGAGGCTCTCCAGCAGAAGGACCAGCACTCAGAGCTTGCACACTCCAGCAGCTGGTGGTGATGACCACATCGCTCCGTAACATCAAAGCACTCTTTCGGTACCCGGAAAGCTTGGGTTCTCTGCGTGGGGGGGAAACACACACGTATTTATTCGCATGGAAAATCCCTTCCATGCATTTTGTACGGGCAGACAATGGGGCAAATGCACTGTTTCACATCACCTGCCTTCAAAAACATTCACTTTGTATGCCACCATCCCCTCTGCACGAAGCGTGTGTGAGTGCGGGTGCTGTCATACGTGCCCGGTGGGAGCTGGGGTCCCAGTAGCCCACCCGTGCTCCCCGCCACTGCCGTGCTTTGTGCCTGACCCCCCGAACGGCCAGGCTGCCGGCGCCCACCACTGCTGCGAGCACGCAGAAGGTGTCACTACGCAACAAGTGAAATGGGTGTGTATTTGCCAAGCAGAAACAAAGGGGGAAGAGATGTAATTCCCCAGTTTACGCACACACATCTGCAGCGTGTCAGTGTTTCAAAAGCACAGTTTAAGGGCACATATGATCTCTGCTGCAAAATGAATGGCTGTTCTCAGCCAAGAAGGCTAAGCAAACCTGCGTGAGTGACAGATTTATATGCCATTGCATGAACGGATAAACCAACAGTTTAAATACAGCTTACATACTTTGCGCGGAGCAGTTCTATACCCTGGTTCACACCCATCCACGCAGGGTTAAGTGACTAATAGTAAATGAGATCCCTACAGTGCATGCATTCACTGCCTCATCTCTACCACACCAGCCTCACTTTTTTACCAAGCTGGGCTGTGAAACTCCTACTGCCTGTAGCTTTCCAGCCCTACCAAACCCCCCGCCTGACAGAAGTACCCTGGGCATGCCCCACACCCCCATTTCCCCATCAGATCGTGTAGCATTAATGCGTACGAGACAACAGCTCTCATCAGATCTCGCCCCAACAGCCTGTTTTGTCTTAGGCAGGGTCATGGTCACCAGCCACCAAAGAGGCTGGAAACATCTCAGGCGAGGGGAGTTTCTTCCTTGGCTGTGCCAGCTCCATGTAGCATCCTCAATGAAAAAGGTTGCTTGCTGTTCAAGTATGCTGCTTAAAAAGGTCGAGGATACTTGCAGTTGTGGAGTCTCCACAGATTTGCATAAAGTCAGCTCACCCTACTCCCTGCTGAAATGTAAATGATCATCCTGAAAGATGCTGTAAAACCTTTGTGCAAAGCAAGATCTGAGACAATTTATAAAGTTTCTGAGAAACCAAACTAACTCCAGGGTGGGGAGGGGATTGTAGCCAAAGGACTTTTTGGACTAATTTAGAGAGTATTCCTTGAAAACACAAGAAGGAGCAGGAGTGTATGAGTGTGTGTGTATACACATACATATACATCTCTTTCCTTTCCTTCCAACAGCTTTTCCTGCTCATCCTCTCCCTTAATTGAGATTTTTTAGCTCCAACAGTGGATCACAGTAGTAATTATTTTCTTGATCTCTTGCCACACACTCTCTTTCATCTAAACTATTTCACCCACTCACTTTTGTGCAACTAAATGAGACACATGAAACACGTGAGCAGTGCATTCACGCAGCAAAGGGAATAAGAAAATTCAAACTGGGGCAGCAGGGCTGTCTCCAGGCTTGCAGGACTCCATGGAAAGTGCCTTTTGGGCCTTACACTGTTTCTTCTCCAATTGCGATTTATTTTTCCCCTGTTCGAAAGCCCGTGTTTCCAGCCCTCATCATGCCAGAACTCTTCATGCCACTTAGAAAGGAACCCAGATGCTCTGTTCAAGTTACTGGGAGAAGCTCAGAACTCCTGACCTCTAGAGTTTCATATAGACATCTCCTGGCATTTTTCTTGCTGCTTTAACCTGAGTAATCTGTCCAACTGCCATTGATTCATTTCTGTTTTCAGCAAAACAGTGTTTTGGTTCTTTCTGGTGGAAAAATGTTTTGTCAGAAATATTTTGACTTTATTTCCAAACTGTGAAGCGCTTGGTAGTTGCTTTCTGTAATTATTACACATTTTTTACATGTCAGGGAGAACACTGAAATGAAAGGGATGCACTGCTCTTGGCAAACCTGATCTTCTTTCCCCATTGTTTCTTTTCCGTAGCCGAGGGAGGAATATATCATTTTGTTCAAGAAGGGAAAATTCCTGCTATTTTCAGTGCTGTGAATGCTGGGAGTTCGACGACACACAATCACTGTTCTTGCCAATGCAACGGGACACCAGTTCAGCTGCATTTTTGGCTCAGTCCTGCGCTTTCTAGGAACCACTTCCCCGCACCACCACCACCGATCAGGAGTACGCGGGAAGGGGGCAGAACCCTCCTGTTGCGATGCCCTGTCCCTTTTTCACACCCGCACTGAAGCTGACTTTTGAAAAAGCAATGAAACAGCACACAAAACTTCGGGGAGTGCGTTACTAACGCCCGCCGGGGAACTGGAAACCTCCTTCGTGTGGGGGGTCATTGCAGAGATCCCCCCCGTGCCGCACTTCAGCTCCCTGGCTTTGCTCGTGCCTGCCGAAGTTGGCACCGTGGTTCTCCAGCTACCGACACCGGTGCATGCTAACGCTGGTGCTGCTCCTGGACGCAGTGGAACACCTGCAGCGTGCTCAGACATCGCCGCTCGCCCTTTCAAAACCCCTCCAGGGGTCATCTGTAGCTGTTAAATGTTTTTCTTCCTCCGTTCCACTTTGTGTCCCCTGTGAGTGGTAGTGACAGAAGCCAGAATTTGCTTCTAGCCTTTGATATTCCTGGCGTCTGCTTTTCAGCTGTGGCTTTCTTAAATGTGCATGATAGCAACCGAAACGTCCATTTCTACAAAGCTGCTACCAGACTTCATGAGCAGCAGCTCTGTGAAAACGTGGAAAGTTTTCACCAGCAGTATCCTTTGACGGCAGTCTCGGAATACTCCCTGTAACGAGGAAACAACAGGTCTGAGACTTGGTGTTAGGCTGACATCTGGTAACATCTTGCTCTTTATCTGGAGGTTTTTTTGCTCTCTGGAAAAAAAAAAAAACAACAAAAAACACCCACCCTGAATAAGTGCACATTAAAAAAACCAAACCAAAACAAAAGTGCCAGACGATTCAGAGCACGAAAATGCCTTCAACTTCATACAAATATGGTTAAAAGTGTCACTCGTGGCCTCAGGAGCTGTCAACTCTTGACATTCTTCTGGATGATCTTTTAGTTTCCTTTATTTTATTCAATAATAGGTTTGTCCATGTGGAGTCCACAGGAAAATTAAGCCTGGGAATTTAAGGATTCTCAGGGAATGCTGTGGGAGGGAATTTAAGGTAGGCTGCTTAAGCCACAATTGACTAGTGAACTCAGAATGTTTCAAATTTTCTTTAATATCATAAATTGACTTTTATAGAACCATAAACAGCAGATCAGACAGCACTGGCAGGTGTGCCATGGGCAGTGCTGACAATCTGCGCCGTCGTGAGAGCTTGTAGAAACGGCTTCCTGCAAAATGACTGAAGTTAGGAGAGCAAAACCAGGTGAAGATCTGGAAGCACCGGCATCCTGGCATGGCTGAAGTAACATAATTGACCATCAATGGTGTTACACTGTTACTAAACAGGTTATTAAGCAAAAAGGAGTATCAGCTCTACTATGAAAAAGCTTTTTTGTGATGATACAGCCATTTTGTGCATTAGTATTACCTTGCTGGGAAAGCAAACGACCGTCCTTAGCGATACAAACCCAACAGTAGCAAGACTGAGCAAAAATAAGAGCTGAGAGGTAATGGTTATTTCACCCTGTGTGGCTCCCCCACTTCCAGATCCAGCTCCTTGACAGCAGACGGGGCGTCAAACTCCCCAGTACCCACGCAGGAAGTCAGGAAAATCAGAGACAGCTTCTCAAGCTGCAGAAAAGATGTTTGCAGTGTTTCTAAAAAAAAATATCTCTAAATACAGAGTTTCTTGGGATGAATTAAACTAACCCGGTGCCACGGTAGTGCAGGTGATCCTTTGCAAAACTGTTCACTGAAAAAAGTCAACATCTGCCCTACACATTGAGGTGCAAAAGCCGGCAGGAGGACGGAGGACTTACCCCGCTGAAAAAAAAGTCATCTTTCCTGAGTGCATACGCTTAACCCGGGCCGAAACCATCTGTTCAGAAGCGTGTGTCATCTTACAGCGTGCGAGCGAGCGTGCGTATATAGGAGTGTGGGTTTTTTGCTCCCTGACCTAGAATCACGCTGTTATATAAACCCTGGGATTATCAATAACCTCACATTACAAACCCGCTCCTGTTCAACTCATTAAAGGATTGTGCCTCTGCCTGTTCTGACTCATTTAGCCTCTCTGGCATTCTTTCTGTTAATGAAGATAGCAATTCATTACTCTGCACTAACTGAAACACCCAGAGGTTAACTCAGTTTTCCCTTTTGAAACGATTCTTTTACAATGGTATTGCAGCAGTTCCTTCTGCCCTGGCAAAACAGGCGTCAGAGCAGCCAGCAGCAAGATGTTCCAACCTCAAACACCTACTTCTGGAGTTACGGCTAGAGGTATCTGGAGTACCCAGACCTGGGTTAAAGCAGCAAGCTTCCACCGCTCTCGGCCCAAGCTTGGTTCCCTCGCTTTATCACGCACGACATTACATCACTGCCTTGCAATGAAACATATAATAAAAAACCCCGAAGCTGACTCTCTCCAGGGGTTTTGGAAGAACCAGTTTTTAGGGAGAAGCAGCTGAGATGTGACCTTGTTTCTTTAAGCTTTTGCCATATTGAGTAAAAGAACTCATCTGTAAGCAGCTTCACAACTCCGTCCTATTCTTCTTTAACCAGCTCCACAGTTTGACAAGGCCAATGGGATCAGCAAAAATTCTGCAAGAATTCCTCCTTAGAAATCCAGGAATTTGCTGGTTTGGTTCTTCTGGCTCTCAGCCTTTGTGCAACCTCTTGTCCTGCATACAGCCACGCTCTGTCTCCCTCCCAGCAACTCATCCTACACAATCCACCGCGAACGCTGGGAGTTTGCTTTACAGACGGAAAGGCTCCTGTCATTTCTTACCTTTTTTCCTTAAAGGTCTTAGTGGGCTTTGACTCTGAACCCAAAGAAATCAGCCAAACTTGAAGGTGTAAAATTCCTCAGTGTTGGCCAGTGCCCTGTGAGTTTAAATCCCAAGGTAGCCAGGGTAGATTTAAAGATGCTTCCAGATAGAAAATTATGTCCCTGTATGGCCAGTATCACCTGAAAACAGACCTGAGACAGCTTTGAGGGAAAAGCATTTTACTGGCTGAATAATCATCACTCTAAACAGGTGAATTTCCAGGTCACTTTAGAAAGGAACAACCTGGACAGAACCAGAATAAAGAAACAGGAATTAAACCAAACCCTTCAGAAATCAACCAAGGTTAGAAGGCACATGGCTGGAACTTAAGCAAAACAAAACAAGAGGCGGGGGGGAGGGGGAAGTAGAAGAGAAGAAACAAGAAGAAATTAAAAATAGGGGGCAGTTAATTTTTTTTTAATATTTTCCTT